>OX243950.1:4569538-5169538 GCA_945859725.1 Drepana falcataria | reverse complement strand
TGCTGTGTTCCTGCGCAAGAAATAAGGTTTCCAATATTATAATATTATTGTATGTAATTATAATAATAATAATTACCTGGGACAATTCCACACAGATTGTCCTAGTCCCAAATTAAGCAAAGCTTGTGTTATGGTAACTAGACAAGGATATATTTACTTATATAGAATTATGAAAGCTTTGTATGTAGCATGTCTTAAAAAGAAAGAATGCCAGGATGATATCATCCTAAGTTGGAACCATTATATACCAATTTTAACTTGCATGATGTCACATACTTAGCTGTTTATCTAATTAGGCGTCGGAGGTCAACAATTGTATGTATCAAGATCATTAACTTTGAAACTTGTTGAATGCCATGTAGCCGCCAGCATATTGCTGTGCCCTCAAACAGGGTGTAATATTATCTCTAAGCATAGTATGTTGTGTAAGTCTGTACTTAGGTTATTTTACATGCAATAAATTTATTTGGTTTGATTTTAAATATATCTTTTAATATTATTTACTAGCTGTAAGGCACAGTATTTTTTGGTGTCTGTATTGTTGTAAACTGGCAACTCACCCCAGCTTCACTGGGTACATACATAGTTATGTTATATCTCAAATGGATTAAGGTAGAGTTTCCAATTAAAGCTTACATTATTATAGATTAGCACGATATTTCCAACCTAATTATAAAAAACTTCTCCATGAACCATCCTGTCTTTTGGTGAGAACGGCATAAAAACCCCTTGAGTAGTTTAGGAGTCTATCTCAAATAGACAGACAGTCAATAATTGTAAGTTGATATGTTTTTAAGCTAAAAAGGTATGTAAGTCTAGAGAGAACTGGCGCTCTATACTCTCTGCCTACCCCGTTAAGGACTCGGCATGAGGATATATAAGTAATAAGTGGGTGTATAGGTAATACCTATACACCTTTGCCTATACCTTTGGGGCCCATTGTAGGGTCCCCAGTTGACCGTGTATATTATTTTAATAAGTAATAAGTTTTTATTCTGTAACCAATATGTTTCTTAATCTAGTGTCCAGCCTTTTCAGCTATTAAAGTCTATATTTGGAAGCCCTCTTCAAAATTACATAATATTTTAGTGCTATAGTTCACTATGAGGATATAACTTACATTTCTTTTTGGTAGATTGTACCACTGTGTGTGGGTGTGTGTTTTTATAATATATTGATAAAAGGAAAATAAAACAGTAAGGTTACAATACACATGATAATCCCTGCAATACCACACATGCAATCCAATCGATTTTTTTAGCCCTTAAATTACATATTACAAAATATTTTACCTTTTTTATTTGTATTGTGATTTAAAAATGCCTATTCATTTATAATATATAATTTTTTTAGAATGATTATTAATTATTATATATTAAATCATCAAAAACATGAACTTAATATCGTAAGTCGTTTTTTTAGGAAAATCGTAATTATTCTATGGACGGGCGGGTCGTCCGCACCTGTCCGTATTTTTTTTTAGTTAAAACAGGTAATGGAGTCAATCCATTCGCCCTAAAGCTTGGGGGAAATTGTTTATATGCCCACAAAAATAGATGTTTATTTATGAACATACCTTCAATGCAGGGGGTAGTTTGTACTACAATTCAAATAATCCATGTTATTACCGCAGCAAAACTTTTTTAACACTGTCACAAAAGCACAGCACACACAATTCTACGTTTTATAACTCGTGGAAAACTGAGTAGCCAAAATTAACACTACAAAAGTACTTTGTGATCACAAGCAATCAAACAACAGCGACTAATAATGGATCTACACTTTTTTAAAACAGGATGTACGGTATGAAAACAAATTGGTAAGTGAGCGATTGATTTGAATATTCGTAGAAAAATGTTGTTGAGACTCAAACAATTTATGCACAGACGTCTTCGTGATTTATATTCAAAGTAACTATTTTGTAATGTGGCACAGTTTTTTTGTAAACAATGTTATCACCATTCAATGTGTTTGTGATTTATTAAATTTAAATAAAATGAGCGAACGAAAGAGATACACCCACTAAAGTCAACAACCGTTTGACAGTTTTGGGCTGGCATTGGCATATGGACGCGACGCCATTTTTGTTTTATTGCCATTTATTTATGTCAAAATTCCCATTTTGGGCATACCTGAACCATTTAAAATAGTGCTTATATCAAACTTGTCTCAAATTTATAACGGTACTTTAAATGATAAGGGACATATCATCATTTACTTGAGTACTACTATTTTGCGTTGCTAGCGACATCTATTAAAACATATGTGGACATATATTGCCGTGTTCTGTAACCAATTTCACTCGAATTTTGTATTATATAGACAGATGGCGCTATTATTGATACATACATACATACATATAATCACGCCTCTTTCCCGTAGGGGTAGGCAGAGACCACTTCTTTCTACTTGCTACGATCCTTACATACTTCTTTCGCTTCGTCCACTTTCATTATTCTCTTCATACATGCTCTTCGGTTTAGGGTACTCTTGACCTGACCTTTTTCCAAGATATAGTCTATAATAATTCTATTCAATGTTATAATATCCAGCTGTGTTCTCCCTAAAGCCTTACAAAGCTTATAAAATAAATATTAACCGTTGTGATCAAAATACAGGCGGTAACTCTTTGATGATACCAACCTTCTTATTTATTTGGAGGATCATATTTAGCTTTGAGAACTTCGCCCAAAATCTCTCTGTATTTATGTCAATGGTTATCTGTAAAATATCACTTGACTTTTAATATAATAAATCTAGCTCACGTGGGGGCTTGGTATTGATAGATTTGTTGCTATGAGGCAAGTTAGATGGTAGCTATATAAATTATCACACCCATAAAAAGGGTATCATCTAAATAAAAAAATAGTAATTAGTTGAACATGTTTATTAAATTTTTCATGACAGCGATACATATTTTAGCAAACAATGGTAATTCTGACAATTGTAGCATTTTACAAAGTATGTTCACATTTTACCTACACTTCACCCATGGAAAGCTATATTAAAAAGCTAATTCGGGAGACACTTGAATTATAACTGAATACAAAAAAAATGTTTTATGTGTACGATACACACATACATACTTACATATCATTATCACGCCAAGTCCCTAACGGGGTAGGCAGGGAGGGTTGAGAGCCAGTTCTCTCTAGAGGTACATACATACAATAAGTATTTAATTCACACACACACACACACACACACACACATACTTACACACCCGCACTCACAACACACACACACACTTACATGATTTATTATTAATTTTAAACTTATCTTGTATTAATTTTTAGACTTAGTACATTCATGTCCTTTGGAGGTGGGCGTTGTCATCCGCGACACAGTTTTTAACTTCTGCGGATGTCATCGTTACGTTTAGTTTCTGTGCCAAAATAATGTAACCAAATAAATATTTCATTATTTCATTATTTCATTATTTCATTTCATTATTAATTAAATGCGATGTAGTCTAGGGAGACTATGCATCTTTTTTATGTATATCTGGCGTTCTACTCTCTCTACCTACCCTATGGGACACCACGTGATATGTATGTACCAGAGTAAAAATAATATCACAGCTCTATGACTAGTATAACTAAAATACTATATACGTATAATATATTAACTTAAAATGTATACGCGGAAGATATTTCGTTCACAATTTGATATATTTTCACGCCTTCCCACAAGGGTCCCCGAAGGGGTGTGTAGGTAGTACCCACACACCCTTCTAGTATATTAATAGTAGTCTATGCACACCCTCTTACCGACAGAAATATGATTATCGGAATGATTATATTTCTGGCGAGAAGAAATTTCAAAGACGTATGTCCGCGATGGGATCGCCATCTGTTGATACCTAATAATATCCGACAAAAAGTGCATATGTTACGAGGCTATTTATTCTTGTAAGAAGGCGTGTACAAGGTATTTTATGTAGCAGTTTGGAATGACTTTCTACAGATGGCGTTAGTCGCGTATCAATTGATTTCTTCTCAACAATTCAACGGTAGGCAAACTGCGGGGCCTAAAAACAAATTTGCAATACAAAGCTCTTCTAGTTTCATCTAATCTCTGAAACCTCAATTGATGACAAGCGCCATCAATTTGGAAGATTTGGTGTCCTTTTCAACACCTGGAAATCTGAATCCCTTCTTCGCCAACTCTTCGTATGTTATTTCGTATAATACTTGGAACCCGGCCTTTTGGGCCACAGCTTGCGAAGCTGCCGCGGTGAACACCGTAGCTGTCACTTTGACATTCAAAGCGCGGCACAGCGGGATCCTGGAACAAGTTTAAAAGCACAAAACTCTACCATAGTATATATATATAATTCGTTGTCGTAAGCGCGAGTATGTATGAAGAGGCTGTAGATGAAGCGGAAAGGGTTTGTAAGTCTAGAGAAGAGAGGTGAGGCATAACGGGTTTCTCGTTCGAATTTGGAGCTGCCCGACTGGATGCAAAATAAAACAGACCGTTTTAATGAACTTTTCTTCAGATGAGGGGAATGTGGTTGCGGGCACAACACGTGTGGTTTATTTATTTATTTATTATTTAGTTAGGAGAATACTTTGAAAATACAAAGGATTTTTAATTAAAAGTTTTCGATCCACGGTTATTTTTTGAACTTACGTACTCTTTGAATATATATACGTACGTATCTGAAAATAGACCTGTTTTCTTCTAGCAGTTTTAGTGTGTTGTGAATATAACACAATGACGACATTATATACTTGCATATATCTTCACGCACTCAGGGCTAGGCAGAGTCGTACCAACCCACTCTTACTCTCCGCTGGAGATTTATTTATTTATTTATTTATTTATTTACACACACTTTAACATGCTTACAGTAGGTATACCAATATGATGTTAAAAGAAATACTATAGATATACCATATACAGGTACCATTCTGCCAGATGGCGAGTCCATCGCCGTTACTCAAGCACGACTATACATACGCCTTTGAATGTCTTCTCAGACGTATGCTTTTCTAGGTTGCTAACTAGGTATGCTAGGTTTCCTCTCGATGTTTTCCTTCACCGTAAAGCTCGCGGTGTGACTAATCACAATACTTAAGTTCAGAAAAACTCATTTGATACAGTCGGAATTTGCACTTGCGATCTTTGTGTCGCAGGCAACTGCTCGAACGAAGCTCTCTATTGTTGCAAAAAAATATGAATTATCTGATTGAAACTCAGCTAAGCCATATCTGCGTGCAATCCATTTTCCCAGCGCCCTGTCGCCCACAACAAAGAGTCAAGAAATGAATTCCACGCCGCCAAGCTCAATAAGGGTGGAATTTATTGGAATTTTCCACTTGGAATCCGGGGTCAGGGGTTCTTATTGAGTAATGCCATATTACTTGTCACGAAGAATTTTCTATATATAAATGGACTACCCATTGTATAGTATAATAAGAAATTAATTTAAGAGCGCGCCGCGTAACGATCTCTGATCGAATCCGCAATGAAAAGCAATTGGCGTGAACGAGGGTGTGAGCGTAAAGATAAAGAAAGGTGATGAAGATGGTACGTTGACTTGAACAACGCGAAAGTGTGTGCAAGAAGAGGCAAAGGAAGACCACGTTCCAACTACCTGGATCACATCGATCGGTCGCTCAAGGAGGGGAACGTCAAGAGTACTCGAAATATAGTAGTTTTAATAATTTTAAGAAAGTTATATGAAAGCATTATAGAGCCGTCATTTAAGGAAACTTTCAACAATATGTTTATTTGTATATATAATATGAGTAGTAGCATAAACTCGATATTAAATCATTATTCTTAAGATAGTGTTATAAATAATATTATATATATTTAAATATTTTGTATGCCTAGCGGCGGCACATAGCACCCTTACCTGTGTCATTTAATACCATCTTATTTTCTATGTTCACGAAATAAATTATTTGATTTGATTTGAAACCAGAGCATGTATGAAGAGACTGATGAATGTGGACGAAGCGGAAGATATCTGTAAGTTTGAGACTCGGATTCGATATGAAATATTAACGCTGAAAATCTCTGAAAACAGTTAAATAATATAAAAAAATAAAGTCTGACTTATTATCTATGCCTTAAAATAAAAAAAAATTAACGTCACATTTTGACAATATCTATCAGTTTCGATCAATTTTGTATTGTTATTATTTATAATTTTACTTTTACAAAGACTGGCCATTATGCCACAGAAGAGGAGACAAAAGCGATGCATTTGCAACACTGTAAGCTTGCTGAGGAGGTTAACTGGCAACCCTCAACCTTTACCTCCGAGCGACATCAACAGAATAAGGTGAATACAAACTGACAAGTCTGTAAGTCTAGAGAGAACTCTGTTCTGCCTACCCCGTGAGATTCGTCATGTTAGAAAATAAGACGTTCGTCTAACCAGAACACAACAATATATCTTCAAACCTTCCCACAAGGGTCCCCGAAGGGGTAGGAAGAGGTGTATAGGTAGTGCCCCCACACCCACTTTCCACCAGAGATATATTTCAGGCACCCACGTCCATCGCCGTTACTCAAGCACTATAGATACGCCTTTGAATGTCTTCTCAGACGTATGCAGGTTTCCTCTCGATGTTTTCCTTCACCGTAAAGCTCGTGGTGTGACTAATCACTGTACTTATGTTCAGAAAAAACTCATTGTTACAGTCGAGATTCGAAATTGCAGGCAAGTCGAACCGCTCGGCCACTTAGCTTAAATACAAAAAAAACCTTTCTCCAGATTGAACTTGTTCACCGAACGAAACTCGGATGGAAGCGGCTATCTGGTGCTCCGTGGCAAGGACTTGCAGGACAGGTATCATAGGAGGATCAGAGATTCTGACGTGAGAGCCATTTGCCTGTACGTCAGAGAGCTGCCGCGTCGGATAACCAAAGTTGATCTTGCCTACAACGAAATAACGGATTTCGGGTTCTTCAAGTTACTCAAAAAACTACTTGTCAAGGGTCGTTCTGGCGTAATTAATCTAAACATCATGCATAACAACTTAACCGACCAAGCTATGGTATATCTATCGAAATACGCAAAGTTGATTAAGCTCAAATACCTAAGGATTAATGGCAATCGCTTTGGAAATTTAGGCAATGAATATTTAGCCAAATTCATTGTTGACAACAACAGTGTTGAGTATTTGGACATTGGGGAGTCTGATCAAACTCTAACGAGCGTAGCTCAAGTTATTACAGCGCTGAGATCCGACCACGGGGCAAATACAACTCTGAAAGTTTTCGATTTGAGTCGAATAGTCCCACTTTCCAATAGATATTGTTACGAAACAAAATGGCTAGCTTATCACATAGAGTACCTTTTGGAGAGAAACAGAACGATAATAGAGCTTCATTTGCAGAAGAACCAGTTTATAAGTCATGACATGGAATATTTAGCCCGTGGCTTGAGGAGGAATGACACATTGCTGTATTTAGATCTAGGTTATAACAGGATCGGAGATCACGGAGCTGAATTACTAGCCAAGTATTTACGTGAGAGTCCCCAACTTGTGCTCTTAAATATAGCTGCCAACGGTATAAAGAACACAGGCGCTAGAGCGCTGAGCTTCGGCGTTCCTCACTCTAAATTGCGAGCTTTGGACATTTCACACAACAATATTGGAGACAGAGGTATTTTGGACATTCTAAACACTACAAAGAAGCCCTACTTTCTAAGGTTTCTAAACCTTTGGGGTAACCAACTAGGCCCGGTAACTTGCGGAGTAATTCAGCGCATGTTGGCGAGTGGAGTTCTGTTTCAGCATACCCTTGACGTGTTAATATATGAAGTTGATGAGGTTCTGTATGCGGCTTATTATCCAAACCCGGCTGATAGGAATAAACATCTTTACTATTGTGAAATGGAATTTGGATACGCTCAGCCCATATATCGGATTAAGAGGAATGTTGTTGCAGAAAAGAAGAAGGTCAAAGTTGATTGCAAACAGCGGCATAAGTTGGATAAGACGAATCGCCATAATTTTTAAATTTTAACTGTAAAATTTTTGAGGATCTCTTTGACTGATGTTAAAAGTATTAAATACTGACTTTGGCCCGTAGGTTTCATCCGCATGAACTTTAATTACATTGGTCTGTTTCTGTTATTGTCTGTTTCTGGATTAAACATATCCTATATGTTAATTAGCAGTAAAATGCCTACAAAATATTACAAGTTCCAAACCCGACTGTACCGATGAGTTTTTCTAAACTTAAGTACAGTGATTAGTCACACTACGAGCTTTACGGTGAAGGAAAACATCGAGAGGAAACCTGCAAACGTCTGAGAAGACATTCAAAGACGTATGTATAGTTGTGCTTGAGTAACGGCGATGGACTCGCCATCTGCCATATTGTCACCTAAAATATATATCGGGCTAAAAGTGGGTGTGTGGGTACTACCTATAGGACACCTCTACCTACCCCTTCGTGGACCCTTGTAGGAAGGCGTGAGGATATATTGTGTTTCAATCCAGTTTAAAATCTATCTCTATGCTAAATTTCATTCAATATCGTGAAGATTTTAATCTATGTATAGTCGTGCTAGAGGAATAGCGATGGACTCACAAGCTACGTTGGCACGATATATATTGCTGACGAAGTACCAAACCGGCTTTTTACGAGTCGACTTCTAACGTAGCCAACACCTCTGCCTACGTTAGAAGTCGGCTCGTAAAGTGGGAAGTGTATACTGACCTGGCCTCTAGCATCAGTTGGCCTATCCCCAGCCCGCGCCACTCAGGGTGCACCACCAGCCCATACGCAGTCAGGTACTCCTCGACCCCAAACCATTGGAACACGTCCACGCTCTTGCCTACCAGCTCCACTGCTCCGAACAACTTGCCCCAGACAGCATCATCTGACTGTGAGAGGTTTTTGTTGACAACTGTCCCGCCAAGTTTCATTTGTGTGAAAAGCTTTGAGTAAAATTGTACACGTTCGCCGCGACATCTATCGAATTCATTGTGAATCCAAATCAGCCAGGGGTCAAATACCCACAAAAATTTTGATCAAAATCGGTTATGCCACACGGTTTCAACGAGACAGACGAACGGCGATTGCTTATTATATCAATATAGATATTACACCGAGTTTAATACATTTTGCTAAACTCAGTTTAAGAGAGGTCGGGCATAACGGGTTTCCCGTTCGAATTTGTATCTGCCCGACTGGGGCAGGACCACCTTAGAAGTCCGTAGACAAATAACACAATTTTTTGTGTTGTGTTCCTACGCGATCAGTTTTCCAATAATGAGCTCATTGGGGAGGGGGAGGGTTGTCATATTGTGTTGGCAGCATAGGCATTAGTCCCATTATGCTGCCAACACAGTATAACAGTATAATAGAGACTTCGGTATCGTGAGCGTAAATAGGCTACGGTTAAACCGCTTCCCATCAGGCGGGCCATATGCTTGTTTTCCACATTTGTTGTTGGATAAAACATTAAAAAAAACACTATGTATTGTTACTCGCCAGACCGGCTGAACGCCGGAATCGAATGAAATTTGGCGCATAATTCTATAGATTGTGAGGTGGATCAACACATATTTTTGAATAGAAATAGAAATTTAAAAAGAAAAATTAAACAATTTTAACAGGGAGGAAACTAGGGAACGTCTAGTTGTTTGTAAAGGGTCTGAAATCTGAAAGTTTCGAGAAGAATCTTACCTGAAAAGGCTCCTCGTGATCACCTCGACAGGAAACAGTGAGCACATTGACCGCCACCACCTGGTTGTCTTCAGCGAGACAAACCAGTGACACTCTTGCCTTCACGGTGGACCACCAGAGCTCTTGGAGAGAAGCCAACGCTTTCGGATGATCGTTGATACCTGGGGTGGGCAATAAATGTTTCTTCTAACTTCTTCTTTTTTTAACTTCGTATTTAAGACTTCTTTGGAAAAACTTGGTGAATAGGTACTCAGATCTTAGATACATACATAAATATCATCACGCCGAGTCCCTAATGGGGTAGGCAGAGAGAAAATAGCGCCAGTTCTCTCTAGACTTGCATACCTCTTTCGCTTCGTCCACATTCATCAGTCGCTTAATACATGCTCGTCGGTTTCGAGTACTCTTAACGTGCCCGCCCTTGAGCGTATGTTCATGTTTTTCGTAAGGGTCACCAGAGCAAGGGTTGGCAGAGGTGTAACACTAATATTTTTGCCCGGAGATATATTAATATAAGGGTCACCAGAGCAAGGGTTGGCAGAGGTGTAACACTAATATTTTTGCCCGGAGATATATTAATATAGTATAGATATATAATATAGATATAAAAAAAGCCGTGGTGGCCGAGTGGTTCGAGCAGTTGCCTGCGACGCAAAGGTCGCAAGTTCGAATCCCGACTGTACCAATGAGTTTTTTCTGAACTTAAGTACAGTGATTAGTCACACCACGAGCTTTACGGTGAAGGAAAACATCGAGGGGAAACCTGCATACGTCTGAGAAGAAATTCAAAAGGCGTATGTATAGTCGTGCTTGAGTAACGGCGATGGACTCGCCATCTGTCACGTTGGCACCTAATATACCTCTGGCGGAAAGTGGGTGTGTGGGTATTACCTATACACCTCTGCCTACCCCTTCGGGGACCCTTGCGGGAAGGCGTGAGGATATATTATACATATATTTAGGGCGAGATATATTAACTTGATAGACGGTGAGTCCACAGTCGTTTGTCGCGTGTTTTTTCCAGCAAAAATATAGTTCATCTAAATATATCTACTGCGAACGAGTGCTTTACCTTTGCCTACCCCTTACGGGAGACATGAAAATGTGTATATAAAAAGACGTACCTATATACTTGCACGGTGGCTCGTCGCGGGCGAAGTAGGCCGTCAGCAGATCCAGGGCTGGTGTGAACAGGTCCTCAGTGAGGTCTTGGATGCGGAGGGCCTGGCCTCTGGCGGTGAACTGGTGCCAGGTGTGAGGGAAGGGGACGGAAGGCGGTCGCGAGTATAGCATCTGGGGAACAAGTTTATCTTTAGCCTTAATTTGATAGTTGCCAAGCCATCTGTAAGTCTTTACTAATGCGTTCTTCTGAACTTAAGAGTTAGAAGTGAGTGAAGAGTAAGAAGATTAGTCACACCACGAGCTTTTAGTGAAGGGAAACATCGAGAGGAAACTTGCATACGTCTGAGAAGACATTCACAAGAACCAATTTTTCTGATGAGAACTATTCTCATCGAAAAAATCCTTGCAAGTTTAAGTTTTGTAAGGATTATCAGAAAAAAATTATATTTAAGAATATATGGCAAAAGTCGTTTAATAGTGAATAATATAAGGTATTCACCACTATTAAACGACATTTGTCATATATTTCTAAATATATATACACAGTTTTCTGATAATCCTTACAAAATATAAACTTGAAAGGATTTTCGATTTTTTTGATGAAATCTTATGATGTGGTGACCTATAATAATAATAATATATCCTCACGCCTTCCCACAAGGGCCCCCGAAGGGGTAGGCAGAGGTGTATAAGTAATACCCACACACCCACTTTCCGCCAGAGGTATATAAGGTGCCAACGTGACAGATGGCGAGTCCATCGCCGTTACTCAAGCACGACACCTGCAGTCTATAATCGAAGCAGTTCCACTCACCTTCGCTGCAGGTGTGCACTTCAATGTTTGCAAAGACCGTCTAGGATCGCTGTCGGGGCGCGAGTGACGCCGAGAGGGAGACAACCCTGGACACACCGGGAGGGAGGGCCAATGCGAAAATATTATCTTTTATCAATCATCAGCCCACACTAGTCCACTGCTGGACATTGGCCTCCCCTAATGAGCGCTATAGCGCCCTGTCTTCAGCCTGCCGCATCCAGCATCTGCCAGCAGTCCTTCCCAGGTCGTCATTCCACCTTTTATACTTTGGACATATATTTTATAGCTTTATAAAGCTGCCTACCCCTTCGGGGACCCTTGTGGGAAGGCGTGAGGAGATATATATATAAAGTGGGGGCTTATAGGGGGGGATATATTTTAGATATTTAAGGTGCCAACGTGACAGATGGCGAGTCCATCGCCGTTTTTTTTTTTTTTTATATACAACAAGAGTGGCAAACAAGCATACGGCCCACCTGATGGGAAACGGTTACCGCAGCCTATTTACGCTCACGATACCGAAGTATCACTTGCGCGTTGCCACTCTGTGTTCGGAGAGTTACAGTGTGTTGGCAGCATAATGGAATTAATCCCTCTGCTTCCAACACAATGTAACAATCCTCCCCCCTCCCCAAGGAGCTCATTTCTGGAAACCTTATTCAGCCGTTACCCAAGCACGACTATACATACATACATATCATCACGCCGAGTCCCTAACGGGGCAGGCAGAGAGTATAGAGCGCCAGTTCTCTCTAGCTAGACTATACATACGCCTTTGAATGTCTTCTCAGACGTATGCAGGTTTCCTCTCGATATTTTCCTTCACCGTAAAGCTCGTGGTTTTAATTAAGTTCAGAAAAACTCATTTGTTAAGTCGAGATTCGATCTTTGTGTTGCAGGCAACTACTCGAACAAACATACTTAGTCTATTCCCAAACTAAGCTTGTACTATGGGAACTGGACAACAATATATATATAGTAACATATTCTTTACATCACGCCGAGTCCCTAACGGGGTAGGCAGAGAGTATAGAGCGCCAGTTCTCTCTAGACTTACATACCTCTTTCGCTTCGTCCACATTCATCAGTCTCTTCATACATGATCGTCGGTTTCGAGTACTCTTAACGTTCCCGTCCTTGAGCGTCCAATCGATTTGATCCAGGTAGTAGGAACGTGGCCTTCCTCTGCCTCTTGTTGCCACACACTTTCGTATTGTACAATCTATTTCGTCAACCTTTCTTCACGCATCCATTTTTTATTATTATTATTATCCATTCATACGAAACATCTGGGTAAATAAAAAAAAACATGCTTAAACCGCAACCTCAGTGTATCCTAAACTTTAAATTACATCGTCAGGCGATTATCCGAGTAGTCAACGGAATTTAATCCAACCCCGACTATTTCCCGCCGCGTCCTCGTTATCGTCACGTTATCGTCGCGTGGATTAGAAAACTTCATCGTTTTTAATTTCCTTTTCCGCGAACGCTCAGGCTGTGGAATGAGCTCCCCGTTGAGGTTTTCCCTGGAAAGTACAGCATGGAGTTCTTCAAGAAGGGTGTGGAGAGATTCCTACAGGGTCGGCAACGCGCGAGTGATACCCCTGGTGTTGCAAGCGTCCATAGGCGGCGGTAACCGCTTGCCATCAGGCGGGGCGGGATTATTTGCCACCCAAGTGGTATAAAAAATAGCCTGTGTTAATCTGATGGCTCTAGTGGCAAATATAATAGTTTTATAGTTAGTGTGTGATGTTCAACAGTGTTGCCAGTGTCCCTTGCGTTGGATAAACGATTTTTAGATTTTTTTTATTTTTGCGTTTGGGTTTATATAAAATTAGCCTTGGTGGCCGAGTGGTTCGAGCAGTTACCTGCGACGCAAAGGTCGCAAGTTCGAATCCCGACTGTACCAATGAGTTTTTCTGAACTTATGTACAGTGATTAGTCACACCACGTGCTTTACGGTGAAGGAAAACATCGAGAGGAAACCTGCATACGTCTGAGAAGAAATTCAAAGGCGTATGTGTAGTCGTGCTTGAGTAACGGCGATGGACTCGCCATCTGTCACGTTGGCACCTAATATACCTCTGGCGGAAAGTGGGTGTGTGGGTATTACCTATACACCTCTGCCTACCCCTTCGGGGACCCTTGTGGGAAGGCGTGAGGATATATTATTATATTATAGCTGTGCAAATTCATCCGCGTGGAATTTAACAAAAAAAAAATGTTAAGTTTCTAAATTGCCGTGGTGGCCGAGTGGTTCGAGCAGTTGCCTGCGACACAAAGATCGCAAGTTCGAAACGCCTTTGAATGTCTTCTCAGACGTATGCAGGTTTCATCTCGATGTTTTCCTTCACCGTAAAGCTCGTGGTGTGACTAATCACTGTACTTAAGTTCAGAAAAACTCATTGGTACAGTCGGGATTTGAACTTGCGACCTTTACGTCGCAGGCAACTGCTCGAACCACTCGGCCACCACGGCGTGAGATTATTACAAGTTATACATTTCTTAGTTCTTATCAGCATTCAGAGACACTAAAATACAAGTTTCCCATAAATTATAGCTTAGCATATATTGTTCAATGTATCCAATTCAAATAAAGACTTATTAATTAAAGGAGAAACAAGTTCGATGTGCCAGAGAAATGTTTGTTCTCAAATGGTATACAAAAAGATACAAGGTGGTAATAGGGTAGAGGCACCCGTTTTCGGCACGATGACATTAATTAATATCTTACCTAAATAATAATATACATTTAGCGTCGAGATTACTCGAAACCGACGTCAGAAAGCTTAGAGAGAACTGGCGTTGTACTCTCTCTGCCTACCCCGTAAACACCTAACGCGTCACCTACTTTCATCAGTCTTTTCAGAACCGTATGGTGGTCGGCACAATTTACTTACGATATAATATCACTTCTCAGACGTATGCAAGCTTCCTCTCGATGTTTTCCTTCACCGTAAAGCTCATGGTGTGACTAATCACTGTACTTAAGTTCAGAAAAACTCATTGGTAGTCGGGATTTGAACATGCAGTCTTTAAACACAGCCATCACGGCTTAAATAAATAAAATATGTATGTATAGTTATGCTTGAGCAACGTCGATGGACACGCCATCTGTAGCGTTGGTAGCTAAAATATATCTCTGGCGGAAAGTAGGTGAGTGAATATATGTATATATATATTTTTGAAAGTCGCAAGTTCGAATCCCGACTGTACCAATGAGTTTTTCTGAACTTACGTACAGTGATTAGTCACACCACGAGCTTTACGGTGAAAGAAAACATCGAGAGGAAACCTGCATACGTCTGAGAAGCAATTCAAAGGCGTATGTATAGTCGTGCTGGAGTAACGGCGATGGACTCGCCATCTGTCACGTTGGCACCTAATATACCTCTGGCGGAAAGTGGGTGTGTGGGTATTACCTATACACCTCTGCCTACCCCTTCGGGGACCCTTGTGGGAAGGCGTGAGGATATATTTTATTTATTTATATTTTTGAATAGTGTACGATATAACTAGTTAATATAAAATTGCTTATTGTTCTTACATGTACTGTATTTGATCTCCTCCTAAATTTCAACTCGTTTGTAATCATCTTAGTAAATATTTTTGCTACCTACTCGAAATATTAAAAAGTTAGAAGAGCCTTGGTGGCCGTGTGGTTAGAGTTGCCTGCGACACAAAGATCGAAAGTTCGAATCCCAACTCCGAATCGAATATTTCTCTGGCGAAAAGTGGGTGTGTGGGTACTACCTATAAACCTCTGGGTAGCCCTTCGGGGACCCTTATGAGCGTGAGTAAACAGTTTTAAGTTTAACCTCTGATCTGTCAATAAATAGGCGCGTGTACCCTACGGACAGAAGCTTAGCATTTCGTACTTGGCACGCTGCCACCTTGGAGCTATTCCAGACCACCGTACCCTGATCATATACTCTAAAACAGTCCACTACAATCTGCCACAACGATCGCACGTGGCTAACCCAAATGAAAAACCTAACAATATTGCACATATTCCCTTAAACTTTGTGATTATAATAAATTTTAAAGGTTTGGAAAAGTTTTGACAGCGTGGGAATTTATTATCAGCGCGCGCATTTTTTTTGCTGGCGTTGAAACAAAGGACTTTGTGTTAGTGTTGTTTTGGAGATTGTGCGCTGACGGTGTTGGTGCTTAAGGTAATTTAATTACGTATTCATTTATTGACTACTTTACGGTTAATTAGGTTACTTTCAAACAATTTAAATATTAAAAAACATAAAGCCTTGTTTCATTGTTTATTATAAGACAATAGTAAAACTTATATCATAATTCTATACATTTTATTCAAGTCCTGCTATCGCCTCTGTCGCATACTTTTTACATCATAATATCATGTTTATTTACAATAACAACAATTAATAATATTTACAAAGAACAGTTGAAACTAACTACTTACAGATAAAACATACATACTTTACATCTCATTTCCATAATGCTACCGTAGTTTTTTTCTTTTCCATTATCTTACCACAAGGGCATGGCATTTTTATCTAGTTTGTAATTTAGTTTTAAAAACAAAAACAAGCAAATTGGGTACAGATAAAACATGTAAATGTCGTTACCATCATTTATGTTTTTCATAGTATCATTCCAATTTCAAAAAACTATCTTTATATTGTATTTTAAATTACTGATCGACATCAAGCATGGTAAAGCTTCCTTAAAGCAAAATAGTTATAACGAAATAATACTGTGACATTATTATACATTTAATGTGACACAGATTTGGGACACTATTTAATTTAAAGGAAAAAAGTACGTGGTTTATATTTAAATTGGTATCTTTTAAAAATATGTTAATTGCTTGCTTAAAACAGTTTTATTTCATTGAAAAAAGAAGAGAAAATCGCTACTTAATCTGTACAGTTTTTTTTTCATGACATAGATCATTGGATGTTACGACGCTTTATAAAAACAAAATAATATAATTTATAAAAGCCGTGCTGGTCGATTAGTTCAAG
Source organism: Drepana falcataria (assembly GCA_945859725.1). Lineage (NCBI taxonomy): Eukaryota > Metazoa > Arthropoda > Insecta > Lepidoptera > Drepanidae > Drepana > Drepana falcataria. Next base: position 5,152,939 of record OX243950.1, on the reverse strand, counting down.
TCGCCTACAACAAAAATATTGCAAGCTTGAATCCCGACTGTACCAATGAGTTTTTCTGAATTTAAGTACAGTGATTAGTCACACCACGAGCTTTACGGTGAAGGAAAACATCGAGAGGAAACCTGCATACGTCTGAGAAGGAATTCAAAAGCGTATGTATAGTCGTGCTTTAGTAACGGCGATGGACTCGCCACCTGTCACTTTGACACTTAACATATATGTCCGGCGAAAAGTGTATGCACACTACCAACACTCTTCTGCCTACCCCTTCGGGGACCCTTGTGCGAGCATTTGTTGTAAACATATGTTTTCTATACGACGTGAAAAACAATCACGAATTTAATACGCAGACAAAGATACGAGAATAAACTAGCGCATTTAAACACAACTTCCTGCGTACGTCAATAAATTCGGAATGTCTAATTTGAGATGGCGTCGGTGCATTACAAAGCTTTGCTAATATCTTTGTTTACTAACAAGAGGATGCGAATGCAACATCGAGGTTTTTCATAATACAGTGTTTCAGAAAAAACTGTTTTCTTCTAGAAGTTGTCGCTAATATCCTCGTGACGATGCAAAAACACAAATAGCTCCAAAGATAACACAATGACGACATTGTTAAAGGGAGTAATACGCATTTAAAAACGTGTTTTTAAAGGGATCAATCGAAAGTAAACATCGAGAGGAAAGTTTATGAAACCTTTGTAGCGTAAATGAATACAACACTATTAATAAAAAAGTAAAGATAATATCTTTACTTTTTTATTAATAGTGTTGTATATATCTTTAAGATATTATCCTTATCTTAATATATATAAATTACGCGTCACGTTGTTTGTCCGCGATGGGCTCCTAAACTACTAAACCGATTTCAATAAAATTTGCACACCGTGTACAGTTTAATCCAACTTGAAAGATAGAATAGCTTACATCTCAATTTATAGTAAAGTTAATTTTATACCCAAGCGAAGCTGGGCGGGACAGCTAGTTATAGTATAAAATGAAGTCGCTTCCGCTGACTGTTCGCTTAGATCTATTTAAAGCGCTAGTTAAATCTTACGAGATCAAATTAATGTACAAAATATGTAAGTATATTTATGTATATGTATATAAAGTAGGTATATGTTTCGTATTTATTTATTTAGATTGCTTAGTATATGTATATTATAGTAAATATGTATATCTCATCCGCTCAACTATCACACCTACCTTTTTTTCTCTATTTCTTTTCTCTCTTCACTTGGTTGCCAGGAAGAGATTGCTTTTGCGATAAGGCCGCCTATTGTGCGTATTACATGTTTTTCTCTGTCTTTTGTCATCCTATTTGCTTGTATGTGTGTGTGTGTACAATAAAGAATATTATTATCATTATTACAAAATTGTATTTATCAAAAAGATCGATATAAAAGACGGCGATGGTATATATTTTTTACATATTAACATTATTACCTCTGTCCCTTCGGGTACCCGGGTGTGGAAAGGCGTGAGGATATATATGATTATTTTCACATTAAAATACGATAAAGTACGATATACGATAAATACGATAAAGTTACACATGTAGAAATTAACTACTACTTGTATACGTTATCAATGAGTTGAAAAATATCTCGTAAAACCATGTTTCCATGTGAGTATTACTCCCTTAAATATGGTTGTCATTGTGTTACCTTTGGAGCTATATGTTTTATTGCATCGTCATGAGGATATATTCACAACACCTATAACTTCTAGAAAAATAAATATCGCAGCAAAATAAAACAAAAATAGAGGCCACAGTAGGTCTCATGCAAACGAAAAAGCAAAATAAACAAATAAGATATAAAAAGTCTCTGACCTCCATGTCAGAGGAAACTCTAGAAAAGTTAACAAGGAATCTGTACATATTACATAGTTTACAGAACCTTGCTGACTCAAATAAAAAAAAAAAAAAAAAAAAACTTCTAGAAGGCAACTGTTGTATTTGCTGAGACACTGTATCTGATACGCTATGTGTTATCGCAGTTAGTATATCTAGTACAATCTGCTTTGGCAAGATACAAGCATTATTTAAATGGTACAAGTCAAAGAGTGAGTGATGGGTAACCTTTGGACATCTATTAAATAATTTACAAGAAGAATTCGCAAGATTAAATACCAAACATTGACATGACAGCTAACGCCATCTTAAGATCAAAATGTATTCTTAATCTGTGGTCTGATTTGTATGTAATCTGTGCCATGGTTAAACTGACAAGGCTATAGATGTGGTATGATCATGCAATACTTAAGGATTCTTGACGTCTATAGTGAATGCTGAGGGAAGCGAGAACTTTTCGTTCCGTTTATATTTAAATATCTTCACGCCTTAACCCAAGGGTCCCCGAAGAGGTAGACAGAGGTGTTTTGAGGTTTTTACACTAATGACAAACCTCCTTGCCAACGTGCAAGCGCGAATCAACATACTTACGTGTTTTAATTTCTTCTGAAAACGTAGGTTTCCTCTCGATGTTTTACTTCTCCGTAAAACTCATTGTTACAGCCAAGATTCGAACTTGCAATATTCGTTTCGGTTCGTGTTATAATATATGCTTCTAATTAATTTACTTCGTAACGCTCTTGCGTTAGTATGAGAGCTAAGAGCAGGTTCTCCATTTTATATATCTATCTCTATTTTTTCTATGTAGTCTACATTTTCGTGGGTTGAGGTAGCGAGCCTTTTGGTTTTTGATTCACAATGTACAGCTAAGGTTTTATAATGTGAAACACTAACATGACACAAACTCACATGGCTAGGTAACATATTGCTTATAATTTATAACTGTTACTTTAATTAATTAAAAACTATTCAGTTACATTCTCTAAGCCAACATTTACGTAAAAATACGGCCATGTCGAATGTCAAAATGACATTAGCTCATAGCATAGTTTCAACTCTGATAGTGTTTTGCTTACGTTTCACTTTATAACTTGTTTGCCGCCTTTTGTACATAAATAAAATCCCACGTATTAAAAAAATCGAACGAGGCTAATTATCCAAACATTTCCAGTACGTTTGAACAAAAACAAAATCAATTCAGCCTAACGCGTAATGTTCAAGACGTGTTTACAAAACATCGGCACGTGGCGCCATCTTGGAAAGGAAGAAACAAACCATAAGCACAAACAAGCAATCAATGTCGTTGGCCTAAATGGTACTACCACCTAAATTGAGATATAACTTTGGTTTCGTTACTTTGAAATATCTCGAAAGCTTTTGGCAAAAGGGGTCTTGTTTTCCTGGTTACGTAGCTTGGACTTGTTCCAAAGGGGATAGCTGGCTAAATACGTTAACGTATGGGCACGAGTTCTAATTTTGTTACAAACAGACTTTGTGTCTCCAACTTAAGCCTTACACATGCTTTAACCGCCATTTTGAAAATTTCTTCTGATATTTTTTTAAACAAATATAACGCGATATTATCTATGTATATGTACATCTAGCTACCAGGCCCTTTGATCCCTTGCAACACAAAAAACAATTAATTAGTATAAGTGAGTATATAATATAAATAAGTAAACCTGATTTAAGTCTATATATCCCAGGTATAAGTGAATAAGATATAAGTGGAAAGGAAATAAAAATTGAATTGAATTTAACTCGCCTGTTGCGAGAATTCATCATGCTTTAATGGATGCCATCTTTTTTCATATTTTATTAAGGAGAGTTAGAAAATACATGGCCAGCAATTTAAGTATTCTTCCAGAGAGCACGCCGATTTATTTACGTACATTGTATTTCAACTGCGCAATGGGTGCGCATTTCACCGCTTTGATATTGTTTCAAAAGGTTTATTTTTATGACAGGAAGCTAGCAATTGTAATGATCTCATTTAATATAATGATTGGCAGTACTGACAAAGCAATTACTTTATTATCCGAAGATTTTTTTTCAAGGATATTTTTCATATCTCTTCATCATTTCACAACTACGTATTAAAACCTCTTTGTTGCAAATTCGTTTCGCGGAAACTCCCATACGTCACATTTGGCGCGAAATAAACATTTCGCTATACATTAAGTACGCGCCAAAGCTTTGGATGGCAGCCATTTTATGTTGTTGTATCAAGAACTACCTTTACCTTTATATATACGAGATATACCTTTGTTTTGTACCTACTTATAACAAGGTGGGAACATTCATTATAAAAATGTTACGGATGTACATGGAAGGTATATGAGAAAAATATGACCTTTGTCAACGCAAATAGCACCCAAAACACTGATTGTTAGAATAATTGTTGTCTGTTTGTCTGTGCGTTTGCACGCTACTCCTACCAAATTTCAAGTCAATCGGCCTCATAGTTCCTGAGATTTCGTGATGAGCGAGTTCACAAATGGGATCTCCTATATATAGATAATATAGGTATATATATATATATATATATATATATATATATATATATAAGATAAGGAAGTCATCTAAATAAAAGGTAGATAGACTTTGGCACATCGACACGATTAAGAGGTGATATATACTTATTTTTCTACGCGGTTGGATTAGAATTAAAAATATGTTTTCGCCATTAGGGCCATATCCGAAATGGCAGACTGCCCATCGAGTAGATTTGGCTTGTCTATGGCGTCACAAGATTAGAAATTATATCACAACGTGTGTGCTAGTAACTGCGCGTCTCTTTGGCGAGAAAATAATTTCAGTCTTTCTATTAAAACACACTGTGGTTCAACCACAAATTTTCCAATATTTATTTTGGTATCACCGCTTAAGGACGTTAGCAACACCAGAAGTATTGTTCTCGCTTTTAGTCCATGATATAAGCTCCAAGTTTAAAAATAAACATACCTCCTGAAAAAGACTCTTCCAACTTAAGCACTGCTATCTTTATTGTTTTGTATACTAGCTTATGCCCGCGACTTCGCCCGCGTGGAGTTCGAAAAAGTAGCTCATGTATTTCCTGCTAGAATCGGTTCAGCCATACTTTATAATATTAGAACTGAATTTTCGGGATAAAAAATAAAGGAAAAAAAGTATCCTATGTCCTATTCCTAGGTATAAGCCATCACCATTTCAACTTTCAGCCAAATCGGTTCAGCCGTTTGGCCGTGAAAGAACCGCAAACATCCAAACTTACACACTTTCAAATTTATAATATTAGTAAGAAGATAAGATAAGATAAGATTATTGTGTACTAGTACGGACGGCAGGACCTCACAAGAGGTTTAAAGCAAACCGGGCTTAAAACGGGGCCTCTTTGGTCAGCCGGCAGATATCAGGCTCCGTAGTTGAGCAGCAGCGGTTCAGACTGACTGAGCCATGAATTTTGTAACGTTTTCTTCAAACATATTCTCATATTCAACATTCCTGAGCATTCGCAGAAGTACTTTGAAACCGTACGAGTACAAAAAATCTATAAAGAGAAATGCGATATGATGATGTCAATGTCAAAACGGACTAATGGGGTCATTAGCATCGGTTATTTGCGAACACTCACTTCATTCTCGCTATAGACAATTAGGCAGGGCAAGGAAACTGTCCCCAATTAAGACATTACTTGGCAGGAGAACAGTTGTGTCTGTGAGCTCACGTTTGAAAGCAAAGACGTGAGATCATTTATACGATAATATGAGTTTTAAATGAAATTGTGGTTTCGTGTAAAACTCTCATGGTATACACGTATGTACATATCATCACGCCGAGTCCCTCAGGGGTAGGCAGAGAGAGTAGAGCACCAGTTCTCTCTACACTTACAGACCTCGCTTCATCTACATCAGACAATATCTTCCTAAAAGCCGGATGATTCGATTACACTTGACGTTCCGATCGATTTGATCTTGAGTTGGAGAGTTGTCTGCCTCTGCCTATTCTTCCAGACAGACAACAGAGACACCACCTATATACCTATATTTCACCCATGTCATTTTCTTTTTTATAAAACACTAGTGGTCCGCCCCGGCTTCGCACGGGTGGACATAAGTTTTTTTTTTATAAAAGAAAATATAGCCTATGTCACTCAAGCTGAAAATAGCTTTCCAATGGTGAAAGAATTTTTCACATCGTCCAGTAGTTTTTGAGCCAAATCGTTACAAACAAAAAATCTTTCCTCTTTATAATATACTAGCTTATGCCCGCGGCTTCGCCCGCGTGGAAAGAGCAACATACATATTTGCCTTTTTAATATTAGAGCTTTGAATCTTTCGGGATTCTAATGTAGCCTATGTCTTAATCCTGGGTATAAGCCATCACCATAAAAAATATCAGTAAACCGGCTTTTTTTCAGTCGAAAAAATGTTTTTTTTTTTCAATAAAAAGTATCCTATGTTACTTCTTATACCTCCAGGAATATGTGTACAAACTTATGATGATCGGTTATGTAATTTTTACGTGAAAGCGTAACAAACAAACTTACATTCACATTTATAATCTTTCCTCTTTATAATATAAGTATAGATATGGATTTATTAAAAAGAAAATGACAACTATATATAAATGGAGTTAATCCAGCTAATAACCTCTATGCCTAAGCAGAAGTGTCAATGAGTTTGTCACATTGTCACATTGATAACGACCAACGGTCGTTAGCTCAGTTTGAATCAGGACTTTTTAAAAACATATTTACTCAAATCTACATAAGCTAGCCCTAACCTAAACTAAACTAAGCAACTCCTTACTATGTATCCTTACGCAATATTTTATTTGTTATGTTATGTTAACGAAACGCATGTTGTGATTTCCTATAATTAAGGAACCAATATTGATGTCACCACCTAAACTGTTATGTCGCATGTAATTTTGTATTCCTTGTTGCAAATCCAAGTTCATAAATAAATAAATAAATTGGAACGTGTATTAAATTGACATTTACCTTACCTTGCCTCGGGACAAAGCCCCAAATAAAAATGAAAATATTATTTATAGCTGTCCCGCCCAGCTTCGCTCGGGTGAAAAAGTTAAATTGCCCGTAACACGATCGCAGCGCCACCAATTGGGTCCAATTGTAAATCTAAACCATTCTCGAATCTAGCTTAAGACACACAGAAACACACAGAAAGCTTCGCCCGGGTAAAAAGGTAAAATTCTTGAAACTCGATCGCAGCGCCACCTATCGGGTCCAATTTAATATAGCCTATGTTACTCGGGGATAATGTAGCTTTCCAAAGGTGAAAGAATTTTTGAAATCGGTCCAGTAGTTTCGGAGCCTATTCATTACAAACAAACAAACAAACAAATCTTTCCTCTTTATAATATTAGTATAGATTTATCTTTCACAAAGGTATGTACAGAGGATTAGCTATACAGTAAACTTAGTGAATCGCGCCTTTGTGAGGAGAGTACCAAATAAAGCAAAGCTTGTGTTTAGACAACTACATATTTACTTATATAGATAAATATATACATGGATGTATAGGACATCCAAGACTGAGGTACAAATACTCGTCACGCAAATATCTGCCCTAAGCGGAAATCAATCACGACTTCAAATTTTGCAGTCAGGAGTTATAGCCACTAGGCCAATTACATTAGATCAATTATATTAATTACTGGCTGATCTTCAGCCCTTTATAGACAATATGAAAATAAAACCACGTGTTCAATACTACGCCTTCAATTCAAGCCATCTGATCACAAATACAATTTGAAATCGTGCGTTGCGTAATGTCCCGAACATAACGACGACATTATGAGACGACACGCTGACTATTGGCAGTGTTTGTAAATTTCCTGTCATCGCGAAGCAAGTCTACCTGTTGTTTCGAAATAGAGGTTACCTATACTATTACCAATTATGATGTTTCTGGACACAGCTCTAGAAGAAATACTAGGCTTTTGCTATAAGAAAACTGTAGCGATCAAATAGCAACACGACGGATTTTACGATGAAGGCAAAAATCGATGGAGATTGATAAAGATATAATATATATCCTCACGCCTTTCCACAAGGGGTAGGCAGAGGTGTTTAGGTAGTACCCACACACCCACTCACCGCCAGAGGTATGTTTTAGGTGCCAACATGACATGGCGAGTCCATCGCCGTTACTCAAGTACGACTATACATACGCCTTTGAATGTCTTCTCAGACGTATGCAGGTTTCCTCTCATTGTTTTCCTTCACCGTAAAGCTCGTGGTGTGAAGTTCAGAAAAATCATTGGTACAGTCGGGATTCAGACTTGCAATCTTTGTGTTGTAGGTCGAAACACTCGGCTGTCACGGCTCTCAATTACCTCATCTCGACCTAGTTTTAATTAAGACTGTTATCCTTTTCACAGCCACAATGCCTTCGGAAGTGATCCCCGGCCGGGAAGGCAAGACCCTGCAGCGGGAGCTAGCCGACTCCATCATCCGCATGGTACCTCTTGATGAGATCAGGATTCTGCTGGCTTGTGGAGCCAAAGTGAGTAATCTCCCAATTAATGACTCTGGGGCCTTGGGTCCTGAGGCTCACCATCTTTTTAAAGAGGTCTCGCGCCGTCTATTCGAGACCTCTCGTGACAGGCAGGCTGGCACATATCTCGCCAAGAGAATCAGCATTGCTATCCAGCGTGGCAATAGCGTTTCTGTTTAATTTTCAGTTCACAACTGAAATCTTAATTGGACAATAGAAATACCGTATTGTAAGCCGTGATGGCCGAGCGGTTCGAATAGTTAGTTGCTGGCAATGTGCGAGTTCCGACTGTAGCTATGAGTTTTTCTGAACTTAAGTACAGTGATTAGTCACACCACGAGCTTTACGGCGAAGGAAAACATCGAGAGGAAACCTGCATACGTCTGAGAAGACATTCAAACGCGTATGTATAGTCGTGCTTTAGTAACGGCGATGGACTCGCCGTCTGTCACGCTGGCACCTAATATACCTCTGCCTAACCCTTCGGGGACCCTTGTGGGAAGGCGTGAGGTTAAACAATTTCATATAGCTATACGGCAAAAGAAAGCACCATGAAGAAAATTATATACTTTTGGCAAGATCAAAGACGAATACGTACCATAGACATCCTGACAACGAGAGTATTACACATCAGCCTATCTATTTGGGAATCCTTATGCAGGGAAGAACTATCTAGTAATAACTTAATACCTGGGACCTGGTGTTGTTTGTTACTTAATCACGGCATTAGACGGCCGTCTGGTCTAGTGGTTAGGTTAGGTTAGTTAGGTTAGGCTCCTGACTGCAAAACCTGAGGTCGCGGGTTCAAATCCCGCTGAGGGCAGATATTTGTGTGATGAACACAAGTATTTGTACATTAGTCTTGGATGTCCTATGTATTTATGTATATATAAGTAAATATATCGTTGTCTAGTTAGCATAACACAAGCTTTGCTTAATTTGGACTAGGTCAATCTGTGTGGAATTGTCCCAAGGTATTTATTTATTGATTAATTACACGAGAACGGCCGAACGAAAATGGATGAAATTTGGCACAGATAATACATACAATAATGCCACAGATAAGCTGGATAAACACAGAAAAATCCTCCCAATGTAATCCAATTTTACGCGGGTATAACTGTATGGCAGAGTCTTTTAAACACTAGTTTTTTTACAGGTGAACGAACCGGTGACTCAAGGCCTTCGACCCATCCATTATGCTATCTGGCAACGTTACCTCGAGGCAACCAGACTGCTGCTGGTCAGAGGATGTGACGTCAACGCTAGGGATGACTGTGGATACAGTGCATTGCATTTGTCTGCTGAACATGGGTAAGCTTTTTCTTCACAAGAAGGATTTGTTTTACATTCCGTGGTGGCCGAATGGTTCGAGTAGTTGCCAGCGAAAGATCGCAAGTTCCAATCGCGAATGTACCAATGAGTTTTTCTGAACTTAAGTACAGTGATTAGTCACATCACGAGCTTTACGGTAAAGGAAAACATCGAGAGGAAACCTGCATACGTCTGAGAAGACATTTAAAGGCGTATGTATGTATATGTATAGTCGTGCTTGACTTGCTTACTTATACACCTCTGCCTACCCCTTTGCATTGTAACACTAAGACTTGATACTCATTTATACTTGATACACTAATAATTCTAGTATTTACCACTTATTTCATCATCATGATCATATCATCACGCCGAGTCCCTAAAGGGGTAGGCAGAGAGTATAGATCGCCAGTTCTCTCTGCACTTACATACCTCTTTCGCTTCGTCCACATTCATCAGTCTCTTCATACATGCTCGTCGGTTTCGAGTACTCTTGACGTTCCCGTCCTTGAGCGTCCGATCGATTTGATCCAGGTAGTTGGAACGTGGACTTCCTCTGCCTCTGCTTGCACACACTTTTGCTTTGTATATCTGTTTCGTCAATCTTTCTTCACTCATCCTTTCTATGTGTCCAAACCAACGTAACATGCCTTTCTTCATCTTTACAATCACGCCCTCATTCACGCCAGTTGATTTGCGAACTTTACGAACTTCTTATTTGTACACTAATTATGAGTTGTCTCATGGATTACGCGAGAGTTACAACTCTGCACTCTGCGACGAGAGAGAGAGAGTCCAAGAGATGAGAATTTATTCATATTTGGTGAAAATCACGAGCATAATCAAGTGCTGCATTTTAATATGAATTTTTATTTCAGCTATACCGATCTGGTGAAATTGTTGCTCGAGAGTGGAGCAGCCGTTGACTACAGACCTGATACAAGTGAAGAGTTTCCAAGAACTACTCTTTGCGACGAGCCGCTCAGACTTGCAATCAGGAATAAACATTACGTAAGTGGACACCCAAATCCCCATTTAATAACCATATGATCCAGATTATATAATCCCCATGGAGTTTCTTTTCTAAAATCAAAGTAACCTAAGCTACTCCTTTTTATATCAGCTATCTGCCAGTGACAGTCCCGTTAAAATCGCTCCAGCCGTTTCAGAGATTAGCCGGAACAAGCAGACAGACAGACGGACAGACAAAAATAAAAAATGCTATGTGTACCGTGTCCGTATGCATTAAGTAAAAAGCGGTTATTTCTATATTACAAACAGACACTCCAATTTTGTTTATATGTATAGATAAAATAAATAAACTACTTTTCGCAGGAGGTTGCCCGTCTTCTTCTGGAGCACGGCGCTGATCCTAACAAGCGGTATTTCTTCGGCTCCGAGATCAATTTGGTCTCCGACCCTGAATACCTAGAGCTCCTCTTGACCTTCGGAGCCAACCCTGACTCCAGAGATCGAGCTGGTCTCACACCACTTATGAAAGCAGCCAGACAAAGGAAGGCAAGTATTTAATTACAATTATTTAACTATAAATTCATCGTAATTTCTCTAGCGCAACAAGATATTATACAACAAGAGCGGCAAACAAGCATACGGCCCACCCGATGGAAAACTGTTACCGCACCCTTTTTACGCATACAATACCGAAGTATCACTTGCGCGTTGCCACTCTGTGTTCGGAGAGTTATACTGTGTTGGATGTTATAACAATCCTCCCCCCTCCCCAAAGAGCTCATTACTGGAGACCTTATTCACCGCGTAGGAACACAACACGGGCTGACTACGGACTTCTATAAGGTGGAGGTCCTGCCCCAGTCGAGCAGCTCTAATTCGAACGGGAAACCTTTTCATGGTATTCTAATCCCAAGGTTTGTTTCATAGGGTATGGACGCCGTTCTGCTGCTGATAAGCTTCGGGGCTGACGTCAATGCGATAGCCGACGCCAGGAATGACTACAGAACTGTAATGCACTACGCTGTGCTCAGTGGTAAGTAGTCAGTTAATTGATTTAGTATCAATTCGTTATTCTCATAAAGCAACAGGTAAATTTCATACTGGCAACATATTTGTTCCCAATACTAAAGCTGACGCAGTATTTAAAAGTAATTGAACGATAGTTGGTTAAAATAACGAATAATAACATGAATGCTATGATTCATACAGTGATATGTATGAATCTATATATCGTTCCTATAATATATAACCATATTACTTGCTAAAGATATAGCTTACTAAAGGTGATTTTTTTTCAAAATCGGCCAAGGTTTTTTAGGCTAAATCCTAACAAACAAACAAAAAATCAAATCTTTCCTCTTTATAACATCATCATCATATCATCACGCCAAGTCCCTAACGGGGTAGGCAGAGATAGTAGACCGCCAGCTCTCTCTAGTCTTAAATACCTCTTTCGCTTTGTCCACATTCATCAGTCTCTTCATACATGCTCATCGGTTTCGAGTACTCTTGACGTTCCCGTCCTTGAGCGTCCGATCGATTTGATCTAGGTAGTTGGAACGTGGTCTTCCTCTGCCTCTTCTTGCACACACTTTTGCTTTGTATATCTGTTTCGTCAATCTTTCTTCACTCATCCTTTCTATGTGTCCAAACCAACGTAACATGCCTTTCTTCATCTTTACAATCACGCCCTCATTCACGCCAGTTGATTTGCGAATCTCTTCATTGCGGATTCGATCTAATATCGTTACGCCACACATTTTTCGAAGAGATCGCATCTCTACTGCATTCAAGCTATTTTTATCCTTCTATATTATATTTTCTTGCACATACTTTATAATATTTACGTCTATATGAAAAAAGTGTAATGTCCGCAGGCAGCACAGAAGTAGTGAACTTGCTGATCAAACAGGGAGCGAAGGTCAACTACGAATGTCCAGAGCTGAGCAAGCCCAGTCCCCTGGACCTGGCCATATTGAAGGGAGACGTGCCTATGCTGCAGTTGCTCCTGAGTGCTGGTGAGGACTCCAACTTATGTTACCACCGATGATGAGATAACGAAGGATACAAGCCTGGGGTCTAGCTTTTTAACCGACTTCAAAAAAAGGAGGAGGTTATCAATTCGACTGTTTTTTATTTTTATGTTTGTTACCTCATTCGTGTGGTCCAATTGTCACCATTTCAATACCTGATGATGGGATCTTGTACAAATCGGGGGAACTCTTCAATAAATAACAGCAGGTTAACCGCGATTGTTGCTATAGCATATCTAAGCATTGTTTACGCCATCACACAACATAATATCACGCCTGTACACACTACAAAGGTTATAAAAACACTTCCGAAAAAAAAAATGTCTATGTCACTTACGTTTTACAAAAAAAACGCAATACTGAAACTAAAATAAAAATAATTAGATGTTTGTTCTGGTGAGATATTCGGTTATATGAACAAAACTCTTCAAAGTTCATGCGTCCTAATTACGTAAGCTGATCCGTGATCGCGGTTCTGTCCCTAGGTAACCGTGACCCTGGAACGTAAAGGGCTATTGAAGGAACACTGTGGATAAGTATGACAGTTGTATGACTGTCAGTACAAGGCTCCTCCGTTTCATTAGACAGGCGATTGTGGATCAAGCCAAGACGGTGGGCTCGTTGCTCTTCAGTCTCTTGGGATAAACGATCGTGTATCACACTGAGACGGTGGGCACGTTGCTCTTCCATTCTCATTCGATAGACGATCGTCGATCAAGCCGAGACGGTGACTACGTTCTTCGAAGGTTTCCTTAATGCAATTTTTCCTTTTGAAATTTCCTTAGTGCAATATCGGTAAATGGGCAAATTCTAGAGCAAGTGAATGAATTTCTTGGAAGCATGTTCACACGAGATGGAAAGTATGAAAAAGATATTGAAAGAAGGATAACTGCCGGAAATAAGGTGAATGGAGCCATGTCGGCGTTGATGGGCAGTAAAAGTCTGAGCAAGAATGCTCGAGTTGCTGTCCACAACGCGATATTGGTACCTACCTTATTGTATGGCAGCGAATCCTGGGTATGTCAGAGGAAGTATGAAAATTGCTTGAATGCAGTCGAGATGCGATCTCTTCGTGAAAAATGTGCGGCGTAACGATATTAGATCGAATCCGCAATGAAGAGATTCGCAAATCAACTGGCGTGAATGAGGGCGTGATTGTAAAGATGAAGAAAGGCATGTTACGTTGGTTTGGACACATAGAAAGGATGAGTGAAGAAAGATTGACGAAACAGATATACAAAGCAAAAGTGTGTGCAAGAAGAGGCAGAGGAAGGCCACGTTCCAACTACCCGGATCAAATAGATCGGACTCTCAAGGACGGGAACACTAAAAATCAAGAAATTAAAAACAATTTTAACAAAAAAAAAACACCGACTTCAAAAAATTAATATTCCAAAACAAATTAATATGCACTAAAAAGTAAAAAAATATTTGCGTATTTTTCTACAACTTAACAAATCAACTAACTTTACTAACTCAACACATACCTACCTATGAATAACAAATAATTACCTATCAAAATATTTTCAGAGTTCTCCTAAGTACTACGAAAAATATTAGACTACTTAAAAAGCAATCAAATTATTACGATAACATTATAATGTAAGTAGGTACAATCATTGTTATTTTTGGAGTCTAAACACCTTTGCTTACCCCTTTGGGCACCCTAGGGGAAGGCGGATTTTGCATTTTTAAAACAACTGCAACGAAAAGCTGTTTTCCATCAAGGGAAGGCCCCTTCCGAAGAAAATGCTACCAAAGACTGCTACTCGCGCTTATAGATAACACCATCCACTAAGACGCGCCCCACTATCCTTTTCTACAGTTTACAGTGTAAGTGTGCAACCTTCCACTAATGTGTGACTATTGTCGGTACACACTGATTACCTATGAGTGCACACGCGCACTACAATTAATACACTCGGGTCATACTGCCCGCATCCCGCGACCCCCTCCACTAGACATTGGTGGGGCGCGTCTTCGTGGATGGCACTATCTGTAGACAATCCTTTCTGTTAACTCCCTCGCTCTCCATTGTATGACAATGACATAAGGCCTCTTTTAATGAAGTCACCACCGTTCTCAAGTGCTAAAGTCAGGTCATCTCGTTGTTCTCATTTCAGGAGCACAGGTGAATGCCTCGAGCTCAGTGATCGGGTCTCCACTCCACGTGGCATGCTCTGACAACATCGCCAATAGGAAGGAAATTGTCAAAGTGAGTACACACATATCATCACGCCGAATCCTTCAAAGGGTAGGTAGGTAGTAGGCAGAGTCATAAGAGTTTCTATGTAATTTAATATTTTTCTACCCCTACGTAAAAGGGAATACATGTTAAAAGAGAAAACCGGGGAGTTTGTTTCGCCGTTTCTTCTCCTGGCAGGTTTTTTCCTTGGAAACGGTGGTAACTGAAGTTTTGATTAAATACTAGCTGTCCCCCCCAGCTTCGCCCGGGTGAAATAGTAAAATTTCCTGAAACACGATCGCAGCGCCATCGGGTCCAATTGTGTTATAAGCTATCCTATCTTTTATATAATATATCCTCACGCCTTCCCACAAGGGTCCCCGAAGGGGTAGGCAGAGGTGTATAGGTAATACCCACACACCCACTTTCCGCCAGAGGTATATTAGGTGCCAACGTGACAGATGGCGAGTCCATCGCCGTTACTCAAGCACGACTATACATACGCCTTTGAATTTCTTCTCAGACGTATGCAGGTTTCCTCTCGATGTTTTAACTGTTAAGTTTAAACACTGTACTTAAGTTCAGAAAAACTCATTGGTACAGTCGAGATTCGAACTTGCGACCTTTGCGTTGCAGGCAACTGCTCGAACCACTCGGCCACCACGACTTCTAATCTTTTAAGTTTCCTATCCTATCTTTTAAGTTGGATCAAACTGCACACGGTGTGCAAATTTTATTGAAATCGGTTAAGTAGTTTAGGAGCCCATCGCGGACAAACAACGTGACACGTGATTTATATATATTAAGATGTGACGATCAATAAGTGTTCCCTGTGCCCCTTAAGTTGAGTAAAATATTTTTATTTGATTTTGATTTAGAAAGAGTTCTCCCTAGACCAGTGTTTCCCAACGCGGACCGACGCCCCACAGGGGGGCAATTTGACAGTTAAGGGGGGCTAAAAATTTATGGGGGGCATCAACTTTTTAGAAATGTTACGGCTGGGCATGGCCTAAAAAAGGTTGAGAAACACTGGGAGACAGGCCTCGCTACATCTCTATTCATCAATCTCTTCATACAACATGCTCGCCGATTCTGAGTACTCATACGTTCCCGTCCTTGAGTGTCCAATTAATTTGATCTAGGTAGTTGGAACGTAGTCTTCCTCTGTCTCCTTCGGTTGGTGTTTTTTTCAATATAATGACTGTGAATGACTACGAATGATTTTTTTTTTATTATACAACAAGAGTGGCAAACAAGCATACGGCCCACCTGATGGGAAACGGTTACCGTAGCCTATTTACGCTCACGATACTAAAGTATCACTTGCGCGTTGCCACTCTGTGTTCGGAGAGTTATAGTGTGTTGGCAGCATAATGGGTTTAATCCCTCTGCTTCCAACACAATATAACAATCCTCCCCCCTCCCCAAGGAGCTCATTACTGGAAACCTTATTCACCGCGTAGGAACACAACACAATAAATTGTGTTATTTGGCTACGGCCTTCTATAAGGTGGAGGTCCTGCCCCAGTCGGGCAGCTCCGAATTCGAACGGGAAACCCGTTATGCCCTACCTCTCTTTTATGCCCTACCTCTTTCTAAGATCCTACTGGAAAGCGGAGCAGACCCCAACCTGAAGGTTTACAACGATGAAGATTCGACCCAACTCCGGCCCGCACTAGCTGAATACCTGGCCAGCAATACGGAGCCTATGGCTGATATTGTAACAATGCTGCTGCGACATGGCGCTAGGGTAAGGATGCATCTTCATTTTAGATTTTCTTTATTTTGTAGGTTTTATTCATCCTTTGTTTTCTCTTCTTTTTTCTTTTCTCTTCTCTATTTTGTTTGTCATATGTCTGTGTTAAATATGGGTCTTAAAGGAAGAATTGAGATGGCCGTACAGGTAGTTTCGATGCCGTGCTGTACTGGCTGTCTCAGAAATTAGAACAGTGCTCTGGTCTAATTTCTGAGACGCCATCACTTCTGATCAATTCTTTCCTTTTGCATCTGCCTAGCGCAATCTCTTCGACCCCCTAAAAATATGAATAATTTTCAATAAAAACAGTTGTCTTTTAGAAGTTATAGGGTGTTGTGAATATAACCTCATGACGATGAAATAAAACATATAGCTCCAAAGGTAACACAATGGCAACATTACTAAAGGGAGAATTGATGGTGCCATCCAAGAAGACGCGCCCCACTGTTCCCACCTATAGTTTATAGTGTAAGCGTGCAACCTTCCACTAATGTGTGAGTATTGTCGGTACACACTGATTGCCTATGAGTGCACACGCACACTGCAATTAATACACTCGGGTCATACTGCCCGCATCCCGCGACCTAGACATTGGTGGGGCGCGTCTTCGTGGACGGCAATATCTATAACGCTCACATAGAAACCTGGTTTTTGATAGGAATTTTTACTACACTATAAGTAAGGTAAAATAAGTAAAAACGTAGTTAGATTCTATAACCATTCTTGCAAAATTACATCCAATTACGTTCAGCTGTTCCGAGAGTAACAAACATTTATACAAATAAACTCATTTATAATAATAGAAGGATATTTCTCAATCTGTCCACGCTCTCTCTGCACCATAATGCCTAATAATTACCTCTGAGTCTTCTGCCACTTGGAAGGAACGCCCAAAAACACATTAAAACGCTCATAAAAAAATCTATATTCCAGAGTAAATATCTTGTTTCTTCGTCAGGTGATCATGAAAACCCAGTTCCGGGATCCAGACGGTATTTTGAACCATCTACAAAACGTCACATCAGAAGAGTACCAACATATATTCTATCTCCTTCTGAACGCGGCAGAAGCTTTCGACCTCTGCATGATAAAGCGAAACAGCACGATCACCGCCACGCAAAAAGAGGCCTTAATACAACGAGCCAAAGCTCCCATCTCCTTGCTCTCCCAAGTGAGGCTACATTTTCGTAGACTTTTCGGCCCAGCTTTACGGCACATGGTACCTAGCTTTGATATTCCTAAGACTCTCCACGGGTACCTAGACTTTCAATACAGTTAAGGTGAATTTCAAAAAAAGAATGGTGGAATTTTTAAATAAAGAAGGCTGAATAAATTGTTGCCAGTAAACAATAAATACCCTTGTTTGTAGGTGTTTTGCAAGTCGCTTGCAATTTCTGATATTTTTTATTATCTTCTTGTTTTATTTATCTTTGTATTGATATTATTACATAGTATTTGTCGTTACCTCAATACGAAGATCTCGATAACGAATGAACTGTATTAGAATGTAAGTTTTTTAAATATATTTTTTAATATACGCGACAACCCTATAAGGCTCGTTTGTCGTAATTCTGGTAGTGTTATAATGTTTTCCATAATTATTGTTAATAAAACATAAACTTTTGTTCAATAGCCCTACTGCGGTAGTACCGGCTAATAAAACTCTCCTCTGTAACTCTATTCTGCTTTAGGCTATGGTACGCTTACCATGGGATCTTGATTGCCAATTAGTACACAAAAAACTTTTATATCTGAGGAATTTTTTTGTTCTCTATAAGCAAAAAGTCAAAGGTTCGTATGTCAAACTGACAGTTTTTTTTTAATAAAGAGATGTTGAAACCTGTCTCTTTGTAGAAGTTAATTAATGTTTTTTTTTTAAAGAAAAACCCAACCCGTAAATTAATGGTGTATATCACAATATTTTTTCTATAATATTAGCTTTTCTATTATTATTCATACGTACTGGATTATTATATTTCCATGTGACGTCTACCCAATTATACTAATTGCGTAAATACAGTCAATATTGCCCGACCAAAAAAATACTTTCTGAGTTCTACCATAGGCTATCTACCAATATCAGCATAGTAATCTACCATTTTTAAAAGTAACTTTAGATGTTCGTAGCCTAACTTACTTTGGTGGGGTTTTCCATTGATTTGGAAGCCAACATTCATCAAGTCAATTTTACATAACCTATATTGAAGAACTGTAGTAATGAACAGAACTTGTCATGTATTTTACAACTTAGTTTCACACAGTGAAACCAGAGGCCTTCAGCCAGGCACTTGGGGTGTTAAGCAACCCATCAGTCAAAACTCACTAGTATTTTTAATGGGGAAACCAAAGAGTGTACTTGCCATAAAATAAAAATATTCTCCCATGTCGTGTTTGAGTATTGTAAGGAAATGTTTTCATAGAAAACTCTTTTTTTGACTCTTCCCAGTTTTTAATACTAAAAATTTGTTTTTCATACAAATTTTATTTTTTAATTTTAAGATCTACATGATTACATACATATTATGTGATACTTTGTGATATTTTATAAGTAAATGTAAGGATATTAGTGATAAGAGATGATATTCACGATTAAGCCATCCTAAGCCATGTACATCCAAACACATCCAAATACATACATAACACACAATATTGTAATATATGTACGCTTGAGAAGAAATCCAAAGGCGTATGTATAGTCATTCTTGATTTACGGCTATGGACTCCATCTGTCACTGCACCTAAAATATATTTCCGGCGGAATGTGGGTGTGTGACCTATACACATCTGCCTACCCCTGGGAAGGCGTGACGATATATTATATTTATTACCTATCTATTACCTATTATAATTAATGGGTTATATTGTAATTTTTATGAAAAAATAAAGATGTCATAATAAATTGTATTCTTTTATTTCTGGCCAAACGTTTGCACTTCTAACGTCTGCGTACATTTTATACTTATGTATATAGTGCGCAAATAACTAGTTGGTCGTACCTTAAATGGGGGCGAGGGTCAAGGCTGCAGACTGCCTAGGAATTGCAACGCACACGAAAATATATATTGCGCCCAACACTGTTTGTTAAAAAGCCCGCCAAGCTAAATTTCTTTGACAGCTGTCATGTGCAAAAACCCGACTCTCCTTGACAGCAGCTGTCATCTTAGATACATCAAGCTACAACTTTTTTCTTTTATACCAAATGGGTGACAAACAAGCACGCGGTCCGCCTGATGGTAAGCGGTTACCGCCGCCTATGGAGGCTTGCAACACCGACGTCCAACACTTGCGCGTTGCCGATCCTGCAGGAATCTTTTCACACCCTTCTTGAAGAACTCCATGCTGTACTCTCCAGGGAAAACCTCAACGGGGAGCTCATTCCACAGCCTGAGCGTTCGGGGAAGGAAACTCCTTTGGAACCGCGCAGTGCGAGACCTTTGTGGTTCCAAGGTATGGGGATGAATTCCCCGTCGTTATGTTGCTAAATGTTCCTAAAATAACTGTTTAAATAAATCAAATCAAAAAATCTATTACCCAACGCAAGGGACACAGGGAACACTTATTGAACGTCACATACTTAATATAATGTGTATGGTCTGATGATCCATCAAGGCTAGACGTGATACTAGAGTATAGGCCGGATATGCCCTGCATGGTAAAGAAGACAAGAAAGCCAGGTAGTTTCTGTGGCTAGCTGGGCCAGTAGGTTTGTTCTTGGACAGTGTTTTGGATGACTTTCATCAACAGGTACTTGTACAGCGAGAACCCTAATAAGAGTGTTTATCATTCCAGTCACCTCCTGCAACAAATCTCGAACTTAAAAGCCTGGAAGATATTTGCAAGCATTTTCGGAGTAATCCTATGCCAAGGTTATTACCTTGGCATATGGTATTGGCATTGGCAAAGAAATATTCTTTGTAAGCCTGGCAAGCTTTGTAATTGGCAGGATGATTGCAGAAACAAAGAGCGCATTTTGCAGGTGTATTCCTGTCCTTTTTGAATAGAATACCTTAATTCTTTCCACACTTCACACACTTTCCACACAATGACTAGTCTAGTAGAAAGTCTCAACGAACACCATGAAGCATGGCATGTTTGGTCATTTAAATAGGTTAGTGAATTAAGGCAGACTGATATCTGACCTATTCTGGTAATTCAATTATGAACAAAAAAAATTTCAAGCTCAAAGTGACAGATAAACAACAATGACAACTTAAAAACGCGAACTCACCGATTGACTGGTTGCATTGCATTGCACAAAATAAGCCAAGGCGAAGTAGATTTCTTGATTCATTTAAATTGTAATTCGCACATAAAATGACCGACAAACAGAAAGTAGATCTCGGCCTGTTGGAGGAAGATGATGAGTTTGAAGAATTTCCCGCTGAAAGTGAGTTTTGGCATTGTAGAAATATAATATTCGAGTTTAATTTATTCGTATCTACATCAATTTAACTTGTGTTTTGTTAGACTGGGGAACAGAAGATGCTGATGATGCGGACGTGTCTGTTTGGGAGGACAATTGGGAAGATGACATCGTTCAAGATGATTTCAACCAACAATTGAGGTTAATGCTTTTCTCCATTTAAGAGACAATACTGGAAATAATTATTCTAGAAGTTACTAATTACTGACAATTTAGTACAGTGATAAGACACACCGCGAGCTTTACGGTGAGGGAAAACATCAAGAGGAAACCTGCATATGTCTGAGAAGCCAAAAGCCCTATGTATAGTCGTGCTTGAGTGATGGACTTGCCATCTGTCACATTAGCACCTAAAATATATCTCTGGTGGAACTTGGGTGTGTGGGTACTACCTATACAACACCTAAAAAAATAAGTTATATTCATTACAACTGTCCACTACTTCACTCAGATTGATATTAGCTACATAATAGATTTCTAAAGGTATCCATTTCAGTTTCTCTGGAACATCACAGGCACCTTTTCCTCTGTTCAGAGATCATGTTGCAATATCTTCATAGCATTCAGTGGCAGGATTAAACATTTACACCATCAATTTCAGTAGAGTAAATCATATATATATTCACTCAAAACAACTATTCCCTTTGGAACTAAAGGCATACAGAGCCTCGACACCTCTTTATAAGCAGTGCTACACAACATGCTTTTCGGTAAAGGAAAACATCGAGAGGAAACCTGCATACGTTTGAGAAGCAATTCAATGGCATATGTATAGTCGTGCTTGAGTAATGGCGATGGACTCGCCATCTGTCACATTGGCACCTAAAATATATCTCTGCAGTAAGTGGGTTAGTGGGTCTACCTATACACCTCTGCCTAACCCTGCGGGGTCCCTTCTGGGAAGGCGTGAGGATATGTAATGTGTCATGTCAGCAGTAAGTACTACACGGCTGTAGTACTGACTGCTATGGTGGAGGTACTACACTGGTTGCACTTACAAAGAATTGTTGCTTACCAATGGCAGTTAAGTGCCATATTTCTTACATATTATGTTTTCACACCGCCCCACAAGGGTCCCCGAAGAGGTAGGCGCCGTTTGTAGGTAGCACCCACACACCCACTTTCCACCAGCAATATATATAAGGTGTTAATGTGACATGGCCTATCCATTGTGTTGCTCAACTGCGACTATACATACGCCTTTGTATTACTTTGCAGACGTATGCAGGTTTCCTCTCGATGTTTTCCTTCACCGTAAAGCTCGTGGTGTGACTAATCACTGTACTTAAGTTCAGGAAAACTCATTGGTACAGTCGGGATTTGAACTTGCAAATGTAGTGCGGCAGGCAACTGCTTATACCACTCTAATCACCATGGCTCTTATATACACTTTAATTTTTGTTGCAGGCAACAGCTTGAGAAGCTCAAGGAGCAGACAAAATCCTAGATATATTAACTTTAGTTACCGTAATTTTATTATTATTAATGTAAGTTTCATTCATGATTCAAAAATACATGTTAAGGATTCGAAAGTAAACATGATTGGTGTCTGAACTTTTATTTCATATTTATTTTACATCTTAAAGTGGAATTAACTCCCTATGGAGATTTTCCCTAGCGTACAGCAGCTACAAATTTATGCTGTGTCATCTGCTTTACATTAACATTTTTTATTATTTATTAAGGAATAGAAAAACATAGCTCAAATAAATTTGCGATAATGCCTGCAATAGTATACAGCTGTTTCGCAGACATTAACATTCATCTCTAGAAAGAGGTGTTACAGAGTTCATAGTCTGTGTATGTATGGGTGTGCTTTAGTTTATGGTATATAGTTTTGACAGCTCTGGTTGACAATTTTATATCTATGACACAACAAGACTAGTATACTCCAGTATTAGGAGCAGTTACAATACACACACATTGACCTAGTACGGAACTAAGCAAAGCTTGTATAACGACAACAATATTAATACTTATATAGATAGGCAATTCCACATAAATTTACCTAGTCCCAAACTAAGCAAAGCTTTTTCTGTGGGAAGTGGACAACGAAATACATACAACGCGGTCACATTAACTTGTCGCATCGCTGGAATGCGAGGTCCCGCCCGCTTCCCCCCGCATCTCTGTTACCGATACGCGCGCCGATATGTTGACTTTTTCCAAATCAGCGCCCTCTGTTGCCAATTCGTAGCGACGTGATGACTACAAATAACCCCACCTCATATATTCATCGACAGTCCCTCTCAACCTTTCTCTGAATCTGTCATCTATCTTAAAGGAAATAGTTGACAGTTCGTTGGTTACGTCGGGTTTATTATCTTTCGAAGCAAATTGAAATGGTATATAAAAAATATTGATCATCAGACCGAAATCCAACTTATTTTTGTAATCCCTGTCAAATTCCTCTTTTGGATATACGTCTTTTACTTCAATTAAGAAATGTTGGAGAAATGTAGTTAGAGTTTTATAGTACAAGCTCTTGAGCTCATCCAAGTGTGCCGCACGGAAGTAATGGTCGGTTGATGAAAACATGAAATATAGGAAGTCTATGATTGGACAACCATAGTGCAGCAGTTGGAAGTCTATTGAGATTACTTCTGCCGGTTTCTCATTCTGAAAAAAAAGCAAGATGACAAGTTGAAGTACCTCAAGGCGGCCCGTTTGATGCTAAGGTAAAAGATTTGACAGATGTCACCCACCGTTGTTTAAGCATGACAATACTTACTTCAGTTACGTCTATAAATTTCTTATGCATAATCATCTCGATGTTTTCCTTCACCACTGTAGAGTAGAGTTTAGAGAAACTCATTGTTACAGTCGGGATCCGAAATGGCTATGTTTGTGTTCCAAGGAGCGAACCACACGGCCACCACGGCCCTGAACCTAAGAACTATTTACCACACCACGAGCTCAATATTGAAGGTAAACATCCTAAGCTTCCTCACATAGTTTCATAGCTCGAGCGAAATGCACATTCAAAGACGTACTGTTAAGCTGTTGCCATCTGTCACATGTGATCAAAACAGACAAAAATATGTGTTACTCTGATAAATGAGAGAGTCAAACGAAATACCAATACGACTTTCGTATCTAAAAGATTTTGTTCACATATGTCTGTTTGCCATTCGTCGCGTGAGTCCCGGTAACTTTTGCTACTAATTCAATGATGGCGACAGCAAATGACTGCTAGGTTCTAAGCAAACACAGCCAAACACCCCTTTTGGGGTACGGACCTCAGCTTAGAACATTGCAGATTTGCTCAGAAGCTGATGTATGCAATATGCATGTTTGTTTACTCACAATTTCCTTCGCCATTACATTGGCGTGTCTGTAATCCCCGTGGCATAGAGTCCGGGCTGTTGCTGTGTCCTGCATATACTGTGGATATTTATCCACTATAGCTTTCACGTTGGCGGATACTTTAGTCCTGATATCATCCTCTAAATATCCCATTGATAAATTAAACATGTTATTAACGAACCCGATCCAATCTTCAGCGAAAATGAAAGGTTGTTTCTTTTCCCGAATTTTCGCGAAAAACTCCGGTTTTCGTGTCTGTATGACGAATGTCAAAGCGTGGAACTTGGCGAGTTGTTCCACGCACAACTCTACATACATCAATGGCGGGCAGTTCATTCCGTCATAAGTTTTAAATCCAATGTTTGCTAAGTTATCTAACACAATCGTCTCTTCAGTAGTCCCATCGTAACTTCTGGCTGTTTTAAATCTTTTTTCCTTAGGAATGTTAGCCTCATCTTGCAATTCATTGAATAATTTGAATAATTGTGTGTACGCGAAACATTCTCTTCGAAAAATATCCGCTACGTTGTATATTTTCATTTCGTCTCTATTGTCTATTATGTGCTTGATAAAAAGACTTGTATCCCCAATACTTTTGTCTTTGATATTAATTTCGTAATACTGTCCCATTGCACCATCTGTGGCTACTGATCTTATGTCAACGGTAAAGTTATCATATCGTTTGTTTTCAACAATATTATTTATGCAGGTCCGAATTTTTTCAGGAATTTCCTGGGCCTCTTGCATTTTATTGGTAAACGTTAGCTATCGTCTCAATTCTCTATGATAACAGATTACCAGTTTAGCTGCAAATATATAATTTAAGATAAGATTCGATTTGCAAACAAGTCAATGAAATAAGGACTAATATCTCTAACCAGAGTTTACCGTTCGCCAGACGACAGACACAGTGTTAATTAAAAGAAAGCCTTACCGAGAATAACACGTATAAAGCGGTAAAACGACCCTCACGGAATAAATAAATCTTTAACACTCGACGTTTGTAAAAAGAAACCCTTAAATAACCTAATGTTGAACAATGAGGTTTTATCTCAGTTTATATATAATACATCATTGATGTTGAATGAATTCATATGATAAAGAGAAAGAGATGCAATGTCTATCGTCTCGCTCTTGTCATTATCTAGTAATTCGTTTGCGAAACTTGTGACGTCAGTCAAGTGATCTGCCAATATCTATGAATGAAGGGTTTCGTTTAGAGCGCCGTAGCATCCTTGTCAGTTTTTAAACAGGTATTTTCACCCTCGTAAGAATTAATTTTGATAGTTGTTCGTCTAAAGTATACCATACGTGTTAATACAGCTTATTATATACCTCTGTGGCAAATATAATTTAATTCCTACCAGCCGTTCTGGCATGATTGAGTAACAAATCCATACAAATTTTCGTATTTATAATATTAGTTGGGTGTAGTGGAAACTCGCTAGGGATCCGACGATGAGAAACTAGAAGTAGATATTCTGATAAGTTTTACTTTGGATCAAGACCAAAAAGCTGACTGTTATGTTAAAGTTGTTTGATGCAGATTGTATACATACATAACGCCGAGTCCCTAACGGGGTAGGCAGAGCGTATAGAGCGCCAGTTCTCTCTAGACTTACATACCTCTTTCGCTTCGTCCACATTCATCAGTCTCTTCATACATGGTCGTCGGTTTCGAGTACTCTTGACGTTCCCGTCTTTGATGCAGATTGCCTTCTGTTTATAAATACATAGCAGTGCTATTCGATTGAATCAGGCGCTTTTTTATATCTTTATGTATGTGTGCTCGCCACCCTACTGTTTCTCTGGACTCATTTGGATGAAATTTGTGCGTATATTCGAGTAGGACCCTGGAAGGTTAGGAAATACAATTGACCCCCATAGATGAGAGTGCAATCAGGAGGTCGCAGTGTTTTAAGACAGAGGATAAGCTGGGCCGGACAGATAGATTGCAACACAACACAAAGATTGCAAGTTCGAATCCCGACTGTCCACGAATCATGTTTTTCTGAACTAAACTATTAGTCACACCACGAGCTTTAAGGTGAAGAAAAATATCAAGAGGAAACCTGCGTACGTTTGAGCAGATATTCAAAGACATAATTTATAGTGTTGCTTGAGTAATGGCGATGGCTTTACCATTTGTTACTTTGACACCTAAAATATATCAATGCACCTGCATATTCCCTACTGAAAAATGAGGTCTGTAACACTACAAATTACTACTCACTACAAAGCCCATATAAGCTACCCCTCGAGGGACTACATATGATAGGTAGGTAAACAAGTCTTCTCCTATGTTGATACATTATTTTATTATTCATATATTATAATTAAACATAAGGTTTTGTTAACACGATGGATCCTCATTCTGCTTCTGCAGTGTTCAGCTCCTAAAAAAAATTGGTATATAATTATACTTAAAGATAATTCCACAAATTGACCTAGTACCAGAAGCAAAGCTTGTACTGTGGGAACTGGACCACAATATACATACTTATATAGATAGGCAATTCCACACAAATTGACCTAGTCCCAAACTAAGCAAAGCTTGTACTGTGGGAACTGGACAACGATATACATACTTATATAGATAGGCAATTCCACACAAATTGACCTAGTCCCAAACTAAGCAAAGCTTGTACTGTGGGAACTGGACAACGATATACATACTTATATAGATAGGCAATTCCACACAAATTGACCTAGTCCCAAACTAAGCAAAGCTTGTACTGTGGGAACTGGACAACGATATACATACTTATATAGATAGGCAATTCCACACAAATTGACCTAGTCCCAAACTAAGCAAAGCTTGTACTGTGGGAACTGGACAACGATATACATACTTATATAGATAGGCAATTCCACACAAATTGACCTAGTCCCAAACTAAGCAAAGCTTGTACTGTGGGAACTGGACAACGATATACATACTTATATAGATAGGCAATTCCACACAAATTGACCTAGTCCCAAACTAAGCAAAGCTTGTACTGTGGGAACTGGACAACGATATACATACTTATATAGATAGGCAATTCCACACAAATTGACCTAGTCCCAAACTAAGCAAAGCTTGTACTGTGGGAACTGGACAACGATATACATACTTATATAGATAGGCAATTCCACACAAATTGACCTAGTCCCAAACTAAGCAAAGCTTGTACTGTGGGAACTGGACAACGATATACATACTTATATAGATAGGCAATTCCACACAAATTGACCTAGTCCCAAACTAAGCAAAGCTTGTACTGTGGGAACTGGACCACAATATACATACTTATATAGATAGGCAATTCCACACAAATTGACCTAGTCCCAAACTAAGCAAAGCTTGTACTGTGGGAACTGGACAACGATATACATACTTATATAGATAGGCAATTCCACACAAATTGACCTAGTCCCAAACTAAGCAAAGCTTGTACTGTGGGAACTGGACAACGATATACATACTTATATAGATAGGCAATTCCACACAAATTGACCTAGTCCCAAACTAAGCAAAGCTTGTACTGTGGGAACTGGACCACAATATACATACTTATATAGATAGGCAATTCCACACAAATTGACCTAGTCCCAAACTAAGCAAAGCTTGTACTGTGGGAACTGGACAATGATATACATACTTATATAGATAGGCAATTCCACACAAATTGACCTAGTCCCAAACTAAGCAAAGCTTGTACTGTGGGAACTGGACCACAATATACATACTTATATAGATAGGCAATTCCACACAAATTGACCTAGTCCCAAACTAAGCAAAGCTTGTACTGTGGGAACTGGACAATGATATACATACTTATATAGATAGGCAATTCCACACAAATTGACCTAGTCCCAAACTAAGCAAAGCTTGTACTGTGGGAACTGGACAACGATATACATACTTATATAGATAGGCAATTCCACACAAATTGACCTAGTCCCAAACTAAGCAAAGCTTGTACTGTGGGAACTGGACAATGATATACATACTTATATAGATAGGCAATTCCACACAAATTGACCTAGTCCCAAACTAAGCAAAGCTTGTACTGTGGGAACTGGACAACGATATACATACTTATATAGATAGGCAATTCCACATAAATTGACCTAGTCCCAAACTAAGCAAAGCTTGTACTGTGGGAGCTGGATAACGATATACATACTTATATAGATAGGCAATTCCACACAAATTGACCTAGTACCAAACTAAGTAAAGCTTGTACTGTGGGAACTGGACAACAATATACATACATACTTATAAAGATAGGCAATTCCACATAAATTGACCTAGTCCCAAACTAAGCAAAGCTTGTAATGTGGGAACTGGACAACAATATACATACTTATATAGATAGGCAATAGTACACAAATTGACCTAGTACCAAACTAAGTAAAGCTTGTACTGTGGGAATTGGACAACGATATACATACTTATATAGATAGGCAATTCCACACAAATTGACCTAGTCCCAAACTAAGCAAAGCTTGTACTGTGGGAACTGGACAATGATGTACATACTTATATAGATAGGCAATTCCACACAAATTGACCTAGTCCCAAACTAAGCAAAGCTTGTACTGTGGGAACTGGACAATGATGTACATACTTATATAGATAGGCAATTCCACACAAATTGACCTAGTCCCAAACTAAGCAAAGCTTGTACTGTGGGAACTGGACAACGATATACATACTTATATAGATAGGCAATTCCACACAAATTGACCTAGTCCCAAACTAAGCAAAGCTTGTACTGTGGGAACTGGACAACGATATACATACTTATATAGATAGGCAATTCCACACAAATTGACCTAGTCCCAAACTAAGCAAAGCTTGTACTGTGGGAACTGGACAATGATATACATACTTATATAGATAGGCAATTCCACACAAATTGACCTAGTCCCAAACTAAGCAAAGCTTGTACTGTGGGAACTGGACAACGATATACATACTTATATAGATAGGCAATTCCACATAAATTGACCTAGTCCCAAACTAAGCAAAGCTTGTACTGTGGGAGCTGGATAACGATATACATACTTATATAGATAGGCAATTCCACACAAATTGACCTAGTACCAAACTAAGTAAAGCTTGTACTGTGGGAACTGGACAACAATATACATACATACTTATAAAGATAGGCAATTCCACATAAATTGACCTAGTCCCAAACTAAGCAAAGCTTGTAATGTGGGAACTGGACAACAATATACATACTTATATAGATAGGCAATAGTACACAAATTGACCTAGTACCAAACTAAGTAAAGCTTGTACTGTGGGAATTGGACAACGATATACATACTTATATAGATAGGCAATTCCACACAAATTGACCTAGTCCCAAACTAAGCAAAGCTTGTACTGTGGGAACTGGACAATGATGTACATACTTATATAGATAGGCAATTCCACACAAATTGACCTAGTCCCAAACTAAGCAAAGCTTGTACTGTGGGAACTGGACAATGATGTACATACTTATATAGATAGGCAATTCCACACAAATTGACCTAGTCCCAAACTAAGCAAAGCTTGTACTGTGGGAACTGGACAACGATATACATACTTATATAGATAGGCAATTCCACACAAATTGACCTAGTCCCAAACTAAGCAAAGCTTGTACTGTGGGAACTGGACAACGATATACATACTTATATAGATAGGCAATTGTACACAAATTGACCTAGTCCCAAACTAAGCAAAGCTTGTACTATGGCAAGTTCGAAATGTTCTATCTCTGTGGCCAATTTCATCCAATTCCAATTCCAATTAAAGTTTAGTAGTAGTAGTAGTCCATGAAAGAGGTAGATACATCCTCACAAACTTGATAATTAACAATTAATAATGTTAGTAGGGTATGTACGTACATATGTCCTGGCCACCGCTAGAGTCAGGCAGTCATGAGGTCCGGAGCTGCGCCCTGCAGCAGGTCGGCGGCGCCCGCCACGGCGGCGCACCACGTGTCCAGGCGCGCCGCCAGCGCCGCCGCCCCCGCGCGGGGCAGCGCCCGCGGCCGCACCCAGCGCACGCACACCACGCCGCTCACCTGCGCACACACACACACACACACACACATACACACACACATCACACAGCGCACGCACACCACCTCGCTCCCCTGCACACACACACACACACACACACAACTACATAACGCACACAGCGTGCCCATACAAGTACCAGCCTTCTCAGCACCCTCCCGACGAATCGGGACATACATGTCATCACGCCGAGGCCTTCTAAGGATATGCAGAGAGAGCAGGGCGTCAGATCTCTCTACACTTACGGATCTCTTTCGCTCATATATTTATCTACGGGCCTTCCCATTTTGGTACACCCACTTTTCGCTGGTTGTTTTTTTTAAATATATATATATATATATATATATTCGTTCTTCTGAATGTCTTCTCAGACGTATGCAGGTTTCCTCTCGATGTTTTCCTTCACCGTAAAGCTCGTGGTGTGACTAATCACTGTACTTAAGTTCAGAAAACCTCATTGGTACAGTCGGGATTCAAATTGCAATCTTTGTGTTGCAGGCAACTACTTGGAGCACTCGACATTCACTCGGTGACTCCTAAGATTCAAATTAAATGAAAAAAATCATACATTTCTCTCAAAGTAAGTCTTTCAATATCTCATGACCTGATGAGGAAGAGAGTACCTGGTCAATGTGCCCCTTGATGAGGTTCTCAGCCAAAGCCTTCATCAGCAGCAGTTCCACCTCGTCAATGGGGACGCGAGCCTCTCGGCTGATCTCCGCGAAGGTCAGCTTGCGCTGGGCGGAGGGACGGTTGAACGCCATCTGTTGACGAACACATAAAACTCAATAAAACTCGAGGAGAGAGAGACTATATCCTTAATGGATCGGTGCGTGTGCAAGGACAGGATCATTTTGGTCTGAAGTCTAGAGAGAACTAGACTTTAGAACTAGCGCTTTATTATCTGTGGGAGTCCAGGCACTGCGAAATGATATGCCGGTATGCTCTGGCAGGCCTATAGGTCCAGTGGGAGAGTGCGCAGTAAGCGCGCATTGGGCCGGCCCAGCGAGTCAGTGTCGTGTCGGCTTCCGGCCGACGAAGTGCGGGTGTGACATTCGCCCGGGGCAGTGCGAGAGCCCCGCCCGAGGCAGCTTAACTCTGCTCTTATCTCGGCTCTCATTCTGCTCGATATACTTTGTAATTTTAAACCCTATAGAGTGCTCTCGCTATCTTTTAAAAGATTTGAAAAGAGTAACCATGGAGTTTCTTGCCGGTTCTTCTCCATGGAAGCGACCAACCCGAACCGTGCTTCTTTTTCGACGTTTTATAAGTGCCCACCTGGGCCTATGTGAAATTAAAAGATTTTAATTTTGATTTTATCTCTGCTCTTATTTCGGCTCGATACTGAGTTGTGATTGATCTCGGCCCGAAACATAGTACTTTACTTTACTGTGACTTTGTGTACACCTCCAACAAGCGAAGGAAGAAGGAGTGTCCCGTGCCGCGTGTCGAGTGCATCTCATTCCATCAAACCAGGTCAGTTCACCTACTCTCATCAGCCCATCCGTTTCCTTCACACCTCCGCTCATACCTCTCACTCCCCTCATCAGCTCACCGAGCGACGAGGCCCACACGGCCCCGTCGGTGAAAGTGACTAGAAAACTTTTGCTCGATTATTCCTGCTAACCAGATGAGAGAACAGAGAGAGAGAGAAGCATAAGGGCAGGAACGATGGGAGCTAGAGTCTTGCTTAAAGTGGGTCATGGAGAAGCCCTGCGTGTGCCGGCTTGTACCTCCATGAGGCAGAGTATGGCGATCTTCTGTCGCAGCTGGTGCTCGGCCCGCAGCAGGTCCGGGTGCGGCGCGCTGGCCCTGACGCGGTCCACGGCGGGCCCGTCGCCCGCGGCCACGGCGCGCACCAGCTCGGCGGCCCACGCGTTGCTGGTGCCCTCCAGCGCCTCCAGGATGGGGTGCGCCAGCTGGAGCACCACACACACACGCACATACTCTAAGGGTCCGCACCTTTCGACATCGACGGTCCGTCTTCATAAATTAGAACTGAACAGGTCTCGCATAACGCTGTTTCAAAGCAGTTTCCTACACCGAACGCACAGGCTGCGGACTGACCTCCTCGTTGAGGTTTGATGTCTGCTTTGCCACCTGGTTTCTCGTACAGGTCACTGGGTGTGTATACACCCGGTGATGCTAAGGTGACAAACGAGCAAGCGATCCGCCTGTTGTAACACCAGGGGTACTGCTCACCTGAAGAACTCCATGCTGTATTCTCTAGGGAAAACCTCAACGAGGAGGTCATTCCGCAGCCTGTACGTTCGGGGTAGGAAGAACGGCCGACTAGCAGAGAAGTGTAGAGGTAAAGAGGCGAAGTGGTGAAGAGCCATAGAGTATACCGACCAGCTCGCCGAGGTCGTAGACGCTGGGGGCGAGCACGGCGGCCAGCGCCAGGCGCAGGGCGCAGGCGCGGCGCTCGGCCAGCGGCAGCTGCGCTCCGCCCCCCGCGCAGCCCACGTGGCGCAGCGCCGCGCGGTAGTAGCGCGCCACCGGCCCGCACACCCTGGCGATTGGGACGGTCAGGGTGAGCTCGGCCTGATACTATGCTGATATACCTACATGCCTTCCCACAAGGATCCCCGAAGGACTGAGTAGAGGGGTACAATTCTTGGCCATGGAGACTAAGTAGGGCTAGATCCTAGAGGGGGATCCGAGGGATCCTAGAAAGCGTAGGTGGGGTCTAACACCCTGGGCTGATGAGGTGAAGTCTCTCCGCAAGGATTGCGGATTGGATTCGGCATGTTATGATATATTTAAATGTCAACGTGACTGATTTGAGGGTTCGTCACCATCTCTCAAGCACCACTATACATACATACATCTTTGAAATTCCATTATTAGTATGTAAGTTACCAGTCAATGTTTCTCTTCACGTTAATGAGAGTTGATATGGGTTATAGAACATCACACCACAGAAGGTTTCGAACCGTAGCCAGAGGTATTTGCACTGTACAAGAGACTAAATAACCTCGCTCACCACAACAACCAAACGAACCTGTAATATTCGGAAGCAAGTTTGTAAAATTTGCCATGTACAGGGGTCACTCCATCTGCGTCTTCTAAAGTACTCTCTATATCCTCGATTATCTTTGCTGTGGCTTCCAAGTCATTCAGCTGTTCCAGGTAGATTTGACCTTGTAGGACCTGGAACCAAAAACAACCATTACCATATTGTATCTTATACATTTGTGCACATTACTATATAAGATATGTGAGTGGTAGACCATGATCACAGAATTGGGACAAGGGAAAGAGTCAAGAGACCTGGAGATAGAACATTTTGTGTGTAACATTACTACTTTAACTCACTGTCATGTACACCACTATATATTTGTGTCACAAGATGTCACACTACAGATATCTATAGGCGATGCTAACTGCTTACCATCAGGCAGACCTCATGATCAAACTACAGATATCTATAGGCGGTGCTAACTGCTTACCATCAGGCAGACCTCATGATCAAACTACAGATATCTATAGGCAGTGCTAACTGCTTACCATCAGGCAGACCTCATGATCAAACTACAGATATCTATAGGCGATGCTAACTGCTTACCATCAGGCAGACCTCATGATCAAACTACAGATATCTATAGGCGATGCTAACTGCTTACCATCAGGCAGACCTCATGATCAAACTACAGATATCTATAGGCGATGCTAACTGCTTACCATCAGGCAGACCTCATGATCAAACTACAGATATCTATAGGCGATGCTAACTGCTTACCATCAGGCAGACCTCATGATCAAACTACAGATATCTATAGGCAGTGCTAACTGCTTACCATCAGGCAGACCTCATGATCAAACTACAGATATCTATAGGCGATGCTAACTGCTTACCATCAGGCAGACCTCATGATCAAACTACAGATATCTATAGGCGATGCTAACTGCTTACCATCAGGCAGACCTCATGATCAAACTACAGATATCTATAGGCGGTGCTAACTGCTTACCATCAGGCAGACCTCATGATCAAACTACAGATATCTATAGGCAGTGCTAACTGCTTACCATCAGGCAGACCTCATGATCAAACTACAGATATCTATAGGCGGTGCTAACTGCTTACCATCAGGCAGACCTCATGATCAAACTACAGATATCTATAGGCAGTGCTAACTGCTTACCATCAGGCAGACCTCATGATCAAACTACAGATATCTATAGGCGGTGCTAACTGCTTACCATCAGGCAGACCTCATGATCAAACTACAGATATCTATAGGCAGTGCTAACTGCTTACCATCAGGCAGACCGCATGATCAAACTACATATATCTATAGGCAATGCTAACTGCTTACCATCAGGCAGACCGCATGCTTGTTTGCCACCCATGTGGTACACAAAAAAAAATTACAAACTGAACATCCATTACAGTCATATTCACCACATTACATTGTGTCACAACACACATCACCTTATTGGGAATCTAGCATCAAGTTTCGCAGCCAGGATCATTGACCACTAGACCTGACTGCTGTCTGAAGATGAAAACCTTATGAAACATTCCCTCTGTACTATAAAATCAAATCAACTGTTATACCCATCGCAAGGGACACAGGTAACTTATGGAACATCACATTCTAAATATGGGAACACCAAGAGTACCGAACACTTGAAACCGACGAGCATGTATGAAGAGACTGATGAATGTGGACAAAGCGAAAGAGGTATGTAAGTCTAGAGAGAACTTGCGCTCTATACTCTCTGCCTACCTACCAACCCTGTTAGGGACTCGGCGTGATGACATGTATGTATGTCTGTATGTACATACAAAATACAAAACTACAGTATCCAGTTCTGGTTGTATTATTATTAACCCTTACCTTGCACAGGGTGAGAGCTTCATCATTAATCTTGACCTTGGGTTCCACCTTCTGTAGGAATGCCACAGCATCCTTCTTGTTCGGGAACTGCTCCACAACATGGGATATTATCTCCACCAGGGAGAGAGGGTTGATTCTGGTGTTAATGGACAGATACATTATTTATGGTACGGGAGCTAGCAACGTTTGGAAAGTAAGAATTTTAGGTCAGCTGATTTTGTGATATGTCGTCCCTCTTGCACTTTCGGTTAGAGTCTGGGCTATCTGGCTGGCGGTAGCGGTTGCGTTTATTAGTGCGCATCCTACCTGTCCAGGTAATAATCCTGGATTTTAAAAACATTTTAGAAGGCGTAATTTTTAATTTTTTGTTTTTAAATAAGTCTACCTGACATACTTTTTTTATTGCCAGACATTTTTGACAATGCTAACTATGTGCCATACGCGATTTTTTTTTTTTTTTATAAAAATTTCAAAGTATTTTATAATGTCTGTAATTTTAATATTATGTTACTTAAAGATAAGAAAAACTTAAAATAAATTTGCCAGACATTAATTCGATTGTTAAGTCTTGAATTAAAATGAAAAAGTCATGAAAAGTATTGCAGTATAATGCTAGTAGTCCGAGAGAATCAGTTGCAGAATAAGTCGAGAATGATACAGAGAACCATTACGAAAGTAAATGACTTTTCATTGTGCATATAATAATAATAAAAAATAATAATAATAATAATAATAACCCCCCCGGGGGTCACCTTGACGTGGTGGGGGGGCTTAAGGGGAGGATGATTACCCTTATTTTTTTTTTAGGAGGTACTTAGAAGTCAATTACACCTTGACTACTCTTCCCCGACCTACGATCCCAAAACCAAAAACCAAACCATGATAACACGAAGCAAAAAGACTAGGCCCCAAGTTCCCGGCGGCCCCAGCAGCTGTGCCAGCTCTGACGAAAGCAGGCTCGGCTCTGGGACCAGGGGCGCATACAATCTCCGGGCGACGTGCTCCCGTCAAACGACCATGGCTTGTACAACGGACTCAGAATTGCAATGCGAAATAACTTCAACTCCATCCTCAACTTTTTCCCAAGATCCCTTTTCCCGATCCTCACCTACACTGTCCTCAAATAGTATACCTCTGGAGGATGTTGCACAGGAGACAATTAATGTCACAAATACTGTGCCCACCACCGGTGCAATGAATACGCGTAAAAAATGGACGACTGAGATGAACAAGTTCATACTGCGTAATTATTTACATTTAACGATGATGGAGACTGATGTCAAAGGGTATTTACCATTTTTACACGCAAAATTTATAGAAAATTTTCCAGACATGACAACCGTATCAAGGCAAAGAGTAGGAGACCAAAGAAGAGCAATAGTTCGCAAACAGCTACTACCGCAACAAACTATTGAGGAAATTACTCGTGAAGTTCAGGCTACAATACAACATTCATATAGTAACACGCACCACTTAAATACAGATAATATTAACATACAAAATACACAAACAATGCCACTGTCGCAACCAGGTCAAAGAATGAGGTGGACCGACGAACACAATGAAGCTATAATAAGATCTTATTATAAAATCACTAAACTAGAAACTGATAGAACCTCTTACAGAAAGAATCTTTATCAAGATTTCATAAGTATTTTCCCAAATTTAGCACATTTATCAGAGCAACGAGTGGCAGACCAACGGAGAGCCATAATAGAAAATAAATACTTTACAGAAGAGAGATTAAATGCAATAAGGCAGGAAGTGCGAAGTGAAATAGAACCAATAGATTCATTTGATGAAATACGCAGACGGGACGAAGACTACCTTAACCATATGGACGTAGACGTTACCACATCACAAATACAAGATGAAACAGTTATTAATATACCACAATTGAATATGGAACTAAGCAGTAAAATAGACGCTAGTTTTGATCATGCACTAGTATATTACACGGATACATTGCCCACACAACGACACTATATACCTAAACAAAAGAGTTCCCGAAGATTAGCCTCTATAGTACATTACATAAATACTCAAATTCTACCGAAACTTGTAAATTCTGATACGGACTTCAATACATTCCAAACAATAATCTATTGTGCAGCTTGGACTGCAGCTAAAATAAATGGAGCTAAAATAAATATACCACCAGTAACGGAAACAACAAATACTGTTAGTCGAAAAATTAAACCAAAATGGCAAATCAGATTAGAGCAGAAGATAGAGAAACTTAGAGCTAATATAGGGAGATTATTACACTACATCAACGGCAACCGAACAGCTAATCTGACAAAGTATGTAGAGGATATCTTAAAAAACTACAAAATTCACACATCACACGAGGAAAAAAACACAGAATTATCACAGTTTCTAGATACTTTAAAACAAAAGCTAGCTGTTGCCAGTAGCCGCCTTAAGCGATATAAAACATGTACACTACGCAAAAGTCAAAATAATCAGTTTATTAAAAACGAAAAACAATTTTACCGTAAAATACGAACTACTACTTCCAGTCATCAGGAGAATACAACGACACCAACACCAGAAACAGAAGTCTTACACAGGTATTGGTCACAGCTATGGGGTAGCTCCATTGAGCATAATGACAACGCGGACTGGATACAGGAAGAAACTACTAGAGCCAGTAACATTGAATCGATGGAATTTGCACATATACCAACTGACACGTTTCACGATGTTATAAGAAAACTTCATAACTGGAAAACGCCTGGATCTG
Organism: Drepana falcataria; assembly: GCA_945859725.1. Taxonomy (NCBI): domain Eukaryota; kingdom Metazoa; phylum Arthropoda; class Insecta; order Lepidoptera; family Drepanidae; genus Drepana; species Drepana falcataria. The sequence goes on along the minus strand of OX243950.1, from coordinate 5,114,930 downwards.
ATTTCATACACAACTACTGGTACAAACACTTTACAAATATACACCCCTTTCTTTATAATTATATCAATGACTTTATACTTAATCCACACACCATACCAGAATACATTACTGCGGGAATAACTTTTATGTTACCAAAAGACCAAAGTGATGGGAGTAATCCTGCCAAATATCGACCCATAACATGCCTTCAAACGATATACAAAATCATCACATCCTGTCTTGCCGAACTGATATATAAGCATGTAGATAATAATAGTATTCTTGCTCAGGAGCAGAGAGGATGTAAAAAATATAGCCAGGGATGTAAAGAACAACTCACAATAGACTCAGTTATATTAAAACAGGTACAAAAGAAAAAGAAAGATTTATTTACAATGTATATAGATTATAAGAAAGCTTATGATTCAGTACCTCATTCGTGGCTACTAAAAGTCCTAGAAATTTACAAAATTCACCCATCTATTCGAGTTTTTCTTCACAGTACTATGACCAACTGGACAACACGACTTAAAGTAAACTCACCTTCCGAAAATGTAGTATCAAACGTAATTCAAATCAAACGAGGAATTTTTCAAGGCGATGCATTGAGTCCACTATGGTTTTGCCTCTCACTCAACCCTCTATCAAATCTTTTAAATAAAACAAATATTGGATACCCCTTCTTGAGCCAAAATCCTACAACTGATACATCAAATAACACGTTAGACTATTATTCTTTAAATCATCTATTATATATGGATGATATAAAACTTTACGCTGTTAAACAAGAGGATATTAGCACACTTGCCCAAATCACTGAATTTTTTTCAAGAGATATCTGTATGGAATTTGGGATTGATAAATGCAGACTTAATTCTGTAAAAGCTGGGCAGATCCATTCACACCATTACGAACTACAGAGCGGAGAACAGATAAAATCATTGAACGAAGATGAAACCTATAAATACCTGGGATACGCACAATCCAAGCAAATCAACCACAAGGCAATAAAATCCTCATTAAAAGTGCAATTTAAACACAGACTTAACTCCATAGCAAAATCATACCTTTATTCTAAAAATACTACTAAAGCTATTAATACTTATGCTGTGCCTATACTTACTTACTCCTTTGGTATAATACATTGGTCAAAAACAGAACTAAAAACATTACAACGATTGATTAACCTCACTCTTACTAAGAATAGAAAACATCATCCCCGATCTTGTGTGCAAAGACTAACGATCCCGAGAAAACAAGGAGGCAGAGGCTTGATCGATATAGTTAACCTACACAATAAACAGATTTCAAATCTCCGAACCTACTTCCATAACAAATCACCTACATCCACGTTGTACAAGGCAATAGTACTTAACGATCTAAAGTTCACACCCTTAAACTTGCAAAGTATAGGTCCCCAAAAGAATGAAAAACTAACTGACATACAGACAAAACTAGATGAATGGGCCCGTAAGTCTCTACATGGAAGACATTACAACGATTTGAACCAGCAATACGTCGACAAAATAGCGTCGAACGAATGGCTCAAACGTGGAGAGTTATTCCCGGAGACAGAAGGGTTTATGCTTGCAATCCAGGATCAAGTAATAGAAACACGAAATTATCAAAAACATATAATGAAAATAGCCAACACCACAGATATCTGCCGTCGCTGTCAAGCACCTATTGAAACCATCCAGCACATCACAGGATCCTGTAAAGCAATAGTTCAAACTGATTACAAGCACAGGCACGACCAGGTTGCAAACATAATACATCAAAAGATGGCCATTAAGCATAAACTGATCTCATTACCTTCTGTACCATACTATAACTATGCACCACAAACAGTCCTTGAAAACTCCACGCACAAACTTTATTTTGATAGAGCTATACTTACTGATAAAACTGTACACTATAATAGACCCGACATAACACTAATAGACAAGGTAAACAAAACAGCTCAACTGATAGATATAGCAGTCCCTAACACCCATAACCTACAAACAACCATAGCCGAAAAACTAAGCAAATACATTGATTTAAAAGATGAAATAGCGCGCTTGTGGCATCTACAAAAAGTTACCATAATTCCAATAGTAATTTCCACCACCGGCGTAATCCCTAAACAGCTGCATCAATCCATAGCCACAATACAACTACCTAAACTCACCTACCTCAATCTCCAAAAAGCAGTAATTCTGAATACTTGCCGTATCACCCGAAAATTCCTTCAAATAGATCGACCTTTGACATCAACGAACAACAACTCTTAAATAATAGCCACTTGGCTTCGGCCCGTGGATATTATAAAAACACCGGCAACAATGCCGAGAATATTTAAAAAATATACATAAAATAATAATAATAATAATAATCATTCTAGTCCGAGCAAGTTTGAAAAAAATTTAAGCATAAAAAGGAATATAAAATTAGATTAAAATTTAAAAAACAACACTTTTTATTTAAATTGTTCTGATTAGTAATTAAAAATTATAAATAATTAATATTCAGTTTTTCAAGTTGTTTCAGCCTATAGTGACGTCACAAAAAAAGAGGCATCTTCATAATCATCATCATCATCATCGTCGCTGTCTTTGTCAGTGTCATTCATATCATCTTCTTGGGAATTTTCGTTATCTTCTAAAACTCTATCATCTGCAACAGAAAAAAAATAAATAGTGTAATTCTTCTTGTTCGTTATAAAGCATTTTAGTTATTATTGATAAATATTCCATTTCACACTTACTTTGAACAATAATATCTGCAACTGAGGATGGTAATTGATCTCCCAAAAACCAGACAAAATCATATTTGTCACCGTTAATGGTCCAACCGAAAGCCATTGGAGATAAAGATGTTGGATGTTTTGAGTGAGCATTTCTCCAAATTTTCGTCACGTAACGAACCCTCAATAAATGCTGTTGTAATTCCGCTTTACAGGGTGGCAAACTGGATGAGTCAAAGTTTCGAAATTTTTTGTCGAAGTTCTCATCTGATTTTTTTGACTTAAACGTACTTGAAAACAAATAAAATCGAACATCATTGACATTGGAGCAATTTTTAACTCCATACATTTGACAAATAAATTTCTCCAGGGTTACAAACGTAGTTTCAAGTACTTCTTCGTAATCCGTAATTATATTATCAAAAGCTAACTGGTATTCTTTAGAATTTTCTAATATTTTAAAAGGCTTAACTTTGCCTTTTCTAAATAAAGCTGGCGTGTAATCACATCTGGTTATTGCGTGGAAGCATGGTAAAGCTTTGCATAAAGAGTCACCAAGAATTCGGTGTAATTCATTGATATTTATGTAACGCTGATGATTTCCAACACCCATATTTATCCAAATTTTCAAAGATGCTTTCAGATGATCCATATTTCCCAGAAGTATAATTAAAATATCAGAATCAGAACAGCGTATAACAACGTCTGCGTCAAAATTGATTTGGCAAATATGAAAAATAATCCTAGAATCAGCTTCTTCGTGTTCTTCACACGATAATGATTCTTCAATAGTTTTAATTACTTTGTTATTTATCACTTTGTATGAATAACATTTATTGAAACTTACGTAAATGTTTTTATTACCAATGAAAGGCAACATGTCTTCACTACCCCAGTGATGAATGAAAAAGTTAACTAAAGCTTCTTTAAATTGCACATTTTTAAGCTCAGCTGCGAAATGATGGGGCCGAATTTGGTTAGGACCGATTGAGACAGGGCTGGTTGCTTCTTCCCGCCGTAAACGCTCACAATCTTTGATAGAAGGCGAAAAATATTGATGACTTTTCATGACTTTTTCATTTTAATTCAAGACTTAACAATCGAATTAATGTCTGGCAAATTTATTTTAAGTTTTTCTTATCTTTAAGTAACATAATATTAAAATTACAGACATTATAAAATACTTTGAAATTTTTATAAAAAAAAAAAAAAAACGCGTATGGCACATAGTTAGCATTGTCAAAAATGTCTGGCAATAAAAAAAGTATGTCAGGTAGACTTATTTAAAAACAAAAAATTAAAAATTACGCCTTCTAAAATGTTTTTAAAATCCAGGATTATTACCTGGACAGGTAGGATGCGCACTAAAGAACGCAACCGCTGCCACCAGCCAGATAGCCCAGATTCTAACCGAAAGTGCAAGAAAGACAACATATCACAAAATCAGCTGACCTAAAATTCTTTCTCGAAAACGTTGCTACCTCCTATACTATTATAAGTCCACTTGTCTAGTAAATTACATTGCAGTCGCCGTGCCTAATGCGTGAGGAACTCGACGTTATGATTTGTATGTTGTTTGACGAAAGCTGTGATTAAGACATGTTTGGATGGACGAAACAAGTGACGTGATATTGATAATGTGTCATTGTCACGTTACATTTTCTTAACTAGTAAATTAAATGATATATTAGCAAATCTTTCCGTTTGTTATAGGACATAGAATAGTTTACATTATGACTTGCAAAAACAACTTACTTGTTCTCAAATGTCGATATGAAGTTGTTGTATAGCTGAATAAGGTTGTCGCTTGTTTGAAGCGAGCTGTGCTGTACAAATTCTTGCAGTTTCAACGTTAGTTGATGCCATAATCTATGAAAACAAAAACATAAGGTTAAGTTAGAAAAGAGTGTTATTTTCCATTATTCTCTGATACTTCTATCGTAGTACTTACTTTTTATTGTAAAGCTCTTCTAACTTTGCCCAATCTGACGCTATTTCAGGCTCGGCGGCTTGTTTTTTCGACAAAAAGTCGCTTACATCAACAACTGCAAATTTCACCGTACTAGTAGCCATATTTGAAAATTACAAACTGTAATGGTATGAAGCTAGTTAGTTTAGTTGAGTATAAATGACATGACAGACAGTTCAGCATAGTTTTTCTAACACTGAAGACTTGAGTCATGATTCATTAATCCAATCCAACGTGAAGTTAGTGACAGAATCTTACGAAACAAATAAATTGACGTAGAATACTAGTCTATTAATCACACATTAATAAAAAAAATTACATTTTACCTCACTAGAATGATTCGCGGCCCCATTATAACCCATAAATTAGTATTTACGCATCATAAACCTCCACGCTTAGTTGATACTACTTACATAAGCGCTTACTACGGAGGAACAGTAACTAAGGATAGTATATATCATCACGTCGAGTCCCTAACGGGGTAGGCAGAGTATAGAGCGCCAGTTCTCTCTAGATTAAGGAGTGTTAATCGAATATTTTATAAGCGATGCCATTAACTATAGCCAGATCACTCGTTAGAAAACTTTTTTTATATGGTATATTTTTTTAATAATAGGTTATTAAAACAACGTTTCATTACTTCCACGAATTGTAATTTATATTAACAACTTATTTACAATTTATTTAACTTAGTCTAAGATCAAAATACGGACTTTTAAATTCTATTAGTGCATGAAATGTATTACAATATTTTTAAGCCTTCCGATATATATGATACTAATTCATTTAATTAATTCAACTGTAGAAATCATAAATATTGATTATTTTTGGTATCGCAAGTTATTAAGATAGTAACATAGGTTATATACCATGAAAATATAATATCACATTATTTAAATGTCATGGCCTTCATATAGATATTAAGGAAAATAGAACTGTTAAGTTTTTTCTGAGGTTATCGAATTTACCTAGCCGGGCTGTTGGCAGTCCCTTAAGTCCAGTAATGTGACTAGCTACAGTGCCTTTAACACTGTGTGCAGTGTAATGTACGTACACTAGTGCTAGGCGGCAGGGTATCTGCGGTGGTCACCTAGCCGGACTGTAGCAATAAGAGGCCTACCACCTAGTACCCAGTCCCTTATGGCCAGTAATGTGACTAGCTACAGTGCCCTTAACACCACACAGTGTAGTGTACGTATACTAGTGCTAGGCGGCAGGGTATCTGCGGTGGTCACCTAGCCGGACTGTAGCAATAAGAGGCCTACCACCTAGTACCCAGTTCCTTATGGCCAGTAATGTGACTAGCTACAGTGCCCTTAACACCACACAGTGTAGTGTACGTATACTAGTGCTAGGCGGCAGGGTATCTGCGGTGGTCACCTAGCCGGACTGTTGCAATAAGAGGCTTACGAAATTAGTAAATACATTTCACACACTAAAGTTAAGAAAAACATGGCGAATTGGAATTAAATTAACAAATTTGAAAAATATCTAATATTGCACATTATCACCTATCAAACGATGCGTGTCGGCCATATTGCCGAACCACAACACTTTGTCATATAACATATTCCTACTATGATATAACTTGTCAAATCGTGTATTTATTAATAGCACGTTTGATTTAGAACATTCTGCTATATTTTCATTTCTATACACCTTCCCACGCCGAGCCACTAACGGAGTAGGCAGAGAGAATAGAGCACCAGTTCTCTCTAGACTTTCATACCTATTTCGCTTTGTCCACATTCATCAGTCTCTACATACATGCCCGCCGGTTTTGAGTCTTTTGACGTTCCCGTCTGTGTCCGATCGATTTGATCCAGGTAGTTGAAATGTGGCCTTCCTCCAAATAATACCTATGATACTTTTAAAAAACCACAGTACCACATAAATAAGAGATAAAACCAAATTTTCTACATTTCCATAGAACTTTCTAGACTTCCTCCATTTTGATTACAAATGTCCATTTCAAAATGGCGTCGTGGGAAGGTGTCGAAGATTAATTGTGCCATTCAAACCTTTTATATTACATTTATCACTCGGATATTAATCCTTGTTACCTACTTAAATAATATAATATATCCTCACGCCTTCCCACAAGGGTCCCCGAAGGGGTAGGCAGAGGTGTATAGGTAATACCCACACACCCACTTTCCGCCAGAGGTATATTGTTACCTACTTACGCTATCGAAATAGTCTAACATGGCATACGGACAGATAAATTCTCACGGCAAGATATATATAGATATATATATATATCTATACATATAATAAAATTTGAATGTCTGTTTGTAATATTGAAATAACCGCTTTTTACTAGTGACATACACCAAAATAACTTTTTTTAAAATTTTTGTGTCTGTCTGTTTGTTCCGGCTAATCTCTGAAACGGCTGGACCGATTTTGACGGGACTTTCACTGGCAGATAGCTGATGTAAAAAGGAGTAACATAGGCTGCTTTTAATTTAGGAACAGTTTTTTTTTATTATAAAATTTCACGCGGGCACACGAGTCCCAACAAGGCAATTCGTCTCTGATCTCAGAAGTATAGCAGCTTTACAAGGAAAAAAAGTATCAACAGTAAGAGTGCAAAGTGCAATGATAAATTAAGTTAACTGTCAAGGCCCTACATATGTATTTCCACATATATAGGTACAGTTTTCCTTTGAAAGTTGAACAGTTGCTCTAATAAGAGGTATGGCGCAATAATAGGAAATGTTTTTCCTTAGTTACTTATATAAATATATATCCTCACGACTTTCCATTAGGGTCCCCGAAGGGGTAGGCAGACGTGTATAGTTAGTACCCACACACCAACTTTCCGCCAGAGATATATTTTAGGTGCCAACGTGACAGATAGCGAGTCCTACAGGTAATATATACCAAGTATGACCTTATTTTCGCATAAAAAATAGATTTTAACTATGTCTTTTGCAAACAAAATGCGAACATTAATAATGTCGTCATTGTGTTATCTTTGGAGCTATACGTTTTATTGCATCGTCATGAGGATATATTGACAACACCCGACAACTTCTAGAAGACAACTGTTGTATTTTCAAGAATCAAATCATATATATAGTGTATATGAACATTCATTTAAGCGCTGGGCTCTTGTCGGCGTCTCTGGTGCAACTTCCATTTGCCTCTATCCAGCGCAATCTCTTTAACCTCCTTAAAAGGCATGAGACGTCAAAATTGTGTTGAAACAAGGTAGCCAGTACCAACGATACCTAGAACCATACGAACCTACCAATTGATCTATGATATGCATTCATAAATAATTATACACAAGTATTTAATATTGTTACATTAGGAATGGAATTATACAAATATTAAATAATATTAAATGCATTCTATCTACAAGTGTCTTATTCTAACGGAAATGTACAACGATCCACTGTCAGAATGACAGCTGTCAAGCCTGACGTGCGTCAGATAAACTTATACGTTAGTTTCTTAAAGCTGTCTTGTTCCGGTAAGCGTAAGTTGGCGCGAGGAACGCGCATCCATTATCGATTACCTACTCACTATTTCACAATAATAATATTGATTTTAGAAATCATTTGCGTTATTTACAAAAATATTAGCTAAGTGTTACATTTTCTAGGAGACAAACGTCATCTTGACAGGTGTCACGACAGTGTCAAAATTTACAAACGTCAAATCACACAGTTAGACAGGTGATCAGCTGTTGGCAGAGTTTCCCATACTCTCTTTGGTCGCCAGAAATCCGTCTCATCTTTAGTCCCTTTTTCTCCATCGCTTTATTCTCGCACACGGCCAATTCAATCTGGATTCCGCCGGAATATTCCAAATTGAGATAGCCTGTTAACGATTCGTCGTTGGCATCTTTTTGGTCGCTCGTTTCTATAAAGATATTCTGCGGCGGGACTCGTGTATTTATCGCGTCCTTTAGTAGTTCCACTATGCTTTGGGAATCCAACTTTGAACACACAGTGGATAGGGTGACTTCATAGTTTTCTTGCACGCAAGACACTTTCTGAGGACTGAGTAGGATGGGAATTTTCTCCTCTGGTCTGCAAATCTCTGTCAACCTCAAGTCCATCGTCGACCGTTGAAGTTTCTCAATCTCTTCCGTAGCCGGAGGACTTTCTTCGTCGCACTTCTCCAGGCAATGTCGGCTGTTATCTCTGGACATGTAAACGTCTTCTCTAAACTCTTTGACTTCTCCAAGCGCACCTTGAGCGGAGAAGGAGGATCGGGGAGTCTCACCCTTTTCGGAGAAACTTCCCCGGCCGTAATCGCTCCGCTCGGAGAGGGAGGACCGCCCAAAATCTCCGCGTTCGGAAAAGCTACCACGGTCCGAAAACGAGAACGATTCTCTATGCTCAGAGAACGAGCCTCTATTCTCACTGAACCCAGAGCTGATTGAGACTAGATTCGAGTATATAGACTGTATGTTTTGCTCACAGTTGGGTGATACGTTCGCGGAGTCATTGCTCAAGGAGTCGTCGCTGAATCCTAAAGATTTGTCACTACCCCGTCTGGGATATTTAAGCTCTTCGCTGAGGAAGTGTTCGGTTGATTCCTTTGGGGAGGTCATCTCGGTGTCTTTGTCAACATCGTGACCTTTGGGCACCTCTATAGGCTCCGTCTCTTGGCTAACCTTCCTGCCTATTCCTTTGGTTATCGACGGCCGGGTGTCTAGGTCTGATGGCTCGGAAATAATGAATTGAGGCAATGAGTATTTCGTGTTCTCCAAACTATCCATGCTGTCTTCTGACGAAGAAGCTACGAGGGTGATCTCCGACCCTAAGCAGTCAGTGATGCTGATCTGCGGATGTGTAGCCAGGTGAAAATTTCTCTGGTCCTGAAATAATTTTTCATGGGCCCCGTTGCCAGTTTCCTCCTGAATCATGTCCAGAGGTGATCCAGGGTTGGATATGGGGGAGTTGTTGAGCGATCTGTGCGTTACCATGTGGATTTGAGGGTGCACCATGGGATGTAGTTGAGGATACTCTATCTCCACATTACTCCGAAGGTCTAGGGGCGTTGCGCTCGCCTGGGGGGTGCCTCTCGTTATAGACCCCGTGTGGAGGTAGCTCAGACCTTCAGTAATTTGGTGGAGGGGGGACCCTGGAGACGCGGGCGAAGTGTGTCCAGATAAAAGGCCGTAGTTCCCAAAGGAATGGATGGATTTGAGAATCTCCTGAGAGACGTTTACGTGGGGGAGGGTCAAGTTGTGCAGGTTGATGCCCAGTTTCAAAGCAAACTCCTGGAAAATTATGGAATAAATTTGTTAGTTCGTGCGTTGGAAACTGTCGATGTACGAATCGTATTGGGCGTTTGCAACACTAAGGTGATCGCTCGATCTTCGGCATGTTGGACTCCTGACACCCAGATGATAAGGGGTTGACCGATGTATTTTATTTAATAAGTCTATTTTTACTTTTATTATTTTTACTAGTCACATTTGTGGGGGAAGGGCTGAGACTGCGTCTTCATGCTTGCTATCCCACCGATCTGGCTTGTTAACCGCCGTAAGAGAGAGAGAGGAGAGAGAGAAATTTCCCTCTCACTTTTACACACGATGTTCTCGCTAGTCTCTTTATTGAGGGGAAAGGGCTGAGACTGCATCACCATGCTTTTCCCATCAGCAATCGAACCGATCTTTTGTCTCTCGAGCCCTTCCTGACTTTCAGAAGGTAGAAAGAGAGGGCGGAGAGAGAAGTGGGAGAGTGGGTCGTGGTGCTGACCTGCGTGAGCGTGTGCGTGCGCTGCAGGTCCTGCGCGGCGGGGTCGGGCAGCAGCCCCCCGGCGGCGCGCAGCACGGCGCGGGCCGCCTCGGGGGACACGCCCCCCAGCTCCAGCGCGCGCGTGCGCAGCGGCGAGCCTGCGCAGGGACCACACACGTCACACTGCCGCCACGCTACTGCCACATTACCGACAAACTGCCGCCATATTGCAGACACACTACCGCCATATTGCAGCCACACTACTACCATTTTCACAGCACGCCACTCACAGCGCAGCACTCACCAGGCATGGATCCAGCGGGCGTGTGGTGCCTCGTGTCCAGTGGGGGCGAAGCGCCGGCGCCTCCTCCGCTCCTTCTCTCTAACCCTCGCTGTCAGAAATTAAAATATTACAAAACGTAGACGTTAAAAAACAAATCTACAAATGTGGGTTCAGTTACCTGCAGCTGCTGATATTCCAGCCTCGCCGACGCGATGTCGTGAGCCACTCTGGGGGGCGAGCACTCCGCGCGACGGACCGGGGAGTACCGCTCGGCATGTTCACGGGCTGTGGGGAACAATGCTGTAAAGGTGGCAGTGGCTGGACACGTCTGCCTACCAATGTGGGAATATCTAAAGTTAACGAGCCGTTGCGGCTGAGTAACGGTGAATGGTGAGATTGCAAGCTCCACACGTACCAAGGAGTTATTCTGGACTTAAGTACGGTGATTAATCACGCCAGCTTCACGGTGAAGGTTATCGAGAGGAGACCTGCATGATGGAGAGTCCATTGCTGTTTCTCAAGCACGACTGTACATACATGTTTGAATATTTTCTCAATTACTGTACTTAAGGTCAGGAAAACACATTGGTTTACTTCGAGCTTGCTATCTTTGCATTGCCTAACTTGGTTGGTGTTGCAACCTTACATAACTTCAGAAGCGAATTTTTTTATAACTTTGTACATAATGAGTATTGTTTATGCTATTAATTATCAAACAAGTGTTTAATAACTGTAATACACAAATTTCAACGATGGAATTGAAGAAATCATAGTGTTTATTTTTTAAATTATATTCAAAGCATTCAAACAAAAAAACTATTGAGTAAAGCATAGTATTCAAAATATCTACATAAAACCACACACACATACAAAAAACTACTGTAATGCGAACACACACACACACACATCTATAATTAATAATTACAACAAAACATGCAAAATCAAACTCAAATCAACATCAAACTGTGTCGATACATGGCGTTGATAGTTACCTATTGAATCGATAGATGGCGCTGGTAGTTACCTATTGTACCAATAGATGGCGTTCTCTGGCGCTATTGAAAATTGCAACCTTTCATCAGTATTATAATATAAAAATATAAATATACCCGAAAAAGTAAATGTACAAATGATTTTGCCTTCACAATGAGGGCAACCATATAACCCACGAGTAAAAAAAAGTCTATTTGCCCCCAAAAATAATAACCTACCCGGTTTTTAAAAAAGAACGGAAAATAACAAAAAAAAAATTACCCATTTCCTGTACGGTTGCCAACATTTGCAATTTAACCCTTTGTGGACCGGAATACTTCCTCTGCCTGGTATTGTAGTTAGGGTTGTATCCAGGACTCGACGTGCTTTGAAGCGGTGTACCAGCAGTTATAGACCCGCTAGGCACTGCGCTAGAGTTGCCATACGCTGTACCCGGCGCCGAGAAATTATTGCCAGTGTTTCCAAAACTGTTACCACTGTTCCCAAAGTTATTACCATTGTTGCTAAAATTGTTACCACTATTCCCAAAATTGTTGCCATAGTTACTGCTTGCATTGTCAAAGCTGTTAGCACTCGGATAACTTGCATCGAAGCTCTGGTTGGCATCACAATCTGTACTCATTGGCGTGCTCCCAGGACTTTGTTGACAGTTGTATGGCATAGACCCTTGAGCGCTGGCGCTGTCATAGTTACCCATTGGCAAACCAGACACTATAGACCCCTGGGTATTAAAGGCCTTTTGTTCAAAGCTATTAATAGGCGTCCCAGACATGATAGATCCCTGGCTAGGCATTGGAACGTTGGCAGCCGAATATTGGGCCAATGTTGGCGTAAATGGAGCAGTGGCTTGGCTGCTTGGCGTTCCAGAGATGATTGACCCTATGCCAATCATGCTTCCTTGCGGGATAGTCTCCAATACTGGTTTCATCTGGTTGCACGGTGTGCCGGCGGTTATGGACCCCTGTGTGGGACTTTGGGGCGTTCTGTCGGGGCTTTGGTACCCGCTCTGGTACTGCCCTTGTATGGAAGGCGGGAGGTAGTTCCTGTTCATCCGCCTCTCTACTTCCAACACTAATTCGGGACTTATGACTAGAAAGGTGCAAGGTGGAATTAGCAAAATATAAATAAAACGCACATCAATACAGCGGACACATGCAACAATAAGCTTTTTTTAAACTTTTCTCATCGTTATTGTGCCTCTTTCACAGATTTGGTTGAAATGTACCTCAGAGAGAATATTGAATTTAATGAAAAAGGACTGTTCCTTAACTGAATAATATAATAGAATATAGTATGAAAGATAGACCACCTTATACGACATGACAACTTCTGTAGGAGTATCTTAGAAGGAAAGAGAAGAGAATGGGAGAAATACCAAGATTTACATATATAAGTCAGAGGCAATTCCATTTGCCTCTGATTTATATATGTAAATCTTCACTTCGGACTAGCATCAGAGACGCCGACAAGAGCCCAGCTCTTAAAGCAAAGGTGTCTGTCATGGCGTATAGGGAGTCAAAGAGATTGCGCTGGACAGAGGCAAATGGAAGGACTAGCATCAGAGACGCCGACAAGAGCCCAGCTCTTAAAGCAAAGGTGTCTGTCATGGCGTATAGGGAGTCAAAGAGATTGCGCTGGACAGAGGCAAATGGAAGGACTAGCATCAGAGACGCCGACAAGAGCCCAGCTCTTAAAGCAAAGGTGTCTGTCATGGCGTATAGGGAGGTCAAAGAGATTGCGCTGGACAGAGGCAAATGGAAGGACTAGCATCAGAGACGCCGACAAGAGCCCAGCTCTTAAAGCAAAGGTGTCTGTCATGGCGTATAGGGAGGTCAAAGAGATTGCGCTGGACAGAGGCAAATGGAAAAAGATGGGTCATTGGAAGGGGAAATAGGGGATAAACCTTTAAAAGGGAACCAATACTTGCAAAAGTACAAATTCTATGCAGAAATAGCGGGCATTTGCTATACAGATGTCGCTGTGTTGGATTTTTAATGAAACCTATTCTTAATTCTAACGAGCTATGCAAACATATACTAACGAAGCTAGCAAGCACTATATATATAAGGTACATATATACTGTCAACACATATTACAATATAACATACTATATGTCATGTCGAATTTACATATAGTACAAAATATGTATGAACAATTAGAGAAACAACAAGTGATTAAAGGATGGTAAATAACCGCTTCAATAGTGACCCTGTCGAATTTCTGGCCTTCCGTGCTGAAGGTCGCGGGTTCGATCCCATGCAGCATATTTTTTTAAGGGTCTGCATATATAGTACATGGTTTTAGATTATCTGTTTAGAGAATAAGGTTTTTTTTAAAGACCCTTCAAAGTTCTTATATTCATATACACATACAACTAAACAGGCGGTTTTTAATGGAAAAGTAACAGTTTCATGTTCACAGTAATATTTTAGAAAGTCTTTCTGCTTGTCTGTCTGTTCCATCCGGCTAATCTCGGAAACAGTTGTACCAATTTCGAAGGGACTTTCGCTGACAGATAGCTGATGTTATAAGGAGTAACTAAGTGTTCATTAATATTGAAAAAAGGCACAAGATTCCTTAGATATAATAATAATAATAAATACCTGTGATAATTCCACACAAATTGACCTAGTCCCAAATTAAGCAAAGCTTGTGTTATTGTAACTAGACAACGATATATTTACTTATATAGATAGATATATACATAAATACATAGGACATCCAAGACTAAGGTACAAATATTCGTGTTCATCACACAAATATCTGCGCTCAGCGGAACCCGCGACCTCATGTTTCGTAGTCAGGAGCTCTAACCACTAGACCAGACGGTCATCTTTTTAGATAGAACCTTTTCAGATGTGTTCTCGATAATTTCATACATATCAAGTACTTTCAACTGACAGTTTCATATACATTTGCATAAGTATGGATGAAACTTACCAGGCGGTCGCTCCGTGACTGTGTGGAGACCAGTTCTTCGGACCCTGATGCTGGTCGTCGATGATGGTGATGTACTGGCCTTGGGAGGGCAAAAAAAAACTGTTAATTATAAGTACTAATAAAAATAATAATTATCAATATTATATTAGATTAGATAGCCGTGGTGGCCGAGTAGTTGTCTGCGACACAAAGATCGCAAGTTCGAATCGTGACTGTACCAATGAGTTTTTCTGAACTTTAGTACAGTGTATATTTTATTAATAGTATATTATTGTTATTATTATATCCTCACGTCATCCCACAAAGGTCCCTAAAGGGTAGGCAGAGGTGTATAGGTAGTACCCACACACCCACTTTCCGCCAGAGGTATATCTTTAGGCACCTACGTGACAGATGGCCAGTATATCGCCATCCGCCGTACTCATACACGAAGAAAATCCGTTTAAAAGAAAGAGAAAAGAATGAGAAAGAAAGAGAAAGAAAGAAAGTTTAAAAGAACCAAGCAAACAGACTTCATTTTATACTATGTAAAGATCTCCGGCAAAAAGTGGGTATTACCTTTGCCTATGCCGGGGACCCTTGTAGGAAGGCGTGAACTCACCATTGAGGGCGTGGCGAGTGACGTGACGTCATCAGGCGACGCCATGGTGTGGCGCTTGGTGCTGCCTCTGTTCAGCATGTACCTGCGAGGGCCAGGTTTGAAAGGTTTTAGTTTTTTATCTATTTATTCAACAACTAGTTGTGCCCGCGACTTCGTCCGCGTGGAACTTAACAAAAAAATATTGTTCAGCTTCTTAAATAAACGTAAAGCCTAAGTTACTCCTTTTTACATCAGCTACCTGCCAGTTAAAGTCCCGTCAAAAGCGGTCCAGCCGGAACAAACAGACAGACAGACAAAAATTGTAAAATATATATTTTTCTATATGTACCGTGTATACATCCTTATGCATTTAGTAAAAAGCGGTATTTTAATATTACAAACAGACACTACAATTTTATTTCTTTGTATAGATATGAACCTATCGCGTACATACTAAGCTTATTTTAAGAATATTTACAAAAGACAGTCGTGTGCCAAGAAGACTAGCAGACTTGGCTACGCTGGATTACAATGCTGATATTCAATTATTAACATATAATACCTACCTGGAGCCGTGGTGGCCGAGTGGTTCGAGCAGATGCCCTGCGACACAAAGATCGCAAGTTCGAATCCCGACTGTACCAATGAGTTTTTCTGAACTTAAGTACAGTGATTAGTCACACCACGAGCTTTACGGTGAAGGAAAACATCGAGAGGAAACCTGCATACGTCTGAGAAGAAATTCAAAGGCGTATGTATAGTCGTGCTTGAGTAACGGCGATGGACTCGCCATCTGTCACGTTGGCACTTAATAATCCTCTGGCGGAAAGTAGGTGTGTGGGTATTACCCATACACCTCTGCCTACCCCTTAACCCTTGTAGTAAGGCGTGAGGGTATTATTATTATATAATACCTAGTTTTATAGCACTAAGGTGCAAAACGAGCACACGGTCCGCCTGATGGCAAGCGGTCACCGCCGCCTATGGACGCTTGCAACATTTAGCTAATATGATGTGTAGTGTAGGACGCCCTCCGACCAGATGGGATGACGACCTGCAAAGGACTGTTGGCAGATGCTGGATGCGGCAGGCTGAAGACAGGGCGCTATGGCGCTCATTAGGGGAGGCCAATGTCCAGCAGTGGACTAGAGTGGGCTGATGATGATGATGATGTGGGAATCACATCTTAATTTATGTTTGTTACCTGCACAAATTGGCGTTGTAGGAGGAGTCTCCAGGCTGGTCTTCCGGTGGCTCCAAGTCCTCGGCGCGGGCAGGGGTGCCGCTGTCAGACACCTGACACACATACATATCTTACTAATATTATAAATTTGAAAGTTTGTAAGTTTGGATGTTTGCGGTTCTTTCACGGCCAAACGGCTGAACCGATTTGGCTGAAAGTTGAAATGGTGATAGCTTATACCTAGGAATAGGACATAGGCTACTTTTTTTATCTTTTTCATCCTGAAAAATTCAAAGTTCTTATGTTATAATGTATGATGCTCTTTCACGGCATAGCGGCTGAACCGATTCTAGCAGGATAATTTCCAAAGCTACTTTTTCGAACTCCACGCGGGCGAAGCCGCGGGCATAAGCTAGTACATACATAAGTATAGATGTGGATGAAGATATATACATCGACGCGTGTGTGTATAGCCTAACGTGGCAGGCGGTGGGTATTAGAGCGCCAGTTCAATCTTACAGTAAACACCCCAAATACAGCGGCGTATAATGAGTTCTTCACTGACCTCGATATATTTAATGTATCTCTTAGTATGTTTAAATCGCAAATCGCGAAAAGACTTATAGATGTTTGTACTGAACAAAAATAACATAAATTTTATTTTTAACTTTGTAACAATTTGCATTTAGAAAGCAGTAGGCTAATTTGGAATAGTATTCGTCTTTATTATTATGTTATTTGGAATACAACCCTACAGTGGTAAATAGCAGCATATCTTTATAACTTTAACTCGTGGGTAATGGTGTTGGGTACACAAACAGTAATTTTTTTTTTATTCTAGAATAATCTACAGTCTATAAGGTCATTGTGCATCTGTTTTTTACCCCAAATAAAATAATAAAATAAAATAACCGTACTAAGCTCCATCTAGAGCGCTTGGCATACAGATCTCCGTTCACACCGTCCGCCTTCCGTGCATATGCTGACGACCCTCTGGTGGTTAGAGCTCCTGACTGCGAAACTTGAGGTCGCGGGTTCGAATCCCGTTGAGGGCAGATATTTGTGTGATGAACACGAGTATTCGTACCTTAGTCTTGGAAGTAAATATATCGTTGTCTAGTTACCATAACACAAGCTTTGCTAAATTTGGGACTAGGTCAATTTGTGTGGAATTGTCCCAGGTATTTATTATTTATTTATAATTATATGCTGAGGTCCCCAGCATGGCAGCATGGGCCCACTCACGTGGTGTGCGGGCGCGGAGTGGCAGCAAGCCCTCTCCCTCCCTCGCGGCACGTGCGCGCCTCCATCAGACGCGCGCCGCCCGAATGTCGAGGCTGCAACAATAACTATACATATACACCACGATTGACGAAACAGATATACAAAGCAAAAGTGTGTGCAAGAAGAGGCAGAGGAAGGCCACGTTGCAACTACCTGGATCACATCGATCGGACGCTCAAGGACGGGAACGTTAAGAGTACTCGAAACCGACGAGCATGTATGAAGAGACTGATAAATGTGGACGATGCGAAAGAGGTATGTAAGTCTAGAGAGAACTGGCGCTCTATACTCTCTGCCTACCCCGTTAGGAACTCGGCGTGATGATATGTATGTATGTATATACCCCACGAAGCCCTGCCCCACTATCCCCCCCTATAGTTTACAGTGTAAGTGTGCAACCTTCCACTAATGTGTGAGTATTGTCGGTACACACTGATTACCTATGAGTGCACACGCACACTACAATTAATACACTCGGGTCATACTGCCCGCATGCCGCGACCCCCTCCACTAGACATTGGGAGGGAGGGTCTTCTTGGATGGCACTATCTATAATTAAAAGCTATAAAATTGTTTACAAGAGTCGCGTCGGCCGAGTGGTACAATCGCCTGGAACATAAAGATTGCATGTTCCAATCCCGACTGTACCAATGAGTTTTTGTGAACAAGTACAGTGATTAGTCACACGACGAGCTTTCATCATAATTTTTCAAGATATCAGGCTATCTCTGTCCGCTGCTGAGATACTCTGCTCTACCAGCCTGCCTCCTCAGTCCAAGTCCTCGGGGTTTTGACTACCAACTTTCCGCCGGAGATATATTTTACGTGTCAACGTGACAGATGGCGAGTCCATCGCCGTTACTCCAGCACGACTATACATACGCCTTATAATGTCTTCTCAGACGTATGCAGGTTTCCTCTCGATGTTTTCCTTCATCGTAAAGCTCGTGGTGTGACTAATCACTGTACTTAGTTGAAAAAACTCTTCGAACTTGAACTCGAAAAAATTCGAACTTGCACTTGTTGTGTTGCAGGCTTACTAGTTGAACCACCCGGCAACCACGGCCCTTTAATAATGTTGTCATTGTGTTATCTTTGGAGCTATATGTTTTATTGCATCGTCATGAGGATATATTCACAACATCCAACTTCTAGAAGACAACTGTTCTATTCTTTTTCTTTTCTGTTCTGCTAAGATATCCTGTATGCAAAACTGACTTCAAATAATTTTGATGCAACTATTTTTCGACAGATTTTTTCCTGAATTACATACAAACACAATATAACCGACAGATGGCGTTGTAATCGAGTGCAAGTTTTTTTTCTTACTCCTAAACAAAATAAGTCTAAAGTCTAAAATACCTTGATGCAGCATGGCGTGTGGCGGCTTGAGGAGATGATGGTCCTTGACGCTGAAGTAGCGCGGGGGCTGATGCTGCACGGCGGGCAGCTTGGCGGCCAGGTTGGTGTGCGGCAGCAGCGACACACACGCGCCCGCCGGCTGCTGTAGGCATACAGGTAGGGTAGGCAGGCAGTACGGTCGCACGGGACAAAGTAATCCGCAATATAAAAGAAACTTGTGTTAGTTACACTATTTATAACTCAAGAACGGCTGGACTGATTTGGCTGAAAATTGGTCGGGAGGTAGCTTACAACCAGGAGAAGGGTTTTTTTAAACAACAAGAGTACTAGGATAATATGTCGGAAGACATTTTACATCAAATTCGTGTCAGTTCAAGAAATTCCGACCTTCAGATGAATGAGGAGATACAAAATCATGTGAAATCATGTGACATGTGAAACCTCATGTGCGGTAATTTATTAGTCAGGTTAGGAATGAAAGCACCAAATCGTGAAAGGAATGTTTGTCCGTATCTCCTTTAAAGAATCATAAGCGGCTGGACCAATTTTAATGAAATTTTCTGTGTCTTCAGGAGGATTTGTGAATGGTTTAAATTTACATACATATATACATATCATCACGCCAAGTCCCTAACGGGGTAGGCAGAGAGTATAGAGCGCCAGTTCTCTCTAGACTTACATACCTCTTTCGCTTCGTCCACATTCATCAGTCTCTTCATAAATGCTCGTCGGTTTCGAGTACTTTTTAAATTTACAATTGGACCCATGGCGCTGGGATAGTGTATCAGGAAAATTATTTTTTTCTCCCAAGCAAAGCTGGGCGGGACAGCTAGTACTTATATAAATAGGCAATTCCACACAAATTGACCTAGTCCCAAACTAAGCAAAGCTTTTACTATGGGAACTGGACAACGATATACATACTTATATAGGTAGGCAATTCCACACAAATTGACCTAGTCCCAAACTAAGCAAAGCTTGTACTATGGGAACTGGACAACGATATACATACTTATATAGATAGGCAATTACACACAAATTGACCTAGTCCCAAACTAAGCAAAGCTTGTACTATGGGAACTGGACAACGATATACATACTTATATAGGTAGGCAATTCCACACAAATTGACCTAGTCCCAAACTAAGCAAAGCTTGTACTATGGGAACTGGACAACGATATACATACTTATATAGATAGGCAATTCCACACAAATTGACCTAGTCCCAAACTAAGCAAAGCTTGTACTATGGGAACTGGACAACGATATACATACTTATATAGGTAGGCAATCCCACACGAACTTCCAAATATCCTCTCTGAACGGGAATCTAACCACCCCTAGACCAGATGCCTAATGGATCGCCTACGCCGAAACGACTATGGTGACCGGTAAACATCAAGCATATGCGTTGTAACTTACAGTGAAGTGCGCCGACACGTACAGAGGTGATGGTCGGAGGTCTGCTGACGCCGCGCCGCACACACCCAACTCCCCACCCTGGGACTATTGAAATAAGGTTTAATTTTGATTACACCATTATTGTAAGTTCAAATCCCGACTATACCGATGAGATTTTCTGAACTTAAGTACAGTGATTAGTCACACCACGAGCTTTACGGTGAAGGAAAACATCGAGAGGAAACCTGCATACGTCTGAGAAGACATTCAAAGGCGTATGTATAGTCGTGCTTGAGTGGCGATGGACTCGCCATCTGTCACGTTGGCAATATATCTCTGGTCGAAAGTGTGTGTACTAACTACACTTCTGCGTACCCCCTTTAGTGGACCCTTGTGAAAGGCGTGAAGAATATACATAGTAGTTAGTGTAAGTAGTACTGACCTGGTTGTGTCTGCAGTCCCCGGGGCCGACGGTGTGTCTGCGAGTGGCGTGGGGCTCACTGCTTACTGGGGCTGTCTGGGGCCGTTCTTCAGCTGGTGCGAGGCCTTCTCCGAACTGAAATTTAAATTGTCACAGATAATTATGTAAAAATTACTCCGGCGATAAATTATTTATATCTTCTAGCCTTCTCGTATCCCCTCCCTAAACCCCCCCTCACGCCCTATAGCACTAGCTATAGCTGGATAATATTCTACCAATTAATTTAAATGGAATGCGGGTAAAACCGCGGCGTACGGTTGGTATACCTTCTCCAAGTTATCAGGCTCCAGGTTGAGGTAGTCGGGGGGCAGCCAGGGGATGGACACCAGGCTCTCCTGGGGGGGCTCCTGCTCCATCTCCTCGTCCTCCAAGCTCTGGGCAGGGAGAACATAACGTCAATCGCAATATTAAGTAACAATATATCCTCACGCCTTCCCACAAGGGTCCCCGAAAGGGTAGGCAGAGGTGTATAGGTAATACCCACATACCCACTTTCCGCCAAAGATAGATTTTAGGTGCCAACGTAACAGATGGCGAGTCCATCGCCGTTACTCAAGCACGACTATACATACGCCTTTGAATTTCTTCTCAGACGTATGCAGGTTTCCTCTCGATGTTTTCCTTCACCGTAAAGCTCGTGGTGTGACTAATCACTGTACTTAAGTTCAGTAAAACTCATTGGTACAGTCGGGATTCGAACTTGCGATCTTTGTGTCGCAGGCAACTACTCTAACCTCTCGGCCACCACCTCTTTCTTTAGCTTTTTTTCATTGGCCTATCACATCTATCACATATTTTAGTAACACACACACACACACGCATATACAGACACATACACACACACACCTAGTAATATCATATTCACAAATTTAAAGCTGGGCCATTGCTTCTGTCCAGCGCAACCTCATTGACCTCCCTATACGTCATGAGAGACACTTTTTCTTTGATCTGACCCATGTATGTTAATCTCTTATTAATATACTAGCTTATGCCCGCGACTTCGCCCGCGTGGAGTTCAAAAAGTAGCTTTGGAAATGTTCCTGCTAGAATCGGTTCAGCCGCTATGCCGTGGAAGAGCATCATGCATTATTACATAAGAACTTTGATTTTTTCAGGAATATATTTAAAAATATAGCCTATGTCCTATTCCTAGGTATAAGCTATCACCATTTCAACTTTCAGCCAAATCGGTTCAGCCGTTTGGCCGTGAAAGAACCGCAAACATCCAAACTTACAAACTTTCACATTTATAATATTAGTAAGATAGTTACTTACATTGGATGAGTCTTACCTTACAACTAGTGAGATCTAAGGGTTGTCCCGTCGTGGAGTCCAGGGAATCTGCCAAACATACAAATGTGTACTTAATATAAACATTAGTATAGAAAGAATTGGCGCTCAACTCTCTCTGCCTACCCCGTTAGGGACTCTGATAGCATGTACTTTGATGTATGTAGCCTATGTCACTCAGGGTTTATCTAGCTTTCCAATGGTGAAAGAATTTTTCAAATCGGTCCAGTACTTTTTGAGCCAATTCGTTACAAACATACTTACATACAAATCTTTCCTCTTTATAATAATAATAATAAATAATAATAATAATATCCTCACGCCTTCCCACAAGGGTCCCCGAAGGGGTAGGCAGAGGTGTATAGGTAGTACCCACACACCCACTTTCCGCCAGAGGTATATTAGGTGCCAACGTGACAGATGGCGAGTCCATCGCCGTTACTCAAGCACGACTATACATACGCCTTTGAATGTCTTCTCAGACGTATGCAGGTTTCCTCTCGATGTTTTCCTTCACCGTAAAGCTCGTGGTGTGACTAATCACTGTACTTAAGTTCAGAAAAAACTCTTTGGTACAGTCGGGATTCGAACTTGCGACCTTTGCGTCGCAGGCAACTGCTCAAACCACTCGGCCACCACGGCTCTTTATAATATTAGTATAGAAATGTATGTTAGTCTGTATGTGCTTAATAGAATTTAATGAAATTTTCTGTTTCTTCAGGTGGATTCGAGAATGGTTTAGATACACAATTGGACCCGATAGGTGGCGCTGCGATCGTGTTTCAGGAAATTTATCACCTAAGCGAAGCTGGGCGGGACAGACCGTATTTTATAAAAAGTACATAGAAGCTGTAAAACTACAAAATATATGCGATAATGGGGGTTGTGAACTATGTCAAAGATGGTACGAGCAGTCGCTTGTACACAAAGATCGCAAGTTCGAATCTCGGCTGTACCAAGTATTTCTGAACTTAGGTACAGTGATTAGTCGCACCACGAGCTTTACGGTGAAGGAAAACATCGAGAGGAAACTTGCATACGTTTGAGAAGACTCGCCATTTGTCACATTGGCACCTATAGTATATCTCCAGCGAAAAGTTGGTCTGTGGGCACTATCCACACACCCTGCTTACCCCTTCCCTTGTGGGAAGTGAATATATCCCTACTAAAATTATAAATGCGAAAGTAACTGTGTCTGTCTGTCTGTTACCTTTTCACGACTAAACTACTGAACCGATTTAAATGAAATTTGGTACAGATATAGCCTAGAGCTTGAGGAAGGACATAGGCTACTTTTTAATGCGAAAAAGGGTTGCAAGGGGTTGAAATAGGGGATTAAAGTTTGTATAGAAGTTTCGTAATTTTTGAAGCTAGAAGCTTGAAACTTATTTTTTAGGCTCTTGATTACATATAAATATAATTAGTTCACAGTGCTGTCACAAGATGGCGTTTTAGCATAAAATGTGCTATAGTTTCGAAGCTACAAATGTCATATAACATTTAATTTAGCAATGAATGTCTCTCTCATTACGAGCGAAATGTCAAAAGTCGACATTTATAAAACGTATTCACCACAGGCTTCGTCATACAAAAAGTTATCCGCACATGCTTTGTCATAAAAACTACTATCTACTAACTAAATATTAGATCGGACACGTACCCGGCTCAAACGTACCCATGATGCCGGCCGCATTTCCGCGTTGTATCGCTAAAGAAATACGCTGAACCAGGTACGAGCCCGATCTTGGGTCGCATCCCCTTTCGCGCAACCGTCTGCCCACAGCCTTCACAAATTGTTTTGCCTCCGAGCACCAGGGTCCAGCTGTTTCAACAGCCAGAGGTACGAAATCGTACACTGGCTTTAGGTTGTCGTATTTGGTGTGCTTGTATCGGGCTGCCGCCTCGGCAGCACCCCCCGCCGCACGTGTCGTCTGGCCTAGATGTGACGCAGCGAAGGTGCTGACACAAGTAGCGTCCCATATCAAGCTGCGACCTTTCGCCCATGGAACCAGTGTAAGGCCATCGGGCCTCTTGCCATCAACACGACTAAGACCCTGGGGCTCCAGAACGCAAGGCACGCTTGCTGCTAACATTGCCCGACGCACAATGTCATTTAATGCGTGATGTCTTGGGAACCTACCCGCGCACCTGCTGCAACTTAGCCCATGGTGTCCATTTTCCTCAACCGTTGCCCCACAAACGCAACGATGAGGTTCACACACCCGACACCCAAGCCTTAGAGCTGCTGCTATTCTAAGCGTGTCGTTATCCAGCACCGTTCCTAAATGTGAGGAGGGCAGCGCATGCAACCAAGCTCCCGACTCTGGTTCGGCTACAGCCTTAAGTCGCGCTAAGTTGGTTCCAGACACTCCCTCCAATAAGTCACTGAACTTTTTTCGGCATAAAATTTCATCCCAAGATCTTTGTGACTCTGGGTTATCTGGTTGCTCGTTACTTGTGCAGCGTAGAGACCACTCTGTACATGCTTCTTCCAGGCAAGGCATTCCCAAGCTGGTACCTTCAAATCCCAGAATACGACCTACGAGACACGACGATGCATACGAAGAAGCAAGAAAAGCCACAAGCCCAACATCCTGGACACAACGAACCCCCAAACCTCCGTGACGTATCGGTAACGTAGCCTGACACCACTGAGCATCATCTAAACTTACATTGAGAACAGTCTCAAGTCCCTCTTGGAGCACCTGGTCGAATTCGTGTAATTCTTGAGGGAACCTCCATGTAGGCGCTGTCCTTAAGGTGTATGTTATGCGTGGCAGAGAAAAACAGTTACGTAACAAAACCAAAGATACATGCGCTGAGAGATTGTGCAGATGTTTTATAGATGTCTTTAAGGCTATGGTCTTATTCTGAAGGGCACCGCTAACTCCTTCTGAGAATATTGGTGCGCCGAGTAGTGCGAAGGAAACCCTGTCGACCACTTTTAAGCCTGGAAGAAGGGCCTCAAAGCTAGCAATATGTGCCGTGGCTGCGGAACCAATGGGATGCAATTCGCATTTGCTGGCGTTTATTTCTAAGCCTTGAGCTGAAAAGGCGGATAATAATTTGGAAACGTCGCCAAGCACCAAGTCTGAGCTTCCTCCTATCGTTCCGTCATCTAGGTACCAAATATTTAGGGGAGAATCCAATGTCGTGATTGCTTTGTGTATGGCCAGACAAAAAAGAAGAGGGCCCACCGGATCACCCTGCTGCACACCGACCTGTGAGGATATGATATCGGATCCATAGTAGAGATTGCTGGTAGATGAGTAGCACTGATGGAGGAAAGGATATAAATGAGGAACATGATCCTTAGCCTCCCCCAAAATGACATCTCTCTCCACGCTGTTGAAGGCATTCCTTATGTCAACCTTCAAAATAACGCTATCCTTGTTGTTTTTGTCGACGGCATAACACCGCACTGCGTGGATAGCAGCCTCGCAACCCAACGGAGTTCCAAATCCAACCTGACGTGGCTGAAGATAATCTGCCATTATGCCTTTGACAGAGCGACAAGCGAGTTTGGAAACAAGGCGCCGTATGGTATTCCCCACAGCAATGGGCCTCACATCTCCGTTTTTCTTCATCAAAGCGCACAGCGATGCCCCATATAAGTATGGGCATATTTGTGGGTTAGCCATACCTCGTAACAGGAAATTACACAACTTAGTCAGGGATTTCAAAAGTAATAGCCCATTATTGCCAGCTGACACAGAAGTCAGTTCTTTTAAATGCTGCGGACGCAAGCCATTCACACCAGACGCCGATCCATTGTAGAAAGTTGCTAACGCGGTAGCCACCTCACTTTCTGTCACCGACAAAAACGGACCGGATTTGTCAGGATCAGACGGTTTATCTAGTGGCCTTGAAGGTGGCGGGTGCTTCACATGCAATGCGCTCAATGTGGCGGCGCTATTAGGCGCGAGGGAGCAATCAGAGAGAAGCAGACGGACCGCCCCTCTAAGATCTCCGTCATGTACCTTTGTCTCTATGGTGCGGTAAAACGAGTGAGGCTTAAAGCTCTCCTCAGTGGGTAAATCTAAACACAAGCCATCAATGTTCTGCTTGACTTTGTTTGTTAAGGATGTGTGAGTTGTCCTCTCTGGGATTTTGAGAGCTGTGAAGGCGAAGGAAAGTAGCAAAAACCAATCACTCAATCCATTGTTTTTGATAACTTCCTCAATTATATTTGACAATTTCCCTGCTGCTAGGTTCCTCGCGCCCTTAGGAACATGTCTCAAAACCCTCACCCTCTTCTTGAGTTCGGATATTTGTGAGAGGCCTACCTCGTCCGCTCCCAAGACCTCTGCAACCCCCCCACCCTCGTCATCTTGTGAAACAACGGTGGCTTTATGAATTTTACTTATGTGGACGCTAAGACCTCTTGGGACAATATATAGTTTAGACGCGTCGGGACAATATGGGCAAGGCAAACGATTGGCGGTTTCCATGATTAGGATTATTCATAACGATTATAATCAATAAGTCAATGTCATATGTAAAATTAAGTTATAAATTATAGATTGAAATTAAATTGCTATTTTATTAAAAATTTAATTAAACTTATATATTGTATAAATATTTCTAGGGGCCAATCCAATTACCCATTACAACCCATGTCACTATTACTAAGGGTATAGACTGATGATAGATAGACTGACTAGACTGTTATTTATGCGTTCTAAATAAAATTCACAAGAAGAAAAAATATAAAAAAAAAATAAAAATTAATACATAAAAAAATTATAATAATAAAAAATAAATAAAAAACAAAACAAACTACAGACTACAGACCCGGGATCGGAACTTGCTACGTCAGTTCATTGTGATGAAGTACTCTCCTCCATTGGCACACTGCTACTAAAGCAATTAACGAACTGTACGAAATTTTGGTACTGTATGTGTTATAACGTTCTGTGGCACAGCGATAACACAACGTTAAACAATGTTAGCACTATATAGCATATAAATTAATATTACATTCAAAGTTTGTAAAAATGTTACCCTTAAGGGGGTGAAAAAAAATGCTGCTTAATATCACTTTTCCGCGCGGACGAAGTCGCGGGCACAGTTTGTTAATATATATGTATGTATGTAAATTTTTAAGAGAAGTAGGCCATAAAGGGGGATTTCGAATTTGTATCTGCCCGTACGAGCAGGACCTCCACCTTATAGAAGTCCGTAGCCAAATAGCACAATTTATTGTGTTGTGTTCCTACGCGCCGAATAAGGTTACCAGTAATGAGCTCCTTGGGGAGGGAGAGGATTGTTGTATTATATTGGCAACAGAGGGATTAGACCTATTATGTTGCCAACACAGTATAACTCTCCGAACACAGAGTGGCAACACGCAAGTGATACTTCGGTATCGTGAGCGTATATAGGCTACGATAACCGTTTCCCATCAGGTGGGCCGTATGCTTGTTTGCCACTCTTGTGGTATAAAAAAATGTATTTGTATTTACCTCTGTGCTGCAGACTGTTCCTGGCGCTGGTCCTCTGCTCCAGCTTGTCCACGAGCAGGTGGTAGATGGCGGAGATGTGGTCGAAGCGCTCCTCCTCCACTGCCTACCGACACATCAAGCACATGAACTAAACAACAGACCCAGAGGGGGAGAGGGGAAGGTGGGGTAGTGCAACAAGAGATTCAAAAATTTCTTGTCAATTGTCAAATAGTATGAGAAGGATGTTTAGATAGTGAATAGGATCTTAGTGGGAACGAACAACTCGCCCACGTTGGTATCAAATTAAAAAATCGCAAGGGACACAGGAAACAGTTATTGAACGTCTCATACTAAATATAAAACTACAGTTACCATGAATTACCAGATAAACCTGTGGAGTAGTGGGTGTGGGGGTGTTATGGGGGTAGTATGTGTGGTGTTGTGGGGAGTAGTGGCGAGGGGGGATAGTTGGTGTGGGGTGTTGAGGGGGGGTAGTGGGTGAGGGGTGTTGTAAGGGGGTTTTCGGTGCGGGGTGTTGTGGGTGTAGTGAGCCTGTGAGTTAAGTGGGGGTGCGGGTCGTGGCCGTGGGTAGTGGGGGTCGTGGGTGTGGGGGTCGTGGGCAGTGGGTGTGGAGCTCGTGGGAAGTGTGTGCGGGGGTGTTGTTGTGGGTGGGGGGGTCGTGGGTGTGGGGGAGTGTGTGTCACCTGCAGCACGCCGTGCGCCGTGAGGCCGGGCAGCGCGGCCAGCAGCGCCAGCACGGCGGCGCGCGGGGGCGAGGGGGGGGGCGGGGGCGGGGGCGGGGGCGGCGCCCGCGGGTGGCACGCACACGCGCCCGCCCACGCCTCTGGAACACAGCCTACCGTCAGACCCACCCGAGCTTACACGAGCTGCCGCACTACTGGCGTGTTAAGGTACTCCATGGGGACATAAAATACGTTGAGGTCTACCTGAGGCTTTCTAATGAGAGGTAGGCACAGTGTATACTCCCGTCCACAATAGCAGTCCCCGCCTGGGGCAGGACCTCCACCATACAGAAGGTCGCAGCCAAATGGCACTGCGAGTGTAGTGGTGTGTTCCTGCGGTGAGGTATCCAGTGAGTGATAAATATATTTAAATCCTGTAGAGTAGTCGTAGCGTGAAACGATGTGCAGTGCATGCTCAGTTTGGCCACAGTACGGACACAGTTTGGGCACAGTACGGGCACAGTATGGGCACAGTACGGGCACAGTCTGGGCTCAGTACAAGCACAGTTTGGGTACAGTACGGGCAGTTTGGGCATAGTATGGGCACAGTTTGGGTACAGTACGGGCACATTATTGGCACAGTACGAGCACAGTATGGGCACAGTACAGGCACATTACTGGCACAGTACGGGCACAGTCTGGGCACAATACAAGCACAGTTTGGGTACAGTACGGGCAAAGTCTGGGCACAGTACGGGTAGTATGCGCACCTTCTTGCGCCGGGAGCGCGGGCGCCAGCCAGCGGTGGCGCGCCACGCCGCGCAGCGACAGCCGCTTCTCGGGCTCCACCACCAGCATATGCCGGATAAGGTGCTCGCACTCTGTCACAACACCACTCTATGACCAGGCTACACTCTATATTAACACGGTCACTACACTCTACACTACACTGCTCGATGCGGTATACAATGTATATTATCACAACATAGTCTACACTATATATAGATGATGATATATTGGGTATATTTTTTTAACTGGTATGCGAATGGTAAGCGGTTACCGCAGCCTATGATAGCTTAGAACACTAGGAGTATCGAAGCGCGCTGCCCACCCCGTAGAGTGTATATTACCCTCTACACGATGCAGTCTACAGTGTATATTAACACGAAACAGGATATACTGTTCATTATCGCGACGCAATATATATATAATACACTAGCTGTCCCGCCCAGCTTCACTCGGGTGAAAAAGTTAAATTGCCCGTAACACGATCGCAGCGCCACCTATTGGGTCCAATTGTAAATCTAAACCATTCTCGAATCTAGCTTAAGACACACAGAAACACACAGAAAGCTTCGCCCGGGTAAAAAGGTAAAATTCTTGAAACTCGATCGCAGCGCCACCTATCGGGTCCAATTTAATATAGCCTATGTTACTCGGGGATAATGTAGCTTTCCAAAGGTGAAAGAATTTTTGAAATCGGTCCAGTAGTTTCGGAGCCTATTCATTACAAACAAACAAACAAACAAACAAATCTTTCCTCTTTATAATATTAGTATAGATTAATCTGCATGAAGCAGTAGTGTATGTTACTCACATAATACATTATAGTCTATATTACGCTGCACGATGCCCTATATATTGTACATTATCATGATTCAGTCTACAGTAAATATTAACCTGCTGTATGGTGCAGTCTACAGTATATATTACTGCGAATAACTCAGCCTTCAATAAATATCCACCCTACTCGACACAGTATACAATATATTACCAGCAGTTTATTGAATATTAATGTTGTTTCTGGACTATTTATGTTCACAATCGGACCCGATAGATGGCGCTGTGCGGGAGTAATGTGTACTCACCCTGCGACATGAAGTACGGTATCCGGAACTTGCCGCTGAGCACGACGGCGCGCAGCTCGTGCAGTGTGCCGCCGTCGAAGGGCAGAGCACCGCACACCAGGACGTACAGCACCACGCCCAGCGACTGCGGGTAGGCAGGGGTTACCAGGGCGGTCGCCACGACAAGAGAGGTAGGGCATTTGGAGCTGCCCGACTGGGGCAGGACCTCCATCTTATAGAAGGCCGTTGACAAATAACACCATTGTTTGTGTTGTGCTCCTACGCGGTGAATTAGGTTACCAGTAATGAGCTCCTTGGGGAGGGGGGAGGAGTGTTATATTGTACACAGTATAACGAGTCCCTAACGGGGTAGGGAAAGAGTATAGAGCGCCAGTTTTCTCTAGACTTACATACCTCTTCGCTTCGTCCACATTCATCAGACTCTTCATACATGCTCGTCGGTTTCGAGTACTCTTATCATTGTGTTGAAGGGCAGTATTCGGCCACCACGGGTCCCTTAAAGTACTGACCCATATATCAGCGCGGGGTCCGTCGTACTGCCGCCCTTCGAAGAGTTCTGGGGCGGCGTAGGGCGGGGAGCCGCACCACGTGGCGAGGGGGGACCCTGACGTGTACTCGTTGCTGAAGCCGAAGTCTGCGAGCTGACAATGTACAGGTTATCCATCCTTACTATTATTATTATTTATATATATATATCCTCACGCCTTCCCACAAGGGTCCCCGAAGGGGTAGGCAGAGGTGTAGAGGTAATACCCACACACCCACTTTCCGCCAAAGGTATATTAGGTGCCAACGTGACAGATGGCGAGTCCATCGCCGTTACTCGAGCACGACTATACATACGCCTTTGAATTTCTTCTGAGACGTATGCTGGTTTCCTCTCGATGTTTCCTTCACCGTAAAGCTCGTGGTGTGACTAATCACTGTACTTAAGTTCATAAAAACTCATTGGTACAGTCGGGATTCGAACTTGTGACCTTTTCGTCGCAGGCAACTGCTCAAACCACTCGGCCACCACGGCTTTATAAAAAATACTATATATAAAACAAGCATATCTTACTAGACATAAAAAAGCAGTTTTGCTGAAAATTTAAATGGTGATGGCTTAAACCGAGGATTAGGACTTAAGAAAAAAAGTATGTAGCGTAGTAGAGTCTATTTATTGTAGTGTGCGTGTGCACTCATAGGTAATCTGTGTGTACCGACAATACTCACACATTAGTGGAAGGTTGCACACTTACACTGTACACTATAGGGGAGGATAGTGGGGCCGGGTATAGTCGGAATTCAATCTTTGCAGTGTACTCGACCCCTCGGCCACTGCGGCCTCCCTTACCTTGATGTTCATATTGCTATCCAGGAGCAGGTTCTCTGCCTTCAAATCTCTGTGCACGACGCCGTTCGCGTGGCAGTAGCCCACCGCTGCCACCATCTGAGCAAACGCCCGCGCAGCCTCTGACTCCGGCATCCGCCCGCGGGATACCAAGTGGTCTAAAAAAAATAAATTTTTGACCAAAAAGGCTAAGGCCAGGTCAAGAGTACCCCTAAACCGAAGAGCATGTATGAAGGGAATAATGAAAGTGGACGAAGCGAAACAAGTATGTAAGGGGCTTTCCATTAATCACGTGTGGTTTTACAGGGGGGGGGTCGACAAAAATCACGAAATATCACAAGGGGAAGGGGGGGGGGGATAGTAAGATATGACGTGTGCTATTTTTTCGTCAAACGCGTGATTTCCGAACCGAAAAGCGGCGTAATCTTTCTGTCTAGAAATTTTTATCATGGTCTTTAATTTTCTAGAAATAGTATTAGATTATACTTTATACCTGTATTTAAAAATAATATTATAAACATTTTAAAGTTTTTTTTTCTTTTTTTATACAACAAGAGTGGCAATCAAGCATACGGCTCACCCGATGGAAAACGGTTACCGCAGCCTATTTACGCTTACAATACCGAAGTATCACTTGCGCGCTGCTACGCTGTTTTCGAAGAGTTATAGTTTCTTTGTAGGTACTAAAAATATACGTGATTTTTGGTGGGGAGTGGGGGGGTAGTCGTAAACCTCATCACGTATCACCATGGGGGAGGGGTTAAAAAATGTTTA
This sequence comes from Drepana falcataria, assembly GCA_945859725.1. Classification (NCBI taxonomy): domain Eukaryota; kingdom Metazoa; phylum Arthropoda; class Insecta; order Lepidoptera; family Drepanidae; genus Drepana; species Drepana falcataria. The sequence goes on along the minus strand of OX243950.1, from coordinate 5,082,652 downwards.
ATGGACAGCCCTAAGGATCGTAGCAAGTGGAAAGAAGTGGTCTCTGACTACCCCTACGTGAAGAGGCGAGATTATATGTATGTATGTAAAAAGGTTCCGGTGTAGGAAAACATGGTGAACAAACCTGCATACGTTTCAGAATAAAATCAAAGACATAAATAAATAGTCATGGGTACATAACAGAGACGCAATCTGCCACGTTCACGTTCTCATATGGAACCTAAAATATATCTCTTGCAAAAAGAGAGGTAGGGCATAACGGGTATCCCGTTTGAATTTGTATCTGCCCGACTGGGGCAGGACCTCCACCTAATAGAAGGCCGTAGACAAATAACACAATTTAATGTGTTGTGTTCCTACGCGGGGAATAAGGCTACCAGTAATCCTTGTCCAGTGCTCCTTGGGGAGGGGGAGGATTGTTACATTGTTTTGGAAGCAGAGGGATTAAACGCATTATGCTGCCAACACACTATAACTCTCCGAATACCTCTGGCAACACGCAAGTGATACTTCGGTATTGTAAGCGTAAATAGGCAGCGGTAACCGTTTTCCATCGGGTGGGCCGCATGCTTGTTTGCCACTCTTGTTGTACAAAAAAAACGCAAATATAAGGTTGGAAGAAGAAAGAAGAAGAATATGAGATGAACTTACCGAATATTTCTCCATTGGGAGCGTATTCCGTTACTAAATATATTGTGTGTGCGCTTTCCATGACCTGCCAAAAACAAAGTAAATACAGGTAATATTGACATTTTAAAATTTACACAGAGCCGTGGCGGACGAGTGGTTCGAATCCCGACTGTACCAATGAGTTTTTCTGAACTTAAGTACAGTATCCTCACGCCTTCCCACAAGGGTCCCCGAAGGGGTAGGCAGAGGTGTACAGGTAATACCCACACACCCACTTTCCGCCAGAGGTATATTAGGTGCCAACGTGACAGATGGCGAGTCCATCGCCGTTACTCCAGCACGACTATACACACGCCTTTGAATTTCTTCTCAGACGTATGCAGGTTTCCTCTCGATGTTTTCCTTCACCGTTAAGCTCGTGGTGTGACTAATACCTGTACTTAAGTTCAGAAAAACTCATTGGTACAGTCGGGATTCGAACTTGCGACCTTTGCGTCGCAGGCAACTGCTCGAACCACTCGGCCACCACGGCTTTTTTATTATTTATTATTATTATATTATAAGTACAGTGATTAGTCACACCACGAGCTTTACGGTGAAGGAAAACATCGAGAGGAAACCTGCATACGTCTGAGAAGACATTCAAAGGCGTATGTATAGTCGTGCTTGAGTAACGGCGATGGACTCGCCATCTGTCACGTTGGCACCTAAAATATATCTCTAGCAGAAAGTGGGTGTATGCGTACTAACTACACACTTCTGCCTACCCCTTCTACGCTACTTATGTGACTCCATACCAGGCTGCGTACAGGCCTTTCTTCGTCATAACATACTTCCTCCTAATATTATAAATACGAAAGTTTGTAAGGGATGTTTTGTTTGTTAGTCAATCACGGAAAATCTACTGAGTGGATTTGGATGAAATTCGGCACAGAGATGGATTATTGGAAAAGGCTTAAATGATAAGAAAAGCAAATGCGATTGATTTTTACTCGGCTGCAACCGTGGGACATGGCTAGTAAGTAGTAAATATATCTTCACACCCATAAGGGTGCCCGAAGGGGTATGCAGAGGTGTATACGTACCTACAAGCCCACTTTCCGCCAGAGATATATTTTAGGTGCCGTGACAGTTGGCGAGTCCATCGCCGTTTCTCAACCACGACTATACATACGCCTTTGAAATGCTTCTCAAACTTATGCAGGTTTCCTCTCGATTCCTTCACCATAAATCTCGTGGTGTGACTTAAATTCGGAAAAACTCATTGGTACAGTCGGAATTCGAGCTTGCGATCTTTGTGTCGCAGGCAACTACTTAGACTACTCGGCCACCATGGCTAGTACGTAGTAAAACTCCAATTACCTGATACAACTTAACTATGTGCGGATGCCTCAGTCTCTTCATGATGGCAATCTCTCTGAATGTCTTCTTTAAATTATCCTCGTCCAGCCTAGATTTGTCTATTATTTTTATCGCCACCTGAGAAAAAGAAATTGAGAGAAAAATTAATTCTTAATAGCATGTATGAAGAGACTGATGAATGTGGACGAAGCGAAAGAGGTATGTGGGTCTAGAGAGAACTGGCGCTCTATACTCTCTGCCTACAACGTTAGGGACTCGGCGTGATGATATGTATGTATGTATAGTCGTGCTTGGGTAGTGGCGATGGACTCGCCATCTGTCACGTTGACACTTAAAATATATCTCTGGCGGAAAGTGGGTGTGTGGGTACTACCTATACACCTCTGCCTACCCCTTATGGGAAGGCGCGAGGATATATTAAATCCATATATGTAAGCAATAAATATACCGTTGTCTAGTTACCATAACACAAGCTTTGCTTTATTTGGGGCTGGGATTAGGAATTGTCTCGAGGCATTTATTATATTATTTATTACTAGCTGTGCCCGCGACTTCGTCCGCGTGGCATTTAACAAAAAAAAATTGTTCAGTTTCTAAAATAAAAGTAGCCTAAGTTACTCCTTTTTATATCAGCTATCTGCCAGTGAAAGTCCCGTCAAAATCGGTCCAGCCATTTCAGAGATTAGCCGGAACAAACAGACAGCAGACAAAAATTTAAAAAATATATATTTTGGTATATATACCGTGTATACATCCATATAATGCATTTATATTAAAAAGCGTTTTTTTTTTATATTACAAACAGACACTCCAATTTTATTTATTTGTATAGATTAGTGATAATCACATACTGCGTGGGGCGTGAGATCCATGCCCACCTTTAGCGATTGTCGAGTGTAAACGAGAAATTAGAAAATACCAACTGGCGTGTGATTCATTCCATGTCCATGTAGGTGCAATGCAATTGTTCTTTGCAAAACGACCTCTGTCGCAAGGTACGCATGCGGCCCGCCTGATGGTAAGCAGTTTCCGCCGCCTATGGACGCTACAACACCAGGGGGTATCACTCACTGCCGACCCTGAAGGAATCTCTTCACACCCTTCTTGAAGAACTCCATGCTGTACTCTCCAGGGAAAACCTCAACGGGGAGCTCATTCCACAGCCTGAGCGTTCGCGGGAGGAAACTCCTTTGGACCCGCGCAGTGCGAGACCTTTGTGGTTCCAAAGTATGGGGATTAATTCCCCGTCGATGGCGAGAGGTGCGGTGGTAGAAGGTCATCATGCCGAGCAATTCTTCAGAACACTCCGTTATACAAGCGGAAAGTGTTCTAAAGCTATGCCTAATCTAAAAGACACGTGTCTTCGTCTTTGAAAAAAAAATACAAATGTCAAGGATTTTGACATATAAGAAAACACATACATACATACATATAATCACGCCTCTTTCCCGTAGGGGTAGGCAGAGACCACTTCTTTCCACTTGCTACGATCCTTACATACTTTTTGCGCTTCGTCCATTTTCATTATTCCCTTCATCTCTCTTCGGTTTAGGATACTCTTGGCCTGTATTCAAGACTTCCCTGATACACGTGTAGTAAAACACGTGAAAAACTTACAAGCTGCTCCCATCGCGTGCTCTCTTGATGAGTAAGTTCTCAAAGTTACGAACACAAAGAATTGGAAACCGTAAAAATTGTCCAGCGACTCGTGAGCACCGAAACCGCATAAAGTAAAGTTTCGTAGGCCCTCCAATTAAGTTCCTTTAACCTACAATGTACAACGTTTAAATTACCTTCTGCTTGTAGGCTTACAATAAAACGCCAGTCGCGTTTGTGGAGACAGATTCACGTGTTAACTTTTAACTGTCCCGCCCAGCTTCGCTCGGGTGAAATAATAAAAACCTATCGGGTCCAATTGTGAATAAATAAATAAATACCTGGGACAATTGCACACAAATTGACCTAGTGCCAAAGAATGGTACTAGACAACGATATATTTACTTATATAGATAGATATATATACAAAAATACATAGGACATCCAAGCCTAAGGTACAAATACTCGTGTTCATCACACAAATATCTGTGCTCAGCGGGATTCGAACCCGCGTCCTCAAGTTTCGCAGTCAGGAGCTCTAACCACTAGACCAGACGGTCGTCTAATTTTTAAATTGTGAATCTAGAACATTTTGGAATCTGCCTGAAGACAGAAAATTTCATTCAAATCGGTCCAGCAGCTTACGATTCCATAAAGGCCATACAGACAAACATTCATCTTTACATATATATACTAGCTGTCCCGCCCAGCTTCGCAAGGTTACATACATACATACATACATATAATCACGCCTCTTTCCCGTAGGGGTAGGCAGAGACCACTTCTTTCCACTTGCTACGATCCTTACATACTTCTTTCGCTTCGTCCACTTTCATTATTCTCTTCATACATGCTCTTCGGTTTAGGGTACTCTTGACCTGACCTTTTTTCAAGACGTCCCTAATTTGGTCTAGAAACGTCCGCCTAGGTCTACCCCTTCCAACACTTTCATTCACACTCGCCTTATACACTTTTTTCGTCAATCGTTCTTCATTCATTCTCTCGACATGGCAAAGGTTTAAAAAGTAAAATTGTTAAGTCGCGCTTAAGACCTAAAATATACCTTTGACGGATAGTGGTCGTGTAGGTACTAACCTATAAACCTCTGCCTACCCCTTCGGGTACCTTATATAGCGTGAAAATATATAGAAATACATATATTTATAAGTTACACAGATTAACCTAGGATATCCTTCAGGAAGGTCAGTTCTTTTATTATTTTAATATTTCAACTCGAATTTTCCTTTTTTTCATTGTTTGTATACTTGTAATTCCTGCCCGTTTTTTCCTTCTAGCAACCCAGACCGGCTACAGTAAATTTACACGTGATCGCGTTATTTTTTTATCCATACAAATAAGTAAAATTGGAGTGTCTGTTTGTAAAATTAAAATAACCGCTTTTTACTAAATGCATATGGATGTATACACGGTACATATAGAAAAATATTTTTTTAATGGCTATCCATCTGTCTTTTTGTTCCGGGTAATCTCTGAAACGGATGGAAAATATTTTATTTCACATAGGCCTAGATGGGCACTTATAAAACGCAGAAAAATGTGCAAAGGTCGCAGGCAGCTGACTCGAACAACTCGGCCACCGCGGCGGCAATCACTGGACTTCATCACAACACAGCTAAGGACACCCCCTGTGGGGTACGAACCTCGGCTTAGGGCGTTGCTGGATCACGAGCAAGGGAGCTGGGCTGGACTGGTAATTTTATTTAAATATTATTTGGGGGCGGGATTTGCGCGTCTGGCTCGGCGCGGGCCGGCGTTTGCGGCGGAGGTCGGGGGGAATCACTGGACTTAAGAAAAATTCATTGATATAGTACCGTCGGGATTCGAACTTGCTATCTTTATGTTGCAGGCAACTCCACCACGGCTTTATGATATATATATACATACATCAACAATTGTAATTATGTTCACTAAGTTTTTAATATTAATCAATATTAAACGCCATTTGACATATACCTAAATATACATACCTACATACATATCATCACGCCGAGTCCCCAACGGGGTAGGCAGAGAGTATAGAGCACCAGTTCTCTCTAGACTTACATACCTCTTTCGCTTCGTCCACATTCATCAGTCTCTTCATACATGCTCTTGTTTCGAGTACTCTTGACGTTCCCGTCCTTGAGCGTCCGATCGATTTGATCCAGGTAGTTGGAACGTGGCTTTCCTCTGCCTCTTCTCGCACACACGTGGAATATAGAGTGGAAATATACATATTTTTCTGATAATCCTTACAAAAGATAAACTTGCAAAGTCTTGACTGACGTGCCAAGCCGCCATGCACCAACGCAGGCGGTGCCATGAAAACAAATATGACGGACATTGACAGTGAAGTATTGCCAATGTAAATAAAAACAGTGGACTGTTTTCAATGGCAATACATTGAGTATTCATTGACTGGTAGTTCAAAGGACGCGGAGATGAAAAAACAAACTTGTTTAGCCGGAAACCTGTGAAAGCATCTTAATATTTTTGTTGAAAACAACGAATTCAGTTTGCTGCTATTTGATGTTATTGTTTTTCTTTTCTTTTTTAATGTGGGTGGCAAACAAGCATACGGCCCACCCGATGGAAAACGGTTACCGCAGCCTATTTACGCTTACAATACCAAAGTATCACTTGCGCGTTGCCACAGTGTTATACTGTGTTGGCAGCATAATGGGACTAACCCCTCTGCTGCTAGCACAATATAACAATCCTCCCCCCCCCCCCCCCAAGGAGCTCATTACTCTCTCATTCCTGGTAACCTTAGTCACCGCTTAGGAACACAACACAAACAATAGTGTTATTTGGCTACTGGCTTGGCTTTTGTGGAGGTCCTGCCCCAGTCGGGCAGCGCCAAATTCGAACGGGAAACCCGTTATGCCCTACCTCTCTTCTTCTTCTTCTGGTCAATATTAAATAGTGGTATTTTAGGGTACTAGCTCTGCCTCGCGTTTTCACCTCAGTAAATTTTGTGGCATTGTGAAAGTATCCTAGATTTTATCTGGAGATCGCAAATGTATCCGTGTGGTTATTCCGCTTAGTAAATTCGGTGTGAAACGAAATTAAGTAATTAATTCGTTCGCGTTTTCAATTCAGATTGGATAGCTAATAAACAAACTACTTTTCCTTCGATATTTTTTTCCCGTTTTCCTTTACCTTTGTACAAACATCCTCACAAATTTGGCATTTATAATTTATAATTTTACTTATTAACTAGTTGTCCCGCCCAGCTTCGCTTGGGAGAAAAAATTAAAGCCACGGACCCAGTGGCACCCCCTATCGGGTCCAATAGTGAATCTAAACCATTCCCAGATCCCCTTGAACACACACAAAAAATTTCATTAAAATCGGTCCAGCCGTTTAGGAGTTCAGTGACATACACACTCACAGAAGAATTATATATATAAAGATTTATAATAATAAATAATAATAGTCCTCACGCCTTACCACAAGGGTCCCCTCAGGGGTAGGCAGAGGTGTATAGGTAATACCCACACACCCACTTTCCGCCAGAGGTATATTAGGTGCTAACGTGACAGATGGCGAGTCCATCGCCGTTACTCAAGCACAACTATACATACGCCTTTGAATTCCTTCTCAGACGTATGCCAGGTTTCCTCTCGATGTTTTCCTTCACCGTAAAGCTCGTGGTGTGACTAATCGTTGTACTTAAGTTCAGAGAAAACTCATTGGTACAGTCGGGATTCGTCCTTGCGATCTTTGTGTCGCAGGCAACTGCTCGAACCACTCGGCCACTACGACTTATTAATTTAAGGACATTTAAATGGTGACACTAAGGACAATATTACAGCAAGCTTACCACAATATATGAGTGAAAACCACTCCACTCCACACCAATGAAAACTCTACATCGGATAAAAAAATATATATCATTTATTGTCAATGACGGGAACGTCAAGAGTACTCGAAACCGACGAGCATGTATGAAGAGACTGATGAATGTGGACGAAGAGAAAAAGGTATGTAAGTCTGGAGAGAACTGGCGCTCTATACTCTCTGCCTACCCCGTTCGGGCCTCGGCGTGATGATATTGTTTTCGTGCTATTTGCGTTGATAAAGGTCCCAATAATATTTTTTGTTCACATATATTTAGTACTTCTATGTACAGACAGCGATCCGTAACATTTTGATTATACACTTCTCATCAGAAAATTAAAATTTGGCATATATTCCACGACGACCGTCTGGTCTAGTGGTTAGAGCTCCTGACTGCGAAACTTGAGGTCGCGGGTTCGAAAACGCTGCGGGCAGATATTTGTGTGATGAACACGAATATTTGTACCTTAGTCTTGGATGTCCTATGTATTTAAGTATATATCTATCTATGTAGGTAAATATATCGTTGTCTAGTTACCATAACACAAGCTTTGCTTAATTTGGGACTAGGTAAATTTGTTTGGAATTGTCCCAGATATTTATTTATTTCCAGATTTTTCCAGATTTTTCTGATGAGAAGTATATGTATTGATTTGGTTTTATAGTTGTTTATAAAGTGGTGAAAGACGTTTATTTCGACGACGAATAGATGGAATTCGTCGACGAGATTTATGTATTAAAAATAATAGATATATCGCTAAATTCACATGCATTCTTTCAATATGGCGCTAGCATGGCATTCAAGCACACTTGACATTCCCATCCTTGTATAAGTGATTTTCCTGCTAGGTTCTCATTATCCTTGTCAATGATAATCGTCCAGTACAAGTAAGGATAAAGGTTTCTAAACAGGGGAACTGGCGCTCTTCTCTCTGCCTTCTCAATGTGGGATATGTACCTAAATATTCTCCATAGCTAGCCTAAGGCCGTGGTGGCCGAGTGGTTCGAGCAGTTACCTGCGACGCAAAGGTCGCAAGTTCGAATCCCGACTGTACCAATGAGTTTTTCTGAACTTAAGTACAGTGATTAATCACACCACGTGCTTTACGGTGAAGGAAAATATCGAGAGGAACCCTGCATACGTCTGAGAAGAAATTCAAAGGCGTATGTATAGTCGTGCTTGAGTAACGGCGATGGACTCGCCATCTGTCACGTTGGCACCTAATATACCTCTGGCGGAAAGTGGGTGTGTGGGTATTACCTATACACCTCTGCCTACCCCTTCGGGGACCCTTGTGGGAAGGCGTGAGGATAATATATATATATATATATTTTCAAAAATGTTTGTCTGTTTGTTCCGGCTAATCTCTGAAACGGCTGGACCGATTTCGACGGGACTTTCACTAGCAGATAGCCGATGTAAAATGGAGTAACTTAAGCGACTTTTATTTTAGAAACTGTTTTTTTTTAAAGCCACGCGGACGTATTCGCGGGAACAGCTAGTCTTAAAGTAAGTTTAAATCATTAACAATACAACTGGGATTGTGAGATGAAGATGCGAGGTAAGGTCAGGGTGACGAGTTCCTGCGGGCTCTATACGGCCATTGTCTAGCTATCGTTGATCTTACAAAAGAGATTTTAATATTATTCAAATTATATTCAACAAGATGCTGCTACGAGCGATGAAATACTTGAAGTTACGATGGAATGGCTTGAGAGATAAATGAAGTCTCCTTGAAGATGACGTGCACCTCTGCCTACCCCTTCAGCGACCAATTTAGGGAGGCGTGAAGATTTATGGTTTCAGGGAACACCGAGAGTGAATACGTATAGTACTTCTTGAGAAATTTGGACTCTCCTTCACCTACCTACCTACACTCGTCCATCTGCCTACCCATCGAGGACTGTTGTGGTGAGACCTGGTGTTATAAGCTCTTTATATAAATGTGGACTCCTGATTTGAGCATTGAGCAATTCGGTGTTGTGTTACTCCTCTGCATACCCCTGCGGAGGCATGAACATACCATACTAATGCTACTAATTGATGTGAAAGTTTATGAAACTGCATGGTACATCTCAGTCTTGATATATCTATATGAGTAAAGATATATATATATATATATATATATATTTCTTAATATATATAAATTACGTGTCACGTTGTTTGTCCGCGATGGGCTCCTAAACTACTAAACCGATTTCAATCAAATTTGCACACCGTGTGCAGTTTGATCCAACTTAAAAGATAGGATAGCTTCACAATTGGACCCGATAGGTGGCGCTGCGATCGTGTTTCAGGAAGTTTAACTTTTTCCCCTGGGCGAAGCTGGGCGGGACAGCTAGTATATATATATATATATATATATATATATATATATTGTTCTCATAGTAAGGAAATATTTATTGCTGGGTCTGTAATATAGGTAGTTGTCATCACAAATTTAAGAGCTGGGCTCTTGTCGGCGTCTCTGATGCAGTCCCCTCCATTCGCATCTGTCCAGCGCAACCTCCTTGACCTCCTTATACGTCATGAGAGACACTTTTCCTTTGATCTGACCCATGTATGATAATCTTGGTCTTCCTCTTCCTCTCTCCCCTCTACCTTTCCTTCTAAGATGTTTCTAAAGAAGCTACTTTCTTTGGTTTCCATTTGCATCAGTGACATGAGGTGGGAACTTAGTGCAGTAGTTTCCCCTTGCTTTATGCACCGCAGTTCAAAGCCCAGTTTCCTGTTCCTTGATATCCGGTATATGCCCATCCAGATATCTAATCCTCGACCATACACCAGTACTGATACGGCTGCTGCTCCATATCAGGGGGATGCTTATTTAATGGCGGCATTGATCGGCATGCCACAAGGTCATCACGGGAGCAAGAAAACCTGTCCCACCAGATTTCCCACTACCTCCTATGACCTTGCCGCTGCTGGTCGGGGACTGCTTATTCAATATTCGCAGCAAACCACCATATCTGGTGGGCGTTCCACTATCCGCCACCTGTGGACCCCCTTGGTTGCTTACAGCTCAGCACACAATAGGTAGTTGATTTGTTGTATAATGTGAATGCGATTGCAACAAGAGATCTAACACTTAAGTATACGCTTAGTGTTTGTTATTATTCCTACATTTACTTTAAAACAGCGGTGTGTAGCAATGAGCTCAAATGTTCTATGTATATATTCCCTTATATATCCAACTACGGATCAAATTGATCAGACGCTCAAGGATGGAAACGTCAAGAGTACTTGAAACTGATGGGCTCATATAAAGGTACTGATGAATGTGGATGAGGCAAAAGAGGTATAAAAGTCTAGAGAGACACGGCGTGATGATATGTATATGTATGTATTTATATAGGTTAGAAAGAGACAAATTTGTCACTCTGCCTACCCCATGAGGACTGGGTGATAACGTGTATGTAAGTAGGCTATATAAGCATAGCAGATCAATTTGTGTGGATTTCTCAAAATTTTATGTATTATCATTGCTTACACACAAAAAGTTCCCTTATCATTGTTTTTTATTCCAAGCAAAGAGGTTCATACTCAAAGCTAATTTACATTATAAACAAATATGTATCTGCAAGGAAAACAAACTTGTAAATATATAATACTAATCATGACTTCATTGTAACAATTATTAAATACCTATTAAATTTAGCAAATGGCCCATAACATGGTTTACAACATACAGTGAGTACTTTATTTGATTTAATACTTTGTAGTATCAATCAACAAATAGGATTCTTACAAGAAAATATACTTTTCAACTAGACAGTACTGTTCACAATTATATGAACATGCTCTTGTGTTAATTAAGAAGGATATTACATCAATAAAGAGGTTTTATATAAACGGTTGTTACTCTCGAATAAGTAGGTACGTAGGTAATTGACTGAGTCGACATACGATGAATGAACTTGTCAATTGGATACAATTAATAGTTGCGGAAAAAAAAACATTTTGGAGGTCGCGAGTAAATCAGTTGCCGCAATTTCAACGTTCATCATAGAGGCAACAGTAAAAAGTTTTGTTTTCTATTGCTTTTTAACGTTTGTTTTTGTGAAATACCATTCCTTCAAGTTCGTAGTATAATCCGGCTGATTACGAAAGAGCATCGCGCTAACGTTGGCGTATAGTAAACAATGTACTATCCAACTGGTTTGTTTTATGTTTTTTTTTTACAAAACACGTTCTCGCCCCCTCATCCATCAGCCAGTAGATTAAACGGGTTCTTTTTAATTTGATGTTTGGCAAACCTGGCCTGAGAGGAATTCTGAAAGCCTTCGTTCGATTGGAAAAAAACGAGACACACACAGCACATACACTAATACATAGCGAATATCTAGCATGGGCGCAAAGTTCCCAAAACACAATATAAAACAGAAAAACCACTGAAATACGCGACGGAGCAATGATGATACGCACCTTACTCTTAGTAATAACATGTGTAGCCAGTTTAACCACCGCAAAATTGCCCGTCCCAATAGTCTTCTCCAGTTCATAGTTGCCGACGCACACAAGCTGGTCTATCGGGAAGTGTTTGCTTTTGTGTACAGGTTTGACATTGCTGGCCATTTTCGTGAAATACGCGTGTAAAGTCGGTCCGGACTCACGATCCGCCGAGCGATTTTAGTCTACTGGCCTTAGTTCGAGTGCCTCTCGCATTGGCGCTAGTATAGCTCACGTCATTCCCCTCGGGAGGTTCATGTGCGTACTTTATGTTCCATAGCTAACATATTTTTTATCATTTTTATTTTGTTTTAAAACGATATAATTTACACTTGATTGATATCACCTACGTATTAGAAAATTTTGGATGATATTGTAAGGCTCAAAATTCCATAAAAGTAATTGTTATCAGTAGTTTTCTTATCAATGAGAGGTGTTTAAATTGCACCTCACTCGCTCAAGAAAAAAGAACTCTATTCACAACCTTTACGCGGCTTATGCCATTTCGTTCGCTCCGATTCATTTGCAGTGCGTTAGTAATAGATGCATATACAGTTGTATGTCTGGCAGCGCTTGTGTGACGTCAGAATCCACTGTTTACGTCATACGCGGCAATTTCAAACGAGCACACGATGTGGGGTTTACGTCAAGCATTGTATCGATTTTTTCATACGGCAAAGTATGAAAGTTAAATATTTTTTATTGAATTTAATCCTTCGTTTAACATAACAGTAAAGCTTTTATCCATTAAACTTCTAAGCAACAAATGATCCTCCAATTAAAAATCTTCATTGAATTGTTTAGCTTTGATTTGCTCTATGAATTACTGCGATTCATTGAATGAAATATTCTGACGATTCTATTTCTTTGTGAGCTTATCAACTCTTTGTCAATGTCACCAAGGCCAAACAAAATATCTAATCTATCTTGCATACTTCATATTATTTCCCATATAGATAACGCATTATATACTCAATTATCTATCTTTTTTATCATTGACTATCATTCATTCATTGACTACGATTACGATCTCTATGATTGACTTAATTCTTACATAGGTAGGTAGTTTGTTGACACTTTAACGATTATATACAAAAATGTAATACAGCGCCATCTCTGGTCAGATAAACAAACTAAGAAGAGTCAATATTCCAAGTATGTAGTCTGGCTTCCAGTATTTTGCTATAGATGGCACTAAAATATAAATTTAAATAAGTTGGTTTTAGTAATCTCTGTAAAATAACAAAATGTATATCTATATTTGGGATATTTCTGAGAATCAATTTTGTAATTGGTTGTGACCAATCGGCACCAGTTCTCTCAAGACTTTGCGGACTTCTTTTCAGTCTATATTACTTTACTCTTAGGGACATATTTTAGAGATTATATTTATGCTTGCTCGCCTTGTCTCGGTTTCGAGTGCTTGCGTTCCATGATCGTGGTCGGACATTTTAAATACTTACATACACATACATACATATCATCACGCCAAGTCCCTAACGGGGTAGGCAGAGAGTATAGAGCGCCAGTTCTCTCTAGACTTACATACCTCTTTCGCTTCCTCCACATTCATCACTTACTAATGTATTTACAATTCCGCGCTGTCGTTGCCCCATAAATAACATTAAATACTTGCTTATCACGTAAGTGCTATAGGAAAATCAACAAAAGACACATTATTGGAATTATTTATTATAACTTGACTAGAAAAATAATACTAAAATAATACAATTACTTATAAAAAGAGTGCGAAAGAGATGACATGAGGCGACATCTTGAATATTAACTAATTAAAAAAGTAAATAACAAAATTAAGATCATTTATACAGCAAAAAGATACAATTTATTTGAAATACAATGGAATTATACAAAATTAAATAGTTAAGACACAGCAAGATGTTTGAACAAAATTTTGCCGCGAATTTCTAATGGCGCGTAAATTAATTTGGCGCCATCTTTATTTTTTCAAAGAATTTATGTTATGATACCTTTATTTAACTTATTTCATAGTAGGAATAGGAACAGTGCATAGTAATTATCTGTTTTACTGCGCTCTGCGCAATTTTATACTCACGGAATGAATTACCGTAATCGCTGTGTTGACTGATAAATTACCATTTTGTATTTTTTTTTTATAATATTGCTGAGAATTGGTATATAATTTTTATCATTAAACTTTTCTTTTTAATCTTTTAGCTTTTTTAATGTCACATGACAGTTCCCACAGAGCTACGATGAAAAGATAGATATAAAAGTACCAATATTATTCGCTAGATGGTGATAGTTTATCTTACTTTACGGAATGAATGAGTACCACAAAATAGTTTTAATTAGAGTGGCAACCAGGTACATGATATTAATATAGATAAGAGTTTAATTAATACTGAGAAACGTTAATAAAATTAACAAGCCTCTTCAATGGACGTTAGTCACGCTCTATCTTCAATTTCTTGACAGTTTTTCAATAAATTCTTGGAGAGCCAAGGCTTTTGCTAACCGTCTTCTGAAATCCTGTAAAAATATAGATCATGAGATTACATACAACATTACATAAAGAAGCAGTGGTGGCCGAGTGGTTCGAGTAGTTGCCTGCGACACAAAGATCGCAAGTTCGAATCCCGACTGTACCAATCAGATTTTCTAAGGACATTACATACATCATGCCGGGCCCTTAAGGAGAATAGATAGCAACAGTTTAGACTTAAAATACGTACAAATATTTCAAAAAACAGTCAGTCTGAAAGCACTAATGTCAGAATCTACCAACCTGATTAAAAAAAACCATATCATAAAGAAATTAAAAACACGCCATCTAGGGGCACTCCTTAGTACTTATATTAGTATTAACATACAATCGATTGACATAACAAGTCTGACACTTCGCATGCTTTTGTATTTAAAACAACGCCATCTATGGGTTTTTAAGAGTTATAGTAAACGAAGCATAATCGATCAGCTTACCTGATGCAGTATATGCCCACTGTGAGGGACACGGGAGTCGAACATGTCCTTGGACATCAAGCAGAGCGCCTTTCCGTTCATCGGGAATCTTTCAGGCCTACCCCCGCGCCTGGACACCCAACAGCCGACCTCAGCTCGGCCCCACGTGCGAGGATCTAAACAAAAAAAAAATATATGTAGTTTAGTTTGTGTTAATCTAGCTGATAATTTATCTCTATAACAAATTTTATTCAAATAACATTGTAATAAATTTTAATTTTTTATTATAATTTATAAATAATAATAATATATCCTCACGCCTTCCCACAAGGGGACCCTTGCAGGCAGGCAGGAAGGGGCAGGCAGAGGTGTATAGGTAATACCCACACACCCACTTTCCGCCAGAGGTATATTAGCTGCCAACGTGACAGATGGCGAGTCCATCGCCGTTACTCCAGCACGACTATACATACGCCTTTGAATTTCTTCTCAGACGTATGCAGGTTTCCTCTCGCTGTTTTCCTTCACCATATTATAATTTATTTAAATTGAATACAATATAACTACATTAAGTAGTGTTTCAGTGAAATTGTAACAAACATTTTTACAGATTAGATATTATGTTTTATTACAGAAAAAAAAATACCAATGGAATAATTTTTTTCGCGGGAATTTAGTGCTGTTCTTTGTGTAGAAGTATTTTGACAAATTAACTAACCAATAGGCAAATCATCCTCTTGAAGGGACCTCAGGTCAATGCGGTCCCATTTGGTAGCGTCTGGGGCTGGGACTCGGTCGCAGCGGGCTTGCGTTGGCATTCTGGATATCGGGGAATTGGTCTGAGGACAATATACATAATTTTATAGCGTCTAAAAGCTTGTATCTATATGTCACAGGAAAATATAATAATATAATAATATAATATATCCTCACGCCTTCCCTCAAGGGTCCCCGAAGGGGTAGGCAGAGGTGTATAGGTAATACCCACACACCCACTTTCCGCCAGAGGTATATTAGGTGCCAACGTGACAGATGGCGAGTCCATCGCCGTTACTCCAGCACGACTATACATACGCCTTTGAATTTCTTCTCAGACGTATGCAGGTTTCCTCTCGATGTTTTCCTTCACCGTAAAGCTCGTGGTGTGACTAATCACTGTACTTAAGTTCAGAAAAACTCATTGGTACAGTCGGGATTCGAACTTGCGACCTTTGCGTCGCAGGCAACTGCTCAAACCACTCGGCCACCACGGCTCTTAATTAAATACACTCACAGGAAAAACTTAATTAAATACACTAGTACGGGCGATTGTGTATAAATACACCATTGTACATTAAAATCTCATGTACGTACTAGTAGTACTGAGTAATGCCGTCTGGTCTAGATGTTAGAGATTCTTACTGCGAAACTAGAGGTAGCGGATTCGATTCCCGCTAAGGGCAGATATTTGTGTGATGAACATGAGTCTTTATTCCTTAGTCCTTGTTTTTGATATATACCTGTCCATATATGTATGTATATCGTTGTCAAAGCGAAAGTGTGTGCAAGAAGAGGCAGAGGAAGACCACGTTCCAACTACCTAGATCAAATCGATCGGACGCTCAAGGACGGGAACGACAAGAGTACTCGAAACAAGAGCACGTATGAAGAGACTGATGAATGTGGACGAAGCGAAAGAGGTATGTAAGTCTAGAGAGAACTGGCGCTCTATACTCTCTGCAGTCTCTGCCTACCCCGTTAGGGACTCGGCGTGATGATATGTATGTATCGTTGTCCAATTCCCATAGTACAAGCTAGGTCAATTTGTGTGGAACTGACCCAATGTATTGTATTTATTTGGCTCCGCGGGTTTAATCCCATAAAATTTGACTGTTAGTTTTTTTAACATATGCTATGTTATAATCAAGCTAATTATCTATCACTGTGCCAGATTTCATCCAATTCTGTTCAGTAATATTAACGTGAAAGAGGAAAAAAACATCACAAACTTTCGCATTTCTAATACGAGTTGTATCCCGGAAGTCACGCCATCACTTGCTCTATGGTACAAACTACGAAAGTTTCACCCATTTCTGGACGTCAGTTAGTTTGTATTAATAATGAATTAATCCTTCCCGGACGCGTGTCCGCTCCATTCAGCCGAGCCCACAGCCATGCACACAAAAGATGCCTCTACATTTGCGGAAATCAATCATTTATTTAATAACAAAAAATATCCGCCATTTCAGAACGGAAACCGGATGTGGGTCACGTTCACAAATGGCGGTTTTTTTCTATTGATATTGTTGGTATTATGTAATTAGCTAATTGATAGGCAAGGACTGCTTGCAGTGTTTATAAATGAAAATGAAGCCGTCTTATATCATGCAGCCGGACTTGAATAGCCTACAACACAAATATTGCAAGATCTAATCCCACTTTATAGAGATCAGTCACACCACGAGCTTTATCGTGAAGGAAAACATCGAGAGGAAACCTGCATACATCTGAGAAGACATTCAAAGGCGTATGTATAGTCGTGCTTGAGAAATCTTTGTATTTTAAGCTACCCGAACCCCGCGGCCACCACAGTTTTATCTCATAAATCTATAGAGTGCCATCTACGAAGATGCGCCCCACCAATTTCTAGTGGAGGGGGTCGCGAGGAGTATGACCCGAGTGTATTAATTGTAGTGTGCGTGTGCACTCATAGGTAATCAGTGTGTACCGACAATACTCACACATTAGTGGAAGGTCGCACACTTACACTATATATAAACTATAGGGGAGAATAGTGGGGCGCGTCTTCGTGGATGGCACTGTGTATAGCCCCAAATAATGAAAACTCTTTATAAGAATTTGGTCAAGATAGGGTATACAGAGTTTAGACTGATGTTCCCAGGTGTACCACAAACAAAAGCGAGGAAGTCACATCGCGGCTATAATGTGAGACATTATTTGTAGCAAACACGCGATTCCTTTCGCTTTCCAACTTTAGCCGGTCACGCGACACGCATTCACTTTGGCGGTCACGCTTAAAGAAATACATTTTTTTTTATACAACAAGAGTGGCAAACAAGCATACGGCCCACCTGGTGGGAAACGGTTACCGTAGCCTATATACGCTCACGATACCGAAGTATCACTTGCGCGTTGCCACTCTGTGTTAGGAGAGTTATAGTGTGTTGGCAGCATAAAGGGTTTAATCCCACTGCTTCCAAAACAATGTAACAATCCTCCCCCTCCCCAAGGAGCTCATTACTGGAAACCTTATTCACCGCGTAGGAACACAACACAAAAAAAAATGTTATTTGGCTACGGACTTCTATAAGGTGGAGGTCCTGCCCCAGTCGGGCAGCTCCGAATTCGAACGGGAAATTTTTATGCCCTACCTCTCTTAAACATTTTCTAGCGAGTCAGCAACGCGAATTTATTCAATGATCATGAAGACTATTATATAGCCGTGGTGGCCGAATGGCTCGTCTAGTTGCCTGCTTCGGAAGGCATAGAGGACAAACATATAAAAATAGATTTTTATTAATTTATAAAGAAAATATACATAATTGATCATAAAATTTACACATACATACATCCATATCATACAACATATCACCAAGCCGCGATGGCTGAGTGCGAGCAGTCGCCTAAAACACGAAGATTGAAAATTCGAATTCTGACTATACCAATGCGTGCAATTGGTACAGGAATTAGTCACACCACGACCTGAACGGTGAAGGAAAACATCGAGAGGAAACCTGCATACGTCTGAGAAGATATTTTATAATGTACTAGCTGTCCCGCCCAGCTTTGCTCGGGTGAAAAAGTTAAATTGCCCGTAACACGATCCCAGCGCCACCTATCGGGTCCAATTGTAAATCTAAACCATTCTCGAATCCACCTTAAGACACACAGAAAGGGATAGCTTCGCACGGGTGAAAAAGTTAAAATTCCTAAAACTCGATCGCAGCGCCACCTATCGGGTCCAATTTAATATAGCCTATGTTACTCGGGGATAATGTAGCTTTCCAAAGGTGAAAGAATTTTTGAAATCGGTCCAGTAGTTTCGGAGCCTATTCATTACAAACAAACAAACAAACAAACAAACAAACAAACAAACAAACAAATCTTTCCTCTTTATAATATTAGTATAGATACGTATAATATAGTCGTGCTTGAGTAATGCGATAGTCTCGTCATCACGAATTACCTACACACCTCTACCGCCCCCTGCATGAAGATAAATTTGAAAAACATTTACACAGTTTCGTCGTTCAGGACATTTTTTTCTTTTTTTTTTTATACCACTTGGGTGGCAAACAAGCATGCGGTCCGGCTGATGGTAAGCGGTTACCGCCGCCTATGGACGCTTGCAACACCAGAGGTATCACTCGCGTTGCCGACCCTGCAGGAATCTTTTCACACCCTTCTTGAAGAACTCCATGCTGTACTCTCCAGGGAAAACCTCAACGGGGAGCTCATTCCACAGCCTGAGCGTTCGCGGAAGAAAACTCCTTTGGAAGCGCACAGTGCGAGACCTTTGTGGTTCCAAGGTATGGGGATGAATTCCCCGTCGATGGCGAGAGGTGGTGGTAGAAGGTGGAAGTGGGCATCATGTCGAACAATTCTGCAGAGCACTCCCCGTTATACAAGCGGTAGAACACACACAGGGAGGCAAAGTCTCTCCTCAGACTTAGTGATTCCAAACATGTAGAGAGGAGAAGTGAGAATGATTGACGAAACAGATATACAAAGCGAAAGTGTGTGCAAGAAGAGGCAGAGGAAGACCACGTTCCAACTACCTAGATCACATAGATGCGACACTCAAGGATGACACGCCAAGAGAACTCGAAATCGGTGAGCATGTAGGTAGAGACTGTAGGGGAAGCGAAAGAGGTCTGTAGCTGTACAACTGCTGGAGTCTCTCTGCCTACCACGTAATGTAATATGTTTTTTAAAACGTAGCGGTAGTATTACGATTGAATTCAGCTATGATTAAAGATTGGTTTTGTACAGAATACAATTTAAAACAAAATATACTAATTCTAAACAACAGGCGGAGATAGAAAGCCGTCAACCGTTTAAGAAAAAATAAGGCTGTAGTCTCAACCAGCAGGCGGTCCAAACCCACAGACAATGGGTTCCTTTTTCGAAACGGGCGGAAGCGTCGTTTTTGATTATGGCGCGTCCGTCCGTTGGCGGGAAACTGGCGCGCGCGCTTCCGCTCAAGCGCACGACTTTTTTTTTGTAAGCTGTCAAAATTTGGCAAAAAATAGGAGTGTATCGAGTCAGCTGTTTAGCACGCTTCTGATCTTTTAATATTTCATAAATATACGCGTTAATAGCAGCTTTACGTCTGAACAACTATGCAATAATTGCTAAACACACCCCGAAATACCTATACTAAATTATAATATATTTTCTCAAGGGTACCAAAATTGCTGCTTAAGCTGACACTACAAAGGAAATTTAAATATTTCATACATATCACGCCGAGTCCTTATCGGGGCAGCAGAGAGAAGAGAAGAGAAGAGAGGCGCCGGTTCTCCCTAGACTTACATACCTCTTGCGCTTATTACAAAGTTATATATAGATATATCTGGAGCATTTATTGGTACATAAAGAACATAGGCGAAGCGTGTGGTGTTGATGTCTTCGACGTCTGATGATGATAAGAATGGCTTACGTTCTATGCGGTCGATCAAATATGGAACCTAGCCCTAAAAGCACTCAACTATAGTAGCAAAAAGAGTCAAATTTCGTACCGCTTCAATACTTCATATGATCATGCACCATAGATAAATAACCTATTTCAAATGCAACTGTCTAACATAAATGCTTACCTCTGCGTTTCGCGCGCAAAATCCAATTATTATTTTTAACTACAAAGGCCACGATCTCACATAAAATCTAAAAAGAGAGATAACAATCTCAGAATAAAACATATAATACTTCCTTTCCCAAGACATTTTCCCATAATTTAAATTAATCGCGGGTCTTAATATTGTCTAAAACGGAAGCGAGCGCGGGAAACGCAGATGGCGGGAACCACAATGGCCGCTATAGGGTAAATTACCTTGTTTCTTGTACCTATTGCAATAAATTTGTTTTGTTTTGGAATGTGGGAATTTCGAGCAATAAGTTTGATTCTCATACCATTGTTTCGGAAATTTTAACTTAGGGGAGATGCTTTATATATATATACTAGCTGTCCCGCCCAGCTTCGCCCGGGGTCAAAGTTAAACTTTCTGAAATATGATCGCCACCTATCGGGACCAATTGTGATGTAAGCCATATTTTAAGTTGGATCAAACTGCACACGGTGTGCATATTTGATTGAAATCGGTAAAGTAGTTTAGGAGCCCATCGCGGACAAACATCGTGACACGTAATTTATAAATATTAAGATATAAAGCATTAAATATGTTACATTACATATGTGAATCATATATTTATATACGTAACAGACACATTTTTTAAACCACAGCGATGGTAAACAGCACGTCAGATGATAAACGGTTACCGACGCCTATAGATGTTTGCAATATACCTAGATTAAGCAGGCACTCGAAACCGGCAAGCGGGAGTGTAGGATTGCTGAATGTGGTTGAAGCTAAAGAGATCTGAAGCTCTAATCTCTCTGCCTACCCCGTGATTATAATATTATGAACATGTGGTTTTTTCTAAGCCCGATGGTAAGAGGTTACCGTCGCCTTACCATGTTAAAAATATCAAGAAAGTTCATCTAATATTTTATTGATGTAGATGCGTTTAATACAATAAGGTAAAAGTGAATGGCACGCTTTATTTTTATATGACACAACTAGCTGTGCGCACGCCTTCGTCCGCGTGATGGTTATTGTTCAATGTTTTACAATAAAAGTAGCCTAAGTCACTCCTTATTACGTCAGCTATCTGCCAGTGAAGTCCCGTCAAAATTGGTCCAGCTTTTTCAGAGATTACTCGGAACAAACAGACAGGTAAAGAAAATAAAAAATGAGATTTTGCTATGTGTACCGTTTATACATCCATATGCATTTAGTAAAAAACTGTTATTTTAATATTACAAACAGACACTCCAATTTTATTTATTTGTATAGATTAATCAAGAATATCAATACTGCTTTATAAACGCATTGCTTTTGCCATCCAAGTGAGGAGTTCAAATAAATTACCTTCATAAGAACAACAATTTATCTATCGAAGACCTAATAGATCTATGTAAATATTGGTTTGGAAATCGCAAAACCCTCAAATAATTCTTATATTTAAGTGAATAAGCTATCTGACCCAACTTATCAGACCGGTGGACTAAGTTCATTAATATTTGATAATATATGTATTTTATATTTTATTAGACTCTTTCAAATATTATACCTTCTATATTGCACCCCAAACGCAAATATTTAAGAGAATACTTTGTTACATTAAAATACATTTACCGGAACTTAACTATTGACTTCCGGTTTTTAGGTAAATTTTTCATAAAATAAATATTTTTAATCAATCTATTTCTTTCAATTTGTCTAAATGGCCCACTCTTGTAAAAAACAATCTGTATATGGTCCATGCATACAATTGTATATACGAGTAATAGGTAATATATAATAGTAATAACAAATCACTGATATAAGTCATTCGAGAGCATAATTATTGTGATTATAGTGGGATGTATTAGAAGTTGTATCGAATCAACGTGAACGCATCTGAAATAACACTTTGAACCTAAAATTTATTGTGTTCCGCTGACTTTAATGAACCTTGCTTAGCTTCTATTTTATTCTACTAAATATCGATTAAATTAACTCACCATTTAATAACACTGAAAGCGAAATAATCCTCTTTTATTTCAAATTTTCTCACAAAATACACAGTCTTTGAACTCACTACTAATGTCATACATAAACTATATCACGTATTATCAACAGAGTATTGATAGAATAGTTACTAAGCAGACGTCTACCCTTCACCACACTCGGAGTGTGAATGAAAAGAAAATACAGTCCGTCAAGCCGATAAAAATGAATGAATGCAGATGTTTGGAGCAGCTACCCCAAACTCAAAAGTTACAATCCATATTTACAGATAAGCAAATTAAAACTTTATTCCATTGGAATTGAGTGGAGATTGGTTTGACTCAGACATGGCGCTTCCAATTCTGACAGCTGTCACCGGATTTGCAAGCATGCGTCTTCTACGGCCGGATGCGGGTGTATACTCTCTCGTTCACTCTAAGCATAAGTCAAATTGGCGTAAGTGAGAGAGAAAAGTTTGCTTTTAAAAATCGATAATGAATTCCTAGCATCCTGCCTGTCAGCATGTGGTTTTGAAACTAATCGTTTCCGTAAACATTAATTGTGTTTGAAACGTCGTAAGTATGTGAAAACTCACGACGCGAATGCACCGTATATACTGACTTCTAAATATAAATTGGCTCGTGTTAATGTCGACCTTTCATCCAATATGGCGGTAAGAACAATATTAATTAGGCGCACGAATATCCGCCGCCGTTTCAGCATCCCGCGCAAATGTATTTTAGGATCGAGTGACAGATGATACGGTAATTTAGAAAAAAAAAAAAACAATCCAGCGTGTGGTCTATTTTTTGCGGTATTCACAGTAATTATTAGAGAAGTTAATTATGCTACTTAGCTAGCATTTAATTTATTTAAAACATAATAATAACTATTTGTTTCTTAGATCTAAAAATATCAAATTTATAATTGGAACGTGGCCTTCCTCTGCCTCTTCTTGCACACACTTTCGCTTTGTATATCTGTTTCGTCAATCTTTCTTCACTCATCCTTTCTATATGTCCAAGCCAACGTAACATGCCTTTCTTCATCTTTACAATCACACCCTCGTTCACGCCAGTTGTTTTGCGAATCTCTACATCTATCTAATATATAAAGTATAAAATTAAGAGGCAGAGGAAGAGAATGTTCCAACTACATCAAATCGATTGAACACTCGAGGATATCAAGAATACTCAAACCGCGATGTGTGAAGAGAAATCCGTTGCTTAGTTTGAAAGATCAAAGCGTGCAGACGTCGGGAAGTTACTTTGTTTTAACTATGTAGAGATATGATCTCTCTAGACTTACATACCTCTTTCGCTTCGTCCACATTCATCAGTCTCTTCATACATGCACTTGTTTCGAGTACTCTTACCGTTCCCGTCCTTAAGCATCCGGCCGATTTGATCTAGGTAGGACATATAGAAAGGATGAGTGAAAAAGATTGACGAAACAGATATACAAAGCGAAAGTGTGTGCAAGAAGAGGAAGAGGAAGACCACGTTCCAACTACGTTCCTCCTCCCTCTATTCATTGATCAAAACCGCATTAAAATCTGTTGCGTAGTTTAGAAGACCTAAACGTTTAGATGGCGGTAAGCCATATTGTTACTACGCAGATTAAAAAAAAATACAATTTGAATTAAGAAATGACATATCACCGGATGTTGCCAACATAACCTAACTTTCAACAAAGGCGATGCCTTCCGCCGCGCATTTCCTGACTTATGGAGATTATGAGATAATAAAACGCATAGAATCCGGCGTCTGTGTGTCTGGGCTAACATTATTGTGTTCGAAAGCGGTCAAGTTTACTACGCATATAAAAATAAGGATATCCTCTTGTTTGTTGAAATTATAATTGTATAATACTGTCGATACAACCCGGTTTCGCTCGGGTGCAATTAGAAATTAAATGAATATTTTGTTTATAAACCTTACAGCCAATTTTAATATATTCTCACGCCTTCCCATAAGGGTCCCCGAAGTGTTAGGCGTTAGGTAACCCACCCAACCCACTTTCCGTCAGAGATATATTAGGTGCCAGCGTGATAGATGGCGAGTCCATCGCTGTTACTCAAGCACGACTATACATACGCCATTGAATTACTTCTCAGACGTATGCAGGTTTCCTCTCGATGTTTTTCTTCATCTTAAAGCTCGTGGTGTGACTAATCACTGTACTTAATTTCAGGAAAAAATAATTGGTACAGTCGGGATTCGAACTTGCAATCGCTGTGTTGCAAGCTAACTCGAACCACCCGGCCGTCACGGCTCTTACAAAATTAGAAGTTTACCTAATTCCTTTTTTATCACAGAAGGATCTCAACTTCCGGACATGACCCAACACGGGTACCAACCAATAGAAAATAGATGTTTATTCGCCTCTTCCGCGCTTTTGTGGCACTTCCGTCCGGGATAATAGCGCTGCCCCTAGTGGACCATAAAAAAAAGTTTATTGTCATAATGCTTTATGGTATTTTAGGATTTTGAACCAAAGTCACGTAGTATGTATTGGACTGTCCGTTTTTTGTGTCCAAGACAACTTTGTCTTGAAAATGATGTATTTAAGATGATATTATGTAAAAAGCGGGGGATTGCCTTCCTACTAGGGTCCCCGAAGGGGTAGTCAGAGGTATGTAGGTGGTCAAACAACCACTTTTCATATTGTAGGTGCCAAATGGCCCCATAAAAAAGCCGTGGTGGCCGAGTGGTTCGAGTAGTTGCCTGCGACACAAAGATGGCAAGTTTGAATGCCGATTGTACCAATGAGTTTTTCTGAACTTAAGTACAGTGATTAGACACACCACGAGCTTTACGGTGAAGGAAAACATCGAGAGGAAACCTGCATACGTCTGAGAAGACATTCAAAGGCGTATGCATAGTATGTATAGTCGTGCTTGAGTAACGGCGATGGACTCGCCATCTGTCACATTAAAATATATCTCTGGCGGAAAGTGGGTGTGTGGGTACTACCTATACACCTATGCCTACACCTTCGGGGACCCTTGTGGGAAGGCGTGAGGATATATTATTAGGTGGGAAATAGTTCATCGCCGTCAATTTATTTATTTAATATTTATTTCTACAGAACGTTAAGGACTGGACTTCGAAGATAAACATTGATGCAGCAGGCGGGTAACGAAGTTGTCACTGCCATAGCTTACCCGCTAAACAAGCCGTGCAATCAGCACGACTAGACATACGTCTATGAACGAAGTCTTTGCACTTTCTCTATTATAATGTTACTAGTAAGACATGTCTCATCTTTTTTTTTATTATGGAAGACGCCTCGTTGCCTCGTGCATGGAAAATAAAAAAAAAAGCGAGGGGTGTGCAACCTTTGAGCTAATCTTCGAATTATTAGTTTGTATCTTTTTTGCTGCCATCTGTCAAAATGTGACAACCTAGTCAGGTACAGAGCGACTTTGCCGACAAAGGCATTTCTCTAAATTCAAATTCGGCTAAATTCAAATGTCGTTATGTGGAACACATGATGTTATATTTACTTAACGGTTTTCTGTTAAGCTATAAATATATACTAATTAGTTTATAAGCAATTTTTTTTCCAACCTGTATATATTGAGCTTAAATAAAAAAAAAATCATTATATTCACTATTCAAAATGTGCCATTTCTATATAGTTTTTTTTTCTATTTATTAAAGGAGTTTTGTCGCCCAGCGACTATGTCACTCTGGATATAATAGTACTTAAAATCTACGCATATATAATTTTAATAAATATTTTATATCGTCAGAACTAGGGTTCGCCAGGATGCTGTTACACAGACCCACATCCTGGGTACATCCAAATATAGTTCTTCTGACATCTTATTAACTTAAAAAAATATGTAAAGACTAGTTTTGTTTTCTTCCGTAGAATACATAGTCTGCTAAACATGTCACCTTATTATGAAAACGCGAAGCACTTTTATGAGGGTTATAGATAATGACTTTGTAAATTTGACACTAAAATGTCATTCTAAAATTCCACCAAACACATACGAGAAAAAACTAACTGTCAAATTTGAAACCAGGAAACGTCAAATTGGCGTAAACACGTGTCCCTTATTAAGTATTGTGATAAAAACGTAAGCGTTCTTAAATCCTTACACAATAAGGTTCAAGAGACAACGGGACTGAAAACTTTGCAAATGGGTTTGCCGCCATTTAGAGGAACTGTCATTTGTTTTTTTTTTTGCGGACGTGTGCAAGCTACGTTCACGCTACATTATGCCTGCGGAAGTCCAAATTATTTTAAATATTATACGGTTTTTGTGTGTCCCCGAAAAGGGTCTTTTATTTATTAGTTTCAGCGAATAAGGACAGAATGCTAACAAAAGACGGATAACGGATGTTATATTGCGTTTTAAATGTTAAGCAAATACTTTTTGTGCTTTCATTTCTTCTTACTAACGCTTTAGTTTTTTTTAAATACCGGCCAGTTTGAATGGATTGACTTCGGGTATTTTGGAGGCAAAGTAATGGGATATCTTGACCAGACTGGTCTCGCTATCAGCTTACTGTCAAATCAAATCAAATCATCTTTATTTTGTGAACATAGGCATTACAAGTAGGTATTAAAAAAAAAAAAACACAACGTGGTCACTATGTCCCGCCTGTAGGGTAGGCATACAAAATATTTTAAAAGTTCTTACATCGAGAGGAGGCACAAATCAATTATATCATTACAATCATATTAAAATAAGAAATAATTAAAATTTGTCACATAAATACTCATTAATGGAATAATATGTCCTATCAATTAATAAATCAAAAAGTTTACGTTTGAAATTATTTATATCGCGACATTCTCTTATTTGTTTGGGTAATTTGTTATATAGTCTTGGTGCCATTGCGAACACACTCTTGTTTAAAAATTGAGTTTTGGAAGGGGGTAGGTGGAGTTTATCACAGCGGCGTTGACTGTGACAAGTCGGATGTCAGTAACTTATACTAACAATTAGAAGATGTACATAAACAACCCCTTTTATTCTTTTTTATACTTATACATATATACATATATATATATATATATATATATCCTCACGTCTTCCCACAAGGGTCCCCGAAGGGGTAGGCAGAGGTGTATAGGTAATACCCACACACCCACTTTCCACCAAGAGATATATTTTAAGTGCCAACGTAACAGATGGCGAGTCCATCGCCGTTACTCAAGCACGACTATACATACGCCTTTGAATTTCTTCTGACGTATGCAGGTTTCCTCTCGATGTTTTCCTTCACCGTAAAGCTCGTGGTGTTTCTATGTGAGTAGGTATTACTCCCTTTAATAATGCTGTTATTGTGTTATCTTTGGAGCTATATGTTTTATTGAATCGTCACGAGGATATTCACAACACCAATGTTTATACTGTTTTATTTACTGAGAGTTTTGTATAAGTTACAAATCATAATATTATAATAATATTAAGGCATTAATTTCCCTATCTATAAATCGTTTACTCAATACAACTTTATTGCACACTACGTCTTCTTGAAAATTACACACAAATACCACGAATACATCGGTCACTTAATTGCACAATGTGACATCAAAATTACACACTACAGATCACAATTGCACGACAGGGAAATGTCATTCGCTCCTGTCAAAACTTCAAGGCGTCCTTTAAGGCGCTAGCGCCTGCTTGTAGCGCGGAGACCAGCTGCCCTCCTTGATCAGAAAGCATCTTTGTATATTCCTCCAAGGATTTGCTTTGCTTGCTGGCAAAAGCTTGAATGACTTCTTTGAACTTCGAAAGTTCCACGTTGTTTTGGTCCCCGCCTTGAAAAAGTTTGCGTGCTTCGTCCTCCGACGCAGTGGCGTTATCTATGACTTTAGCTAAAAAAAATATTGAGTTATATAGCCTTCTTTAATAACCGAGCTATCAAATGCAATAATATTTACTAAAATCGGATTAGTAATTTCTGAGATTTGCGCGTTCAAACATAATAATAATAATAATAATATCTTCACGCCTTCCCACAAGGGTCCCCGAAGGGGTAGGCAGAGGTGTATAGGTAATACCCACACACCCACTTTCCGCCAGAGGTATATTAGGTGCCAACGTGACAGATGGCGAGTCCATCGCCGTTACTCCAGCACGACTATACATACGCCTTAGAATTTCTTCTCAGACGTATGCAGGTTTCCTCTCGATGTTTTCCTTCACCGTAAAGCTCGTGGTGTGACTAATCACTGTACTTAAGTTCAGAAAAACTCATTGGTACAGTCGGGATTCGAACCTGCGACCTTTGCGTCGCAGGCAACTGCTCGAACCACTCGGCCACCACGGCACTTCAAACATACAAACTCCCTTTTTATATTACAAAAAAAATACATATGTATTAGTATTGACTAGCGTTAAATTTGATTTAGAGATTTTTGTGAGATTTATCTGTTAAAAAGCAGCCGTGGTGGCCGACTTGTTCGAGGAGTTGCCTGTGTCATAAAGATCGATGAGTTTTTCTAAACTTAAGTACAGTGATTAGTCACACCACCAGCTTTACGGTGAAGGAAAACATCGAGAGCAAACCTGCATACGTCTGAGAAGACATTCAAAGGCGTAAATTCGTGCTTGAGTAACGGCGATGGACTCGCCGTCTGTCAACTTGGCACTTAAAATATATCTCTGGCGGAAAGTGGAAAAATCCCTATTTGTTAATCAAGCGAATAATCAATCTGTGTGCTAAGTTTCATCCAGTTCTGCTCAGCCGTTCTCTTGAGAGTAACGAACAACCTGACATTCCGCTTAAGATAGTAGTATATATATCCTAACGGGGTAGGCAGAGAGTATAGGGCGCCAGTTCTCTCTAGACTTACGTACCGTTAGGGACTCGGCGTGATGCCGAGATATATTAGACAACGTGACAGATGACGAGTCCGTCGCGCTTTTCATTATACGCCGACGCTTATGATAGTAGGGTTAGGTAAATATGTACCATCTTTCATCCATTTAACAAGATTGTCGACATTATTTTTCTTGTCTTTTTGCAGCTGGTTAAAAGCTTCCTCCATTGCTTAATCAATAGCTTTATTTATTATTTTAAACATCAAATTAAATTCAGATTTTATTGAAATTAAATACGATTTGATGGTGTTGGCAAGTCATGACGTATTTGACAGTTCGTGGTTCAACCATAGTGTATGTATTTCTATTCAATTGCGCTTATTTTTATATAACACGAAGCTTGTGGAGCGTACAGCCCGCTTGATGGACGCCGAGTCCTTACGGGGTAGGCAGAGAGAGTAGGGCGCCATCTCACTAGATTTGCAGCTCTCATTCGCTACATCCACAAAATTACGAAAATAATTTAGAACTCGAAAATCGAAACGAAAGAAACGAAGCGAAAGAGGTATGCAAGTCTAGAGAAAACTGGCGCTCTATACTCTCTGCCTACCCCGTTAGGGACTTGGCGTGATGATACGTATATTTCGACTTGTCTTGTGCGCTCTCAAGCCATATGTTGCGAATTCTCGTTGCCTTGTATTATTTCGTCAACAATTATCTGTTTAACTGATTGAAATTTCTCCGCTAACATAGATACGTCTTGTCGCGTGTCTCGACATAGGATCCCCAATAGTTGTATGAACTGCACCAACCCTATATTATCCAGGTTCGGTTCCAGTCGCCGGTAGGCATTATTGAAGAGCGATTCGGTCAACAGTCTACCGTCAATAATCCCGCATTCCTTAAACCATTTTAAAATAACTGCGTAGCTGGCGCCTCTTGTCCTTGTTGCTGCGTGAAGAGTCATGAACATGGCTTCCAAATCCATCTCCCTGAAAGGGTAGGCAGATGTCACCACCCTTTTTTCGCCGGAGATATTTGTTTCAACGAGACAGTCTATCGCCGTTACTCAAGCACAACTATACGTACGCCTTTGAATGTCTTCTCAGACGTATGCAGGTTTCCCCTCGATGTTTTCCTTCACCGTAAAGCTCGTGGTGTGACTAATTAGTAATTACTGTACTTAAGTTCAGATAAAACGCATATTTTTATATTTATGGTTGATCCTGAACAATTGTTGGAATATTTGTGACTTGACAATTTGGAAACACATTTTCTGTTATCTCGTAGGTCATGTTTGATATTTGTTTAATGGACTTTTACCTTCGCTACCCCACATCCAATCCCTGGGCACCTCTTCCGTCCTCAATAGCACTTGTCTCACATAGACAGTACTTCCACCTTACAGAAGGACTCGCCATCTGTCTCGTTAGCACCTAAAATATATTTGTGGCGGAAAATGAGTGAGTGGGACAGAGCAGGTACTAGGTACCTGTACAGCTCTGTCAAACCCTACGGGGACCCTTGTGGGAAGACGTGAGGATATTTCTTAGACTAAGTGGTGCAATGACGAAACGCAGTGCTGAGATGGTTTTGGCCATGTCGAGAGAATTAATGAAGAACGATTGTCGAAAAAAGTGTATAAGGCGAGTGTGAATGAAAGTGTTGGAAGGGGTAGACCTAGGCGGACGTTTCTAGACCAAATTAGGGACGTCTTGAAAAAAGGTCAGGTCAAGAGTACCCTAAACCGAAGAGCATGTACGAAGAGAATAATGAAAGTGGACGAAGCGAAACAAGTATGAAAGGATCGTAGCAAGTGGAAAGAAGTGGTCTCTGCCTACCCCTACGGTAAAGTGGCGTCATTATATGTATGTATACATAAGTGGTACAAAGGACCGTGTCCCTATATCTACTCGAATCGAACCCGCGATATGAAGCTCAAGCGAATTCTGCCCAGCGTAGCCGTTAGAATATGTTTACATATCACATAGCAATTTTTACAAAAATCCGGAAACGAATCCCGTATACAAAGAGGATGTCCTGGGAGTACCTTCCGGAGGTCTTAAAGTGTTAATTACAACTTTCCGGTAACCAGAGATACTCGTACTTGAAGACCGGTAAATTGTGTCCGGTTCTAAGAATATTTACGATAATATTAATCCTGTTAATACAATATAATTGTTATAAATGTTTAAATATATCATACATTCATATACATACACATATAATCACGCCGAGTCCCTAACGGGGTAGAGAGTATAGAGCGCCAGTTCTCTCTAGACTTACATACCTCTTTCGCTTCGTCCACATTCATCAGTCTCTTCATACATGCTCGTCGGTTTCGAGTACTCTTGACGTTCCCGTCCTTGAGCGTCCGATCGATGTGATCCAGGTAGTTGGAACGTGGTCTTCCTCTGCCTCTTCTTGCACACTGACATATATATATATATAACAATAAATAAATAATAAATGCAAACGTTATTGCGGATCTTTTTACGCTTAGAAAAATATCGCTAATAGATAGATTATTAGCTGATAAAAATATGTTCAATCCAGAAAAAAGGTCTGCCATATTAACCATATTTTACGTGTGTGAATCCGGGGGGCATGGCTAGATATGTCAGATTACGTATGCCTATTGCTAGACCAAAGAGATTAAATCGGAAAATGAATTAAAAATACATGTTTAATCTGTCAGTTTGGGAACCAGAGCCGGGTAATAAATAATATTCCCTTTAAATTATTGTTTTTAAACGTTAATTAAAATGGAAGAGGCTTACAACAAGTTGAAGAAAAACGGGCAGAACAATGTTGAAAATCTCATTAAGTGGATGAAGGAATGTAAGTGTACGCAATTATTAAAACAAACGATAAATATTTACAACAAGCTGCTGTAAAACTAAGCACAGATTTTACTATACTCTCGCATCCCAAGCTAAGCAAGGTTGTACTATGGGGACTGGACAACGATATACATACTTATATAGATAGGCAATTCCACACAAATTGACCTAGTCCCAAACTAAGCAAAGCTTGTACTATGGAAACTGGACAACGATATACATACTTATATAGATAGGCAATTCCACACAAATTGACCTAGTCCCAAACTAAGCAAAGCTTGTACTATGGGAACTGGACAACGATATACATACTTATATAGATAGGCAATTCCACACAAATTGACCTAGTACCAAACTAAGCAAAGCTTGTACTATGGGAACTGGACAACGATATACATACTTATATAGATAGGCAATTCCACACAAATTGACCTAGTACCAAACTAAGCAAAGCTTGTACTATGGGTACAGACGTAGTTGATCATAAATATGGCCTAAAATCTATTATAGATTAGAGAAATAAAAACTGAACCACAGCCTCGCTGCCAGCTCTACAAGGTTAAACTTATATTTCAGCAAATGTCCTTGACGATGCAAAGACGTCAGAAGACGAAGTACGCAAGATGTTCAGAGGGATCGATAACACGGCAAACGTGACTCTGGCGAAGTTCAGGGAGGTGATGAAGACCCTTGCAGCGGAACAGAAGAAGCAATTGCAGGAGATGAATAAGAAATTAGGTGACGACGTTCACTCGTTTGCTTGGAGCAGGGAAAAGTATTTCCTCATACCTCAAATGGTGACTTCTGGGGCTCCCCAAAGTACTTGCGTGTTTCGATTTTTCTGATGAAAAGTACACATATACTTCTATTTACCTTATTGCATGTTGTTCTCTGTTTTTTATCATCCTATTCGTTTTATAGATGTGTGTGTGTACAGTAAAAATAATTTTATAATTTCAGAAAAAATGGAGGAAGCTTTTGAGAAAATGAAGAAGAGTGGCAAAAATGACGTTGACGGACTTGTGAGCTGGATGAAGGAGTGTACGTATAGAGTAGAAACTCTTTCTTTAAGGATTTGTTTGTATGTGTCTGGAAAAGCAGAGGTAGACCACGTTCCAACTACCTAGATCAAATCGATCGGACGCTCAAGGACGGGAACGTCAAGAGTACTCGACACAAGAGCCGTGGTGGCCGGATGAATCGTGTAGTTGCGATACAATGAAAAGTTCGAATCCCGACTGTACCTACCAATGAGTTTTTCTTAACTAAAGTACAGTGATTAGTCACACCACGAGCTTTACGGTGAAGGAAAACATCGAGAGGAAACCTGCATACGTCTGAGAAGGAATTCAAAGGCGTATGTATAGTCGTGCTTGAGTAACGGCGATGGACTCGCAACGTTGGCACCTAAAATATATATCTGGCGGAAAGTGGATGTCGGTACTACTTCTACACCTCTGCCTACACCTTCGGGGACCCTTGTGGGACGGGGTGAGGATATATATATACATTGGTATGTTCTTTGGTACAAATGTTTAACGTTAGATATCCATATGGCGCTGGGGTTTGGATTCGTTGAACTCGTCGCTCTTTGGCGACAATAATATCAGTTTATTTTTATTTCATAGCGAAACTAATCGACGAAGCGTCAGAAGAAAGGGCACGAAAACTTTTCAAAGATGTCAAGGATGCGCAAAACGTGGAGTTGCCGAAATTCCAGGAAGCAATCCAAACTTTAGCCGACGAACAGAAGCGGAGTGTGGATGAAATGACCAAATTGTTGGAAGAGCAGGCGAAGGGTTGGCTGGACGCCGTGAAGGCAGGCGTCAGTGCATTTACAGAGTCCCTAAAATCCAAGAAATAATCATTATAAAGCTTTCCAAAGCACCGGGCAGTTTCCTTTCCTTGAACAGCGCCATCTATTGGTCAGTAGTTAAACCGTTAGTTAACTCATTTTGAATTAAAGGAGTGCTATGTTAAAACTAGTTACGTCTTAATTCGATAGATGGCATCTTGCAATGCAAGCAATGATTCAATTTAAAATCCACAATGGGACGTGAAAAATAAAACATCTTTAACTTTACTCATTTAAATATATATTTATATATATCGAATCATATTATATATATATATTTATAAATTTGTTACGTATTTTTTACATATATTGACAACTAATACAAAATACAATTAAAAAATAAATTAATGATTAATATACAATTCCGGTGATTTAGCAAATCTTTGGTTAAAAATCAAGATTCAACTTCATTTATTAATAATAATGATCAACAATTGATAAACTCATACAATAATAATAATTATAAAAAAAAACAATCGCCTTTATATATATAATAAGCCTTAATAAGAGTTTATTGGTAAGTGTACCAACATCATAGGGTGCTCTTGGCATAGTGACTGGGACCACTCGCTCGCACACGCAGAGCTTAATCGGTCCTCTCGCTCGCACGCGTCACGTTAGTCACAACTCTGACGTCATAAGGCAAGTTTTACATCGAAGAAGCAGTAAATATAATTTCTCTAACATTATTAATATCTCGGCCATATCTTCTCCAAATGGCGAGTATGTTGTCGACATGTTCAAATATATATACCTATATACAAGTATGTTGTATGTGACGTTTGAAACAACTAATTGAAAGGTTTGTTTTTAGCTCTCACTGAATAACCTACGAGAGACTTGCGTAATACATAAATACAATCTAAAATTTTTTTTTGAATCATCGGATTGTTGTAAAAATGTTTTTTTTTTCAAAAACTTCATTTCGAAAATTAGAATGTTATTAATTTCCGTTGCGATCCACCTCGTGGTCCAAGAATTGTGACATTAATTATTTCAGACAATAGCACTGTTGCTGAAATACTTTACAGGACATAATTAAAGAAAGCTAATGAAAAAAACTTCAGCATTTTTTTCACAAAAATCTGCTCTAGCGAATGTCTAGAAATTTTCTGAAAAAAAAACCTAAACCGTTTTTTTTATACAAGAGTGGCAAACAAGCATACGGCCCATCTGATGGGAAACGGTTACCGTAGCCTATTTACGCTCACGATACCGAAGTATCACTTGCGTGTTGCCACTCTGTGTTCGGAGAGTTATAGTGTGTTGGCAGCATAATGGGTTTAATCCCTCTGCTTCCAACAAATTAGTTTTTTTCCAAAAAAGTTTCTATGTGAGTATTACTCCGTTTAATAATGTCATCATTGTGTTATCTTTGGAGCTATATGTTTTATTGAATCGTCGCGAGGATATATTCACACGCGACAACTTCTAGAAGACAATTCCGGTATATTTTTTTAATACATCAAGAGTGGCAAACCAGAGGCCCATCTGATGGAAAACGGTTACCGTTTCATGCTCACTATACATCCTGTGTATATAATAAAATATACAAGTTTTCAACAAGTAAATTTATTTTTATTATTAACTTATATATCAACGTTCGACTGACGGCATTAGTGATGGGAGTATAAGTAAATAGTAACTTATTTTATTGATTTTAAATTAAATAGCGAGTGAATTCACAAATGAGGGTCATTGGACCAACTCTGGGACCGCAGGATAATCACTAATCTAGGATTTACAATTTACGTACCGTTCCCAACTAATGGATAAAACTGCTATTACTAATTACCTTAGTAATATATCTACCATTTTAGACGTGCATCAAACAT
This sequence comes from Drepana falcataria, assembly GCA_945859725.1. Taxonomy (NCBI): domain Eukaryota; kingdom Metazoa; phylum Arthropoda; class Insecta; order Lepidoptera; family Drepanidae; genus Drepana; species Drepana falcataria. The sequence continues at coordinate 5,046,733 of OX243950.1, read as the reverse complement.
GCATGTTTAGTGCATCAATAATTCCAGAGGCTGTATTGAAAAATCAATAATTCCAAAAGCACGTTTTTTTAAATATATTCGGTAATCAATAATTGTTTCAAGCTCAATTATTATTGTTTTGTTTGATATATAATCAATAACTTTAATAGTTATTGATTTTCCCGTAAAATACAATTTCATTCAATCTGATGACAATTGCGCTCGCAAACGGCTGACCGATACTAGCGCCATTTTGCAGTTAAATAGACTACATTGTTGACCAGACAAAACAGAGCTGCATAACGCATATTAAATACCTAAAAAATGCCACACGTAAAAATCTAGTCACATAGGAAGGAACAATAAAATTAATTTATAGAGGATCTCGTTTTACTTTACATTGAAACTAACGCCATCTAGCGGCAAACATCGGAACTAACACGGCGATGAGTGACCACATCCCCAACAGCTGTCGTCGATCTTCGACAAATGCGTCATTTTTAAACAAAGAAAAACGAATAAGCCCCAAATATGAGTGCATGTCAACTTTGACAGTTAATCAAAGATGGCGTACTTTGACAGTTAATCAAAGATGGCGTACTTTGACAGTTAATCAAAGATGGCGTACTTTAACTATTCAAAGATGGCGTATGTTAACAAGCTATAATAAATAATATAAATTAACACAATTTATTGAACAATAAATATAATGCTAAAGCTACATAATGCTATGGTTGTGTGTAAATAGTGTCTATTTTTAATTACATTTACCTACGTCACAGGGCTTAGGGTGACCGCACACCGAGCGGGAGTTATCGAAGGTGGGTTCGAAGGATAGTGGCACTTGGAAACTAGGCTAATCGCCTCATTTTCAAAGACAACTTTTTAGACAATTGGTGGGTAAGTTCGACAAATATCGAGTGGCACGCAGAAACTAAGCTAATGGGGTCACTTATAAACTTCACATACTTACCATGTATAATATATTTGAAGCTTAGACAGTTTGTTGTGGGATTCGAGTCAAATATTATATGTTAAGAAGATCGAGAATGGCACGTAGACTAAGCTAATTGTCCCACTTCAAATCTACACACAACGAGGAACACTACATATATTTATTTTATTTATTGGTGGGGTTTACTACTTAACAAGGTAAAAGAGACCTTAGCACGTCGTATATACAGTCCAAATTTGACTGCAGCCATCTGACATATATATTTTTTTTTAATTTCTCTCCGCTGTTTCAGGGCAAGGTCACCCCAAACTCTGCTCGTGTATATCTTAAACATTTTACTAATTGCCTGTTGTTAATAAATATATTCTTTTGTACATATATTTTTTTATTTATACGCAGCATTCAACGATATAATATTAATAATAATTTAATAAATAATTTTGCATTTGCGTATTTACAAAGGACCAGTTTTTTTTTTAAATAGACGGTTTTGATTTCTATATTATCATGTAAATTCGCATTTATACACGATTATACAGGGTGTTTGTATATATAGGAATTTATCTATATATTGTAATAGAATGTGTCGTTCAATAAGTGTTCCCTGTGTCCCATACGCTGAATAAAAGATTTAAGATTTGATTTGTTTTTGGGTTCCGTACCCAAAGGGTAAAACGGGACCCTATCCTCACGCCTTCCCACAAGGGTCCCGAAGGGGTAGGCAGAGGTGTATAGGTAACGGGACCCCACTTTACTATAATTATAACCATATATACAACAGCCTGTATAAGCAACGCTATCAATTACATCTATTTAAAAGAACAACTAAGGTATCTTAAAATACGTTAAACTTCAACCTCTCACAAATTTATTATTATTATAAATCTAATTTATTTAAACAATTTGCAGATACAACATAACTGTTGTTATTCGACACAATACAATAAAAGTGACACAATTTTTAACTCAAATTTATTTTCACTATTGGCAACACTCTTTTGGTAATATTACGAAGACTACTGGACGGATTTGGTTGATTTGCGAATTAATTAAAATAAATAAAAACATTTACCGCCAAGACGAAGCTATTAAAATACGAGCTTTTTATATAGTTTAGTGTTTTAAAATTTGTAGCTTTCTGAGGTCAACATATGAGCCATTCTCAGAATGACTTAAGAGTTCTGATGATGACATTCCGTATGTCGGTTGACATGCTGACTATAGACTATAGACTATAACCTTCATGATTGCTGACTTAGAGTTCATAATTAGGTCGACTTGAGGACACGTTCCGAGGTCGACTCTCTGTGTGATGTACGTATAAACCTTATGTGATTTTTCTTATGAACCATTTTGAGGTCAATCTAACAGCTTTAAGAGCATTTCTGAGATTGACTTACGACATTTTCTGAGGTCAACCTAACAGCCATATGAGAATTTCTGAGATTGACTTACGACATTTTCGCAGGTCGACTGGAGAACTTTACCGATCTGCGATTAGTGTATAAGCCTCATAGTAAGGTCCACTTATTATCCTACAGTTTAATCACTCCGTCCCACCGGTAAATGTGGTTTAAAGGCATCTTTCTATTGTTGATGTCAAACTGAAGCTAACCAAACTTTTCATATAAAAAATCTACTAAAATCAAATAAAAAGATTATATCACTTTTACATATAAATGTCCTCGTTCATTTACAGTGCATTGGCATACAAACGCGAGTATTAATAAGCAATAATATTAAAAACATACCCTCTCATGCTAAAACCATCCTTATTCCCATACAGATAGACATATAGTTTTTGTATGTACGAAAATTATACGTACGAGTGTCGGATAGCAACCTGCAATATATTACTGTAACACAGGGTGTTTTTAAATTACTGTAATACAGGCTGTGTTTAAATTGCTATATAATTTTATTTATTTAAGCATATAACCGCAATGAAGAGATTCGCAAAAAAACTGCAGTGTAATTGAAAAGATGAGCAAAGGCATGGTTGGTTTGGATATTACAAAAGATGAGTGAAGAAAGGTTGACGAAACAGATATACAAAGCGAAAGTGTGTGCAAGAAGAGGCAGAGGAAGTCCACGTTCCAACTAGCTGGATCAAATCGATCGGACGCTCAAGGACGGGAACGTCAAGAGTATGTATGAAAAGACTGATGAATGTGGACGAGTCTGTATATCCAACATTCACGTCTGGATTTTATTTTTTATCTCTTTAAATTTGGCATTGATAAAAGGCTTTTAGTCGCGAAAAAGATTCCTACATTCAAACCTTGATTCTTATTTTTTTTCTCTTTAAATTTGACATTGATGAAAGGCTTTTAATCGCGAAAAAAAAGTTAAACATGATGGTCATTAATTTTATTGTTAAGAGAGTTTCTGAAGCATTACAATACAGTAGCAGTAACTAAGCACGTATCTACATACCGAGATAATGTAATAAACTTTATTATATATAAACTTTACATAGACATCCTTATTAAGGCATTATGTAAGACTCAATTCTTACTCTACAATATGACATCAAAAGACACTCAAATGAAACTTGGCATTATCGCCGCCATTATTACAGGGTTGCCATATAGATAATTAATCACTCTAGGATGGTGTTTAGCGTAAAGGGTAATTTTAAAATAAAATTATTCGATCGCTACGTATTGGATCTGGCGAGTTCGTAAAATAGTACGTACGCTTCGGCGGAGACCACGTTACGTGGGTTGATGGGCGTGACTCTGGAATGGAAATAAAACGTAGAGTTGTACCGCAGCGCCGACAGATGGCGCTTGCATTCTAAGTGCCGCTTTTTTTTAATACCACTGGGGTAGCAAACAAGCATGCCGCCTGCAGGTAAGCGGTTACCGATGCCTATACCGAAGACTTGTAAAGTTGCAGCCTTTGTTGCCAACGTGACAGGTGTCGAGTCCATCGCCGTTTCTCAAGTACGCGCACACATGCGCGTTTGCATGTCTTCTCAAACGTATGCAGGTTTCCTCTCGATGCTTTCCTTCACAATGTTTTAATACTATAGGGATGTTCTATCACATGTATATTATACAAACTAATTATTTTAATATAATTAAAATTTTATTATCTTTAATAATTAAGGGATGAAAATAAATCTAGCAACTTGGCCTTGATCAATAGTTTGACAGTGTCAAGTGTCAAAGTATTGATTAAGGCGATGTCAACAAGTGTCGATAATTGACTAAGTAGTACAAGGTGCAGCCGACAGATGGCGCCACAATACCTGGAGTCGTTGTACTCGTACCAATCGCCCGTGTAGGGATGCTTGCAGTACGCCGTGTAGTGGCCCGAGTACGTGGTGCCTGGAAGCGGCGCATACATCACGGTTAGTTCACCCTCATACACTTGCGCATACGCATGTTGATGTAGTACTAGTAGGATTAAGCGCAAGACTCGGGTATTACGTTGGTGGCTAGCTAATATGATGATAAGGGGAGAAGGACGCTCTGCTAATATGTTGACATGTTGAAGGGGGGTGGGGGGGGGGAAGGTGGTTCAGCTAGTATGTTGATTGACAGTAGAGGGTTCAGGTAGTGTAGGGGATGGGGGCTCAGGTATGACGTAGGTGGGGGGTTTGGCTAATATATTGGTAGGCTAGATCTTGATGGGGGAGGTTGAGGTGGCTCAGCTAGTGTGTTGATTGACAGTAGAGGGTTCAGGTAGTGTAGGGGTTGAGGTATGACATAGGCGGGGGGTGCTCGTTACCCGAGTGGTTGCTGACGGCGTAGAGGTTGTAGACGGGGCGGGCGGCGCGCGCGGCGGCGTAGGGCGCCATGTCCAGGCCCGTCAGCGGGAACTCCACCACCACGCTCAGCTTGCCGCGGAAGCGCTCCGTGGGCGAGAACCTGCGCACCACACCACCTCACCACCTCACCACCTCACCACCACACCACCACAAGCCTTCAGGCTCTGCCAGTGCTGCCTCGCACTGCCACGCCTGCTCCTCACAGTGGCAGCAGCCACACCTGCTCCTCAAACCTAGGCCACTTGTTCCTCTCTGGCAGCCAGCTTCAGAAACTACTGTGTTCTCTCTCACTCCACATTCATCAGTCTCTTCATACATGCTCGTCGGTTTCGAGTACTCATGACGTTCCCGTCCTTGAGCGTCCGATCGGACGCTCGGATATGTATCGGATGTGTATATGATATGTATACAGAAATATAAGTACAAGTAAATATAAGTATACAGAAATAAAAGGTACAGATATCCGCCCCCGACGGGAATCGAACCCAACTCTTAGCATATATACCTTTTGAGATGCAACACCAGTATCTGCGGGAACTTCTGAACGGTGAACCACTTCAGACACTTCCGTCGCACGCCGCACTTCGAACAGGTCTGAACGTTGGGCAAAACACAACTCGTCACTCAGTTAGTTCTAATGGTGGTCAAGAGATAGCGTTGCACGACACAGTACTGACTAGATTCAATCGTTGTCAAAAGATGGCGCTATGTGTCAAAGCACTGCTGATAGATGATGACATATTATCAGCTATGCTATTGATATTAAACAGTGGTAGTTTGTTTGAACGTGCTTATCTCGGGAACTATACGATTTGAAATAATATTTTTTTATACAGAAATCAGGTAAAATATGTATTGACAATTTTTTTTTCTTCCTTTTCCTTTCATTAGGCTCTATTTCATATTCAAGCAGCTGTATTTTTTTCTGAGACAGACTGCAAATAATCATGCTGCCACCAAAGACAGCGGAGCCGGCTGTACCAATGAGTTTTTCTGACCTTAAGTACAGTCAGTCACACCACGAGCTTTACGGTGAAGGGAAACAGAAACATCGAGTGAAAACCTGCATACGTCTGAGGAGAAATTCAAAGGCGTATGTATAGTCGTGCTTGAATAACGGCGATGGACTCGCCATCCGTCACGCTGACGAGAAGTGCTGTTGCACCTCTGCCTACCCCATCGGGGGTCCCTATAGGAAGGCGTAAACGTAACTAACCGGCATCTCATCCCCATCCATCTCTTCCTCGCGAGTGAAGTGTTGGAGACACTGCTGCAGCTTGAGGTTGCCCGTGCGCGCCGGGATGGGCAAACTGCGCCAGGGACAAACAAACAGGTATAAACAAACATATATATAAAGCGGAAGAAGAGGCAGAGGAAGACCATCTTCTAACTGCATACATAAATAAATATTTAAATAGTTAAATAAATAAATAAAAAAAAGATAATATATCAAATCGATCGGGCGCTCAAGGACGGGAACGTCAAGAGTACTCGAAAAAAAAGCGTGTATGGGAGCAGGGGGATGGGAGAGCAGGGGGATGGGAGAGCAGGGGGATGGGAGAGCAGGGGGATGGGAGAGCAGGGGGATGGGAGAGCAGGGGGATGGGAGAGCAGGGGGATGGGAGAGCAGGGGGATGGGAGAGCAGGGGGATGGGAGAGCAGGGGGATGGGAGAGCAGGTACCTGAGGTCCCAGAAGGGGTCGAAGGTGACGGAGTCCCGGTGGCAGTGCGTGCAGCGCAGCGTGGACTTGAGCTGCCCTACGAAGATGTCCCCCACGCGGCTGTCCTCGCGCAGGCTGTAGCGGCTCCACGCCTCGGCCGCCTTGGCGCTCTCGCTGGGGGACACTACATTGCTATACTCTGCAGGGGTTACTGCTCTACACTGGGTTTGTAAGTCTACATCGGTTTTTGAAAAATATACCTTCGTAATATATAATACCTTATTAGTAATAATACATTAGATTAGTAAGTCTACATTGGATTAGTAAGGCTACATTGGATTTGTTAATCTACATTGGATTTGTTAATCTACATTGGATTTATAAGTCTACATATGGTCAATAAGTCTACATAAGATCAGTTAATCCACATTGGTTTTCTAAGTCGTCATAAAAATATGAACTCTATTATATGATTAATAAGCCTTCAGTCGTTTTAGAAGTCAACACAACATTAGTAAGCCTACCAACAGTTTCTCAGTAAAGAAGTCTACATTGGATTAGTGAGTCTACATTGGATAAGTAAGCCTACATTTGATCGATAAATCTACATAAGATCAGTTTATCTACATTGGTTATTTAAGTCGTCATAAAATTATTAACTGTATTATATGATTAATAATCGATCGTTTTAGAAGTCAACAATACATTAGTAAGCCTACCTACAATTTCTGAATAAAGATACAGATTTGAAGTCTACGTTAAATAAGTCTTAACCACCAATGCTTTTTAGTCTACTTTATGTTACGACCTAGCCTTTGTACGAGCAAATACATTGTCGGGAACGAACCAACGACCTTAAGCAGCAAACATGTACCTGAGGCTATCGTCTATCTCGGTGAGGATCGGCTTGGGTTTCACCGTGATGCGGTTCACCTCCTCGTGGAGACCCTCCAACAGGTATCTCAGGAACTCCTGCAATATTAAGGAATATATACATAAACTTTATGGAAAACTAGCTTATGCCCGCTGCTTCGCCCGCGTGGAGTTCGAAAAAGTAGCTTTAGAAATTATCCTGCTAGAATCGGTTCAGCCGCTATGCCGTGAAAGAGCATCATACATTATAATATAAGAACTTTGAATTTTTCAGGATTAAAAAGAAAAAAAAGTAGCCTATGTCCTATTCCTAGATATAAGCTAATACCATTTCAACTTTCAGCCAAATCGGTTCAGCCGTTTGGCCGTGAAAGAACCGCAAACATCCAAACTTACAAATTTTCACACTTATAATATTAGTACGATTACTGGAAAAATGGAAAAACTCATCTCTAGATTAGAGAGTTATAGACTTCATCTACATACATCGGTCATACATGCTCGCCGGAACTAAGTCTTCCTCTGTCTCTTCTTGCACACCCTTTCGCCTTGTATGTCTTTTTCATTTACTTTCTTCAACCATCCCTTCTATGTGTGCAAACCAACAATAATAATAAAAATCTAGACATCTCTACTGTCTTAAACTCAAGCACGACTATACATACGCCTTTGAATTCCTTCTCAGACGTATGCAGGTTTCCTCTCGATGTTTTCCTTCACCGTAAAACTCCTGGTGTGACTAATCACTGTACTTAAGTTCAGAAAAACCGTAAGCATAAATCGACTGCAATTTTGCCAATTGAAAAGTTCGCCGTCCCTAACGGGGTAGGCGGAGAGAATAGAGTTCCAATTCTCTCTAGACTTGCATACGTCATTCGCTTCGTCCACATTCATCAGTCTCTTCATACATGCCTGCCTTTTTCGAGTACTCTTAACGTTCCCGTCTCTGAGTGTCCGATCGGTCCGACCGATATTGTATGAAATAAAGTACGTTCACACCTGTGCGTCTTGCTGGCTGTAGCCCATGAAGCGAGGCGCGAACCGCTGCACTTGCGACTTGAGACTCGTCGTGTTGACGACGGTGTCACGCTCTCCTGTTCGCCACAGTTCCTTGATCACGCTTGCGAACGCTACGATGAATAATTATTAATAATATATATTTTTTTTTTGTACACTAATTTGTTAAGCTGTGAGAAGACAGTATGAAAGCGTGTACATATTAGTGTAAGTGGCATTGGCCGTTCTAATATGAAATATAAATAAATAATAATAAATAAATAATATAGATAGGCAATTCCACACAAATTGACCTAGTCCCAAACTAAGCAAAGCTTGTACTATGGGAACTGGACAACGATATACATACTTATATAGATAGGCAATTCCACACAAATTGACCTAGTACCAAACTAAGCAAAGCTTGTACTGTGGGAACTGGACAACGATATACATACTTATATAGATAGGCAATTCCACACAAATTGACCCAGTACCAAACTAAGCAAAGCTTGTACTATGGGAACTGGACAACGATATACATACTTATATAGATAGGCAATTCCACACAAATTGACCTAGTCCCAAACTAAGCAAAGCTTGTACTATGGGAACTGGACAAGGATATACATACTTATATAGATAGGCAATTCCACACAAATTGACCTAGTCCCAAAGCTGATGATCGTAGACTGTATGGAACAAACCTTTGATCAGCGCGCCCTTCATGCATGACAGTGATGTATTGATCTGGGAGCAGTAGCTGTCATCTGTCAGGTATTCGAGCAGTGGCTTCGTGTTGGACAGGCATTGTATAACGCTATTCATGAAACAAGTGTTGCCAATGTTGCGCAGGCCGTTGAGCCCTGTAAAGTCACCAGAGTAGGTACATAATATATCATCATAATATCATCCCGCCGAGTCGCTAACGGGGTAGGCAGAGGAGTCCAGTTCTCTCTAGACTTACATACCTCTTTCGCTTCCACATTCATCAGTCTCTTCATACATGCTCTTGTTTCGAGTACTCTTGACGTTCCCGTCCTTGAGCGTCCGATCGATGTGATCTAGGTAGTTGGAACGTGGTCTTCCTCTGCCTCTCTTTGCACAAACTTTTGCTTTGTATATCTGGTTCGTCAATCTTTCTTCACTCATCTTTTCTACATGTCCAAACCAACGTAACATGCCTTTCTTTATCTTTACAATCACGCCTTTATTATAAAAGATAATAAGTACATGCTTACCGCAAGTTTGGCTCGTGGCCTTATCCGAACGGGCCTCGGAAATAGAATCGGACCGCTCACTGCTGCGCCTGAGACCGCTGGGGCCGGACTTACCCCCGGCCAACTCCTGCGACATACGATGCGATTAGTAGACGCGACTAATTGTCGCTGCGATGAATCGCTGCGATTTTTTGTCGCATGAACAAAAAAGCACACGATTGATCGGGTCCGAAATAACGCACTACAGGGTGTTTGGAAATGAGAAAATAATGTACAAGGGTGGAATTAAAACATAAAATAAAAACATGCATTTATTTGTGATTCAAATCGAAAACCATGCAATGAAGATAATATTTAACCAATATACATATTATGAACGCATTAAGAGATATACTTACCAGGAATAAGGGAGGGTTGGAGGGGAGAAGGAAGGGGTCATGACTGAACGACTCAGCGACAGAGTGACGTCATTACTATGTAGTATCCGAGCTAGAACCAAATAGCATCGCCAACTAGGCAAAACTAAGACAGCTATACAAAAGTGACGCAAAATCAACGTATTTTTGGGTGCCACCTTAAAACCAACCAGAGGTACACCTTGCCACCTGCAACGACTGCGAAACTAGAAAAAAAAGGTACCAAGCAATTATGAATCTCTGTATATGTATATATATGCGCGACGATAGGAGGGTAAATTACACCACTGCCTTTCCTTTCAGGGCTCCTGGTAGGCCAGCGTAAAACCTTAAAGCAATGACAACGACAATTTTCAAAAAAAGAATGCAGATTATTGCTGTTGTGGGGCAAGTCATGTGACACAAGCGTTTATGAAGGACATCAGGATTGGGAGGGCAGAGTTCCCTAAGTGTATATTAGACGGAACACACCACTCAGTTGCCACGCGCATACCATACGCCCGAGCGTCACCGAAGCGAGTTTGACCGCATAGCGACTGTGTGTGCGACCAGCGACAACGACGCGCTGCGACACGCGCCTAGCGCCAATTTGTCGCACGGGTTTGGCGCGATCTAACGTTGTGTAAATAAAACTTTAATTTTATCACATATAATATTTTATTTTTAAGTGCCAAACAAGCATACGGCCCACCTGATGGGAAACGGTTACCGTAGCCAATTTACGCTAACGATACCGAAGTATCACTTGCGCGTTGCCACTCTATGTTCGGAGAGTTATACTGTATTGGCAGCATAATAGGACTAACAACTCTGCTGCCAACACAATAAAACAATCCTCCCCCCTCTCCAAGGAGCTCATTACTGGAGACCTTATTCACCGCGTAGGAACACAACACAAACAATTGTGTTATTTGTCTACGGCCTTCTATAAGGTGGATGTCCTACCCCTGTCGGGCAGCTCTAAATTCGAACGGGAAACCCGTTATGCCCTACCTCTCTTATAACAAGTATGTACAATGATTAGTCAGACCACGAGTTTTACGGTGAAGGAAGCCTGCATACGTTTGAGAAGACATTCAAAGACGTATGTATAGTCGTGCTTAAGAAACGGCGATGGACTCGCCACCTGTCTATTCGCACTTATAATATATCTTCGGCGAAAATTGGGTACAGATGCCATTAACGAAGACGCGCCCCACCAATGTCTAGTCGAGGGGTCGCGGGATGCGGGCAGTATGACCCGAGTGTATTAATTGTAGTGTGCGTGTGCACTCATAGGTAATCAGTGTGTACACTTACACTATAAGCTATTGGGAAGAATAGTGGGGCGCATCTTCGTGTATCATCATCATCAGCCCACACTAGTCCACTGCTGGACATAGGCTTCCCCTAATGAGCGCCATAGCGCCCCGTCTTCGTGAATGGCACTATCTATACGTCAGAAAAACTCATTGGTTTTTATCCTGTCATTTCCGCAGCTAATGTCATTGATCACGTCGATCACAAACCAAAAATGATTTTACTAGGGTAGAGGTGCGAGGAGTATGATGTCATAGGCCAACCTGATAAGTATTGACTCCATAGGTCCTGGCGAGCGGCAGACGGGGCTGTGAGGGGCGCGCGTGCGCACGCGGCGGCTGCGGGGCCACAGTCCGCGGCCGCGGTTCGTAACACCTTCGACAACCACACCTCATGCCTGAGGGCGGCGAGTAAGCCCGTGGTCACGCATGCTATTAGCCACAGAGCTTCGTAATACGTAAGCATCAAAACCGGTACACTCGCACAATTGTTTATAAAACAAAAAAATCTTTTGTTTTTGTATTTATTTTGATTGTTTTTAATGTAATAATTTTGCAATTTTTAATGTAAAGCAGATTAGTATATTGAAATACCAATTGTTTGAAAAAATCTATAAATTTATAATGTTTACAAAAAATACGATATAACTGTGTGTTTTTAAGCTTTTCAACGCTTGATCGGATTCTGCCAGATTTGGTTAAATAAGGGCTAACACAAAAATTACTACTATTTAAGTCGAGGCACCACTTATTTTGAAGGTCAACAAAGTTTACACACACGTGTTTTGATTTTCTTTTTACTTTTTAATCACAGTATATTTGGACATCACAAAGATTTTTCATACATAAAGAGTTCACATTTCACTTCGGTTTCAAACTGTACAAATATAAAAAAAAACAAATAACTGTCTAATAGATTTCTCAACGGCCCATTCTAATACAATCTTTAGCACTTGGATATAAGACACTCAATTCGCTGACGGTTTCCCTGTTGGAAAGTGGCTGGCTGTTTTGTGTCAAAGTGACAGCAGAATTGGCGGGAACAGAAATGTCAAGTGATTCCCATGGAGGGAGGCATTTCGTGATACCGTGTGACGTCACAGCGTATCACTTGCGGGCAAAGCGTACACTGCAGACAAACGCAGTATCGGCCAAAGACGTCTGCCAAATTGCACAATCGCCTACGTGTAATCTCTTATACCTTCGAAAAGTCCATTTGAAAATGGACTCACTTCTGGTAGTTTTAAGAATCAAAACGAATTAATTAGATATCTGATTGAATGAGCGTATGATAAGGCGCAAAGTATTAGGCACGTTAGGGTCAGTACGCATATATAGTAGTATTTCGTATTCACGGACGTGCGGAGATCTAGAGACAAACGGACCACACGCCGTAATGAACACGAAAGCGGTTGCAATATTTATCTTTCAACGTTAACCTATTTAAGTCATACAATCTTATACTATCTGATCCAAAACTCAGAGGTGTAACACCTAGAGATATATTTAGGTGTAAGCGTGACAGATAGCGAGTCCATCGCCGTTACTCAAGCCGACTATACGTACGCCTTTGAATTGCTTCTCAGACGTATTCAGGTTTCCTCTCGATGTTTACCTTCACCGTAAAGCTTTTGGTGTGATCAATCACTGTACTAAAGTTATTGGTAGCCGAGATTCGACCTTGAAATCTGTGCATTGTAGGCGACTATGCGAACCACTCGGCCACCACGTGTCGTATAATTTGTTACTTGGTATTCATCTATACTTACTTATATACTTATAATATTATAAAGAGGACAGATTTGATTGTTTGTTTGTTTGTATTGAATAGGCTCCGAAACTACTGGACCGATTTGAAAAATTATTTCACCATTGAAAAGCTACATTCAGCCTGAGTGACATAGGCTATATTTTCTATTATAAAAAAGAGTTTTGTCCACCCGTGCGAAGCCGGGACAGACCGCTAGTTCTACGATAAAAAAGAAGTTTCAAAAAGAACGTACTAATGTAGGACGGACAATGGAAAACGAATTTGTCGAAAAAGCATGCTAAAAACATACCAACACAGTCTGGAACACAGCCATTCTTGAGAACATCATATTAAGAACATATTTTCACGAAAGTCTTTTTACTCATTTTTTTTCACTCACGTAAGATTTATCTTCAATTTGTATATATATATCTTAATATATATATTTCTTGTGTGCGTGTGTATGTGACTGAACTCCTCCTAAACGACTGGACCGATTTTAATGAAATTTTCTGTGTGTGTTCAAGGGGATCTGGGAATGGTTTAGATTCACAATTGGACCCGATAGGTGGCGCCACCATCTTTTTTTTTCCACCCGAGCGAAGCTGGGCGGGACAACTAGTATATATATATATATATATATATATATACTAGTGGTCCCGCCCAGCTTCGCTTGGGTGAAAAAAGTAAATGCCCTAAAACACGATCACAGCGCCACCTATCGGGTCCAATTGTGAATCTAAACCATTCTCGAATCTCCACGAACACACACAAAAAATTTCATCAAAATCGGTCCAGTCGTTTAGGAGGAGTTCAGTCACATACACACGCACACAAGAAATATATATATTAAGATATATTATTTACTATATATACAGTGTACAAACGAAAATTTAAATAACACTATGGAAATAGTGTAGTGGATTAGAGAGCCACTTCTCTCTACGCTTCCTGTAAGTTTCCAGTGTAAGTGGGTTGATTTTAATTTTCAAAGTGACATTCAACTTGTTAATACACATCTATACTAATATTATAAAGAGGAAAGATTTGTAGGTAAGTATGTTTGTATATGTTTGAAAAATTCTTTCACCATTTGAATGCTACATTATCACTGATTAAGATATGATTAATTGCAAGAAAAACATATAGTTAATGCCAAAATGTTTAAAAAATAAATGTCCACCCGTGCGAAGCCGGGACGGGCCGCTAGTGTAAGAATATTTTAGCAATACATAAACCAGAACCTTACTTTCATGTCTACTAATTGGACCAAAAAGACTTAGAAATTTTATGACTAATTCGTTTTGACAACTTCCAAACTTCTGACATATCAAACTAAGGTTTATTTGAGACTAGCTGTCCCGCCCAGCTTTGCTCGGGTGAAAAAGTTAAATTGCCCGTAACACGATCGCAGCGCCACCTATCGGGTCCAATTGTAAATCTAAACTATTCTCGAATCCACCTTAAGACACACAGAAAGGGATAGCTTCGCACGGGTGAAAAAGTTAAAATTCCTAAAACTCGATCGCAGCGCCACCTATCGGGTCCAATTTAATATAGCCTATGTTACTCGGGGATAATGTAGCTTTCCAAAGGTGAAAGAATTTTTGAAATCGGTCCAGTAGTTTCGGAGCCTATTCATTACAAACAAACAAACAAACAAACAAATCTTTCCTCTTTATAATATTAAGTATAGATACTGCATTATTACTGATAGAGTAAAACTGATGAATGTGGACGAAGCGAAAGAGGAATGTAAGTTTAGAGAGAACTGGCGCTCTATACTCTCTGCCTACCCTGTTAGGGACTTGGCGTGATGATATGATGATGATTAAAACATTCGAACGAGTTCTGTTTGTACATCTTTATATATATAATTCTTCTGTGAGTGTGTATGTCACTGAACTCCTCCTAAACGGCTGGACCGATTTTAATGAAATTTTCTGTGTCTTCAGATGGATTTGAGAATGGTTTAGATTCACAATTGGACCCGATAGGTGGCGCTGTGATCGTGTTTTAGGGCATTTACTTTTTTCACCCAAGCGAAGCTGGGCGGGACCACTATCCTGTATAAACTTGCTAACTTCCCGCACAAGGTTGCCGGGCCAAGGATATTTCCCAAGTACTTGTACCTTCGGGTATAAAACGTACTTAATATTATCACGTCTAGAAATGACGTCCGAGTGACTGCAAATAACGCGAAATACTAATGTAAAGCTTATCTTATATCATCTTACGATACGCGTTATCTGGCCTGCGGTTCTCAAACTTTTTTTTCGATAACCTGTTCTGGGAACGAAGTTTTTCAATTTAAGAAAAAAGATTTTCAATCCCAACTGTGTACATAGTGCCATCCACGATAACGCGCCCCACCAATGTCTAGTCGACGGGGTCGCGGGATGCGGGCAGTATGACCCGAGTGTATTAATTGTAGTGTGCGTGTGCACTCATAGGTAATCAGTGTGTACCGACAACACTCACACATTAGTGGAAGGTTGCACACTTACACTATAAACTATAGGGGACAATAGTGGGGCGCGTAAAGCTCGTGGTGTGACTAATCACTGTACTTAAGTTCAGAAAAACTCATTGGTACAGTCGGGATTCGAACTTGCGACCTTTGCGTCGCAGGCAACTGCTCGAACCACTCGGCCACCACGGCTCCTACTTACAGACATATTTCAACATAACTTAGATATACATATAAACTATATGTATTAGCTGTGGTAAAGATCCATACGATAGCACTGTGGGCCTAGGTCGCAAGTCCCAAGAGAAAACTTTGAGAGCCGCAATATATTCAAGATAAAAAAATCTTTCGTAAAATGTACTGATATATGACTTATGTAATTTTCGCTGCCACAGAATTTATCATATAAATACATACATACATATAATCACGCCTCTTTCCCATAGGGGTAGGCAGAGACCACTTCTTTCCACTTGCTACGATCCTTTCATACTTGTTTCGCTTCGTCCACTTTCATTATTCTCTTCATACATGCTCTTCGGTTTAGGGTACTCTTGACCTGACCTTTTTTCAAGACGTCCCTAATTTGGTCTAGAAACGTCCGTCTAGTAGTAGGGGAGCCCACGATGCTAAATGGGGATTTACTCGAGCGTCATAGAGACCTATTGAGTTGCAAAGCTTAGATAATAAGAAGAAAATGTTTATATGATATATACCTTTTCATCGGTGGGGAAAGCGGCCATAAAATTTAAATATGTAAAAAAATACTGTTGCATGGACATTCTCGAGCGCGTCAGATATTGATAGCATCAATACCCTACGTATTTTTAATAATGTGCGTATGTTGATCTGATCGTTTGCATGATGCGGGTGGTTGTATGTAAGGGTAAGATATTTTTTTTATCGAGCGCGTCTTTTTATTTGGGAGGGTTTTCTAAGGGAGAGTTAAGTACACAAAAAAATACTTTCATTCACTAATCTGACGATATCGATGTGACGCAAACTCGCGGGCATTTTTATAATGTGCAAAAAAAATTCGCCATTTTGGAATACTCAAGCGTGTCAGATTAAGATATATATGGTTCATCTATATGTTCTAAACGTGCTCTCATAATCTGACGATTATCTAGAGGGATTCGCCTGATCTGACAAAAAAAACCATATTTTTTTTAAATCATTGAACGTAGTCTAAGAAGAAATTCAAAGGCGTATGTATAGTCGTGCTTGAGTAACGGCGATGGACTCGCCATCTGTCACGTTGGCACGTGGGAATTACCTATACACCTCTGCCTACCCCTTCGGGGACCCTTGTGGGAAGGCGTGAGGATATATTATATTATTATTTATTGAACTTAATTAATTCAAAAGCTTATGCAAATAAATAAGTGTATGCTTTTTAAGAAAAATACTAGTATTTAGAATCAGCATTGCTACCCAGCGTGGCAATGCTGCATAGCAATGCAGCATTGCCATGCGCGGCAGATTAATATACTGGGGGATACCTTGTACCCGGTTAACTACCTCCACCAAACATGAGCCCTTATATAAGGCCGCCCGTGAAGGATACAGGATCAGATTAGTAAAATAAAATTGACCATCAGAAACTCGAGCGCGTCAGATTAAGGTAGGGTGAGTTAATCTGACGCGCTCGAGTTTCTGATGGTAATTTTTTTAATAATCTGATAAATTGTGATGTAAGCTATCCTATCTTTTAAGTTGGATCAAACTGCACACGGTGTGCAAATTTTATTGAAATCAGTAAAGTTGTTTAAGAGCCCATCGCGGACTTAATTGCCATATAAAAGGTTATAGTGAGTCAATCTTAAAAGAAAGACATATGCCGTCGCGGACTTGTTTTAGAACTTTTAAAGAGGAACAATTCCCTCATCTATACTAATATTATAAAGAGGAAAGATTTGTTTGTTTGTTTGTAATGAATAGGCTCCGAAACTACTGGCCCGATTTCAAAAATTCTTTGGAAAGCTACATTATCCCCGAGTAACATAGGCTATATTAAATTGGACCCGATAGGTGGCGCTGCGATCGAGTTTCAAGAATTTTACCTTTTTACACGGGCGAAGCTTTCTGTGTGTTTCTGTGTGTCTTAAGCTAAGTTCGAGAATGGTTTAGATTTACAATTGGACCCAATAGGTGGCGCTACGATCGTGTTACGGGCAATTTAACTTTTTCACCCGAGCGAAGCTGGGCGGGACAGCTAGTACATGATATTTTCGTAACTTAAACCGTTTACGTAGCGCACGCAACGGAAGCTCTCAAAAAGGAATATTTTTCCCCGTTCTTGCAACATTTTTCATTTATGTTTCGCTCCTATTGGTCGTAGCGTGATGTTATATAGCCTAAAGCCTTCCTAGAGAAATGGACTATCCAACACAAAAATATTTTTTCAATTCCAACCAGTAGTTCCTGAGATTAGCGCGTTCAAACAAACAAACTCTTCAGCTTTATAATATTAGTAAAGCATAGTATTTAGTATAACAGTATATATAGTATATCACGCAGAGTCCCTCACGGCTATATCTCACTAGGCAGAGAGCATAGAGCGCCAGTTTTCTCTAGGCTAACACACCCTACATTCAATTCGTATCATACAATCCCGGAACTTAATAGAATATATTTCGCGTTCTTTTTTTAAATCCTTTAGCGCAAAGTTGTCTATGGTTATCAGCAATAACTTCACCCTATTGGGAATAAGTATGCGACTGAAGGACTTAGATCCATGTCCATAACTTGGCTTTACTTCGCTTTATATACTATAGCGACAAGTGCTTTCGTTCGCTTTATATATTATGGTTTAATTTATTGGAACTTTACAAAGTATATAGGTATGTAACAATAATATTAAATATACCTCACGTCTTACACAAAGCCAGCCACTTTACAACACAAAACTTTACACAAGTAAATATTTTAAATTTGAAAAAAATTGCGCAATAACTAAATATATAAGGTTTGCAAAAAATTCAATCGAAAAGCATTAACTGTCAGAATATGTGACGTTTCTGTTTTCGAAAAGCGGTAATCAGTGAAAACAAAATGGCAGTTTTGTCGCCAGCCAGTCTATATGCATAGACAAACGTGCTAAAATAATACTGACAATTAAAAAAAAAACTACATTCTTTACTTTGAAATCACATCAACTTATGGGATACACGATTAGCTAGCGTTTATTGGGAATTCAAAAAGTGTGATATTTATTCATCGGTTTCGATGGACGAGTGTGCGCGTAAGTCTAGGAAATCAAAATTTATTATTAAAAATAAAAAAATCTGCGAGGACACGAACAAAAATATAGAACCGAGAGTATTTACGACTAGACGAATAAGCTATGACTCAGGCCTAGCTGTTTGAGTTATGTAATAGACAGTTTAAAAAATATTCTTACGAGAAAACTTAATTCAAGTCTTAATCTACATTTAGGGGTATCAAAACGAACTTATCTGTCAAATGCCGCGCGCTTTTTCGCAAGATGGCCGCCAAGAATGCGTAATTTCTTTTTAATGGCACGTGGCGATGGAAAACGTGGTCGCGCAGTCGCAATGAGATTTCCCGAGTTATTTTATTCCTAGCGGTTACATTTAGCGAGGTGTATTTTTAGCTCATATAATATTGAAAAGGGGACGCGGGCGTATTGTCACTTTGGACTAAAGACAAATAGACGACAAGTAATTTTGGCGCGTTCAGAGAAATCTTGCGGGATGGTGGCGTGACTGGGTAAACTGGGCCTGGATTACCAGCTCAGTGAGTTGATGCTATAGACAACTGTGCAGGGAAGAGGGTTGATGCTATAGAGAAGTGCAAGGAAGGGGATGAGCCCATACAAGATCGCTAAGACTAAGCGAACCAGCAGTCGACGAATCTTGGCGCCTTCGCGATCTACATTAGTTCAAAGGTTTTCTTCTGACAGGGTTTTTGTATAGTACTGTATTTCTATATAAAGTTCAACAAGTGTCGTATTGTAAAGCGAAGTCCCCCCCACCACGTGTTCTCAAAAGAGATAACCTAAAAATTACTGAACGACCTTTGATTTTCATCGGATATACAATATAATCCAATACAGTGCATTGTATTTTAAGTTATTTTATAAACTCCTGTTTACTGTAAGTAGAGATTTTCACAAGCATGCGAAGCTGTTAGCGCCGTCTGTAGACGCTAGCAACACCAGGGGTATCTATAGCGCTTGGCCGACTCTTGCGGGATTGCTGGGAGGATCGCTTGTTAAAATAATATATATCCTCAGGGGTAGGCAGAGGTGTACAGATACACACCCATATACACCAATCGCATTGAACTAGTTTCTATTTGATAAGAGAATAAAAGTCTACAAGCTAGAAAGTGTCAGGCGACCGAAACCAGAAGTCATCAGACGAAGAATGTCGAACCCTAGACGATAGAAAAAAGACACACACACCGACGTAGCGACAGAACACGGCACGCACACAAATACATGACCTCAATAGGCTTAATGCCAACGAACTCCCGTCTTTTTTTACTCGTGACCTAGCCGATGCTCCCTGATTTGAATCTACTTAGACAAATTGGTTTATACTGTACATAATAGGACTCCCGAAGCGTAATAATAGAACCTCATAAATACAACAGATCTGGACTAGATTAAACATTTTGGAATTAAAGAGCCAAAGATTCCGTTGACAATAGCCTCCAAATCTGGAACGTTGTCTTCTGAAACTGAATATAAGGATTTACTGGAGAGGTAAAAGGATTGGGAGATAAGGAAGTCTTAACTGGGGTCTTGGAGTTGCTACGTATCTGGTGGTGATAATGGATTGATTAGAATACAGTCGTGAGATGATTTCCAATGTAAAAAACTTATATTAATATTCAATTCAAAAAATTCTTTTGCAATAATTTCAAAAATTATGATTGTACTTTTGGAAATATACGCGGACGGATTTAGTAGAGCCGTTGCTTGAAAATCTTACTCTACTAAACTAGGAAAAATTTTAAGCTAATATAACTTACACCGCATTAAATATTAGAATTGACCTCACGACACAGCATAATGAAAAATGGTCAAATGATAACTTACGTCTTTTATGTCTTCATAGTCTTTAGAATCCAAGACTCTTCTCCGAGAAGTAGGAGTTTCGGGGCTTGAGTCTTCTGTGTTACCACTAAGAGTACTCTCTGTACTAGTCTCCATCGATTTATCTTCTTCGTCGGTACCGTTCTTTTCTGTGCGTTGTTTGAGGAAATTCTCGTGTTCAAAAGTTTTGTTTTCAAATCCCGTACCACTGGGAGAGTCAACTTCATTGTCTATGGTGAGCTCTTGTTCAGAGTCTATGTATTTGAGATTCACACGAGATTTCCTATCACCGTTTGTTTCATCACCGTTCTCCTTTGTCTTCACTGAGGTACCAGAAGCGATCGGTTGCGATATTTGAATGTACGAAGCGAAGTTTGACGTGTGCTTTGGTGCTTTCACCTGCTTCTCAATGTCATTTTTTAACGACTCCTTCGATTTGATCTCCGGACTATTCCTAATCTTCTTTAAATCTGTATCTCCGTTCTCTACCTGTATCACAGTAGATTTTTCTAAAATCTTTCCAATTGGATTATTTGGGTCGAGTTGACTTTTAATATTGGCTAATCTTTCAGAAGGTAATTTGGTCGTTAATGAGGTGGACATAGAGCTTATTTTGTCGACAACAGGCTTGGACAAAGAGAGTGGCTCCGATAAGGTCTTACTTAATGACAAATCTGAGTTCGAGTTAGATGAGTTTGAACCTAATTCCCATCTGTGATTAATGCCATTTTTCTCAACGTGAGACAGATGGATAGGCACCGGCCCATCGTCCTTTGGCAGTACTTTAGTATATTCAGAGTCTGTGTCACAATCTTTTAACTGATTAAGATAACGATCGACAGACTTTACCGTGTATCTAGAATCATGCGCCGGAAGTTTAGTGACCGCCATTCTGGAATCGAATCTCTTTCGCATTTCCGACACTGATGGAACCTCGTTACCGTTACTATCCTTTGTTCCATTACTCATAGAGTTCCTTTTGCTGTAGCTAGGAGTGGGTGAGTTCTCCTTCGACCGACGTCCTTCGGGTCTCTGGTGCGAGAGGTAAAGAGTTTTACCCTTTGTCTATGGTCATGGCTACGTGTGACTGTGTGTGTTAGTTCGTACATGCATTCGCATGTGTTGGAGTAACATAAGCAAATATTTGTCTACTGATGCGGAGGACTGCGAGAGAGAGGTTTAAGGACCACATTGCAAGCAAAGTGGACCACCTGTGGTCTTATATATCACTATACACGGAATGTATATCGGCAAATGTTCACTAATGCATTATCGAACCGGTTATATGTCCGATTATAAGGTATTCCGTTTATAGAACTACCGGACTCTTGTATACTGTATATGATAAAGTATGTTGAATGGGACAAAGTCGGTAGTTTTTTAACGTTTGTCGAAATACCGAGGGTCTACTATCGTATCAAAACTTATATTATAAAGAGGAATGATTAGTTTTTTTTTTTTTTTTTTTAATACAACGAGAATGGCAAACAAGCATACGGCCCATCTGATGGGAAACGGATTAGATTTTTTGTTACTGTTTAGCTCAAAAACTACTTTACCGATTTTCATAATCCTTTCAACATTACAAAGCTACATATTTACCGAGTAATATAAGCTATATTATATTTAAAAAAAAAGTGAGTACCCTACCTGAAAAGCAACAACTGATGATTAATTTAATTATTATACAAAATAAAGCGGTTTCCGAAGCTTGGGAAATCTTTCGCACTAAGTAATATAAATATAAATAAATAATAAATGGGACAATTCCACACAAATTGACCTAGTCCCAAATAAGGGAAAGCTTGTGTTATGGTAAGGCTAGACAACGATATATTTACTGATAAAGGTAGATATATACATAAATACAAAGGACATCCAAGACTAAGGTACAAATACATTGGGAATAATAAAAAAATGAATAATATAATAAATAAAAAAATAAAACTGATATTTCGCAAATCTTTTCTTTTCAAAGTTGCAATGTGAATTCGACATATTTTTATTTCTGAACGTATATGTAAAGATTAAAGAAATAAAAATAAAAACTCCAAATAAGGTCATATACAAGTGTCTCCCTCTCTCGCAATCTCGTGTAACTAATTTGATAAGCTATTAACAAATGATTCAACTGAGTGATTGTTAACGAGCACACACACACACGCACACATATACATAGGTGTTTGCGAAATTACCTCCCAGATCTTTGGGTGTTGTGACAAGAGTTGAACAGGTTGTACAGTCGTCGAATCAAAGGATAATGAACTTTAGAGAAATGAATATAGCGTCGATATTCGCTTGGTTTACGTTTTAAGCTGTCGAAATGGATGGAATGGAATGGATTCTTTTTAAAATATAGTTCCATTTTTCGCCGCTTGAAGTGTGAGTCGCGAGTGATAGACGTCCTTAGGCGTCCTAACTCTATCGGCGATCAATTATAGACATCATTTTGTTCGACATAGGGTTTCAAATCGCTAAAATATATGCCAGTAAAATCTTTTGATACCTTCATTGTACTTTACATACACACACACACACACAGATGAAGTAAATATAAAGTATAAAGTGTTTCGTTCATGATAAGATGAAGTCGGTTAAAAAACAAGAGACTTTTACAAGTGTTAACAAAGTCCCTCGCGTGTCAGATGTTACTTTACAATTACTTATAAATGGCACCATGCGTTATATATAATAACTCATACATACATACAAACATATCATCACGCCGTCCCTAACGGGGCAGGCAGAGAGAATAGAGCGCCAGTTCTCTCTAGACTTACATACCTCTTTCGCTTCGTCCACATTCATCAGTCTCTTCATACATGCTCTGGTTTCGAGTACTCTTGACGTTCCCGTCCTTGAGCGTACGATCGATTTGATCTAGGTAGTTGGAACGTGGTCTTCTTATACTATTATTACTCAAGTTATACATATTCTTTTTTATACCACAATAGTCGCAAAGAAGCTTTCATTCCGCCTGATTGCAAGTGAGCACCATCACCGCATATAATTACTCCGACTTCCTCACGGGGTAGATAGCAGTAATAAGGCACAGTTCTCTCTAACCTTACATACTTCTTTCGTTTTGTCCACATTCATCAATTCATACAAGATCGTTGCTTTCGACTTTTTCCCATGATTGAGTGTTCGAACGTTCTGGAATGGTTGATCGTTCTGGAATGGTTGATCGTTCTGGAATCGTTGATCGTTCTGGAATGGTTGATCCTTCTGGAATGGTTGATCGTTCTGGAATGGTTGATCGTTCTGGAATGGTTGATCGTTCTGGAAACGTCACCGCAGGAACACGACACTACACGAGCAGTGCCATTTGGCTGCTATCTTCTGAAGGTGACACACTGACAGATCTTCATTCACATTCATCAGTCTCTACATTTTTATGACCACAAGCGTGAAACACTCGGCTCGCTCGATGGTAAGCGATTACCCCAGTCTACGGACGATTGCAGCACATGCTCTGTTTCGACAGCACTTGACGTTCCCATCCTTGAGTGTCCGATCGATTTGATCTAGGTAGTTGGAACGTTGGTTCGAATGATTAGTCAATTCCAATAGAAGCTCATAAAGGCATGCCATCGCTATCACACGTAAGACAAACGCATAGGCAGATGAGGACAAAACACATTCTTTTTGGTTAGGTGTTTGAGTGTTTTTTCATTTGTAATATCTTGTGTATGTGTGTGTGTGTATACTAGTACTTACACGGGGTTTCACTCGCGTAAAATTGATTTGATTGGTAATTTTTTTTCTAGTTGAAAATATGCCAAGTTTCAACATGTTATCGTCGCCTCACAGACGGAGGGAGAAAAGGACGGAACTACAGCTGTATAATGTAAAAAGAGGGGTAATGTGTTCCGACATTTTACTGACAGTTACAAACTCTTCCAGAAATTTTTACTCAGTGTATCAAAGTTGAATATTTAGCTACTACCTAGATGGACCGTACTGATGCGGCGATTGTATGTATGAATAGTTTAAGCCACATATCCAAACCTAATACATAATTAAAGTTTTCAGAAGTTCTCTTTGCCGACCGCCTGTCCCTTGAAGCAAGATCTTTCAATAATTTCGCAGACACCCAAACAATTTACAATCAACTTTTCCTATTCTGTGGTCAAAAGAAATATAAAAATAAAAAATGTTTTTCAACACGCAATATTTATTGTATTCTCTAGCGTGCAACACTGCTAAAATTTACATTTAAACCCAATATATTGAAACACAATCCCATTTTAAGGTACGTATTCCGGTATTTAATTATGACCAAGAAGAAGAAAAGTGGACATTTTAATTTGTACCTTATAACAACAATAATAGAACACAGAATTACCTCCGTTATGGAAGCAGCGGTCGAATTCCTCGGTTTCCTGACACTCCTCGCTGGATCAGCCGCTGGTGGTCTACCGATGTCACTGGAGATGGACTTGGAGCGAGCTATCTCGTTCTGTTGCTGCTGCTGGATCCTCTGGGTCAGTGGGATGTAATGAGCCGGTGAATACTTATTGTAGAACTCCGCCTGTGACATCGCCAGGGCAGCGCTGCTGAGG
This sequence comes from Drepana falcataria, assembly GCA_945859725.1. Taxonomy (NCBI): domain Eukaryota; kingdom Metazoa; phylum Arthropoda; class Insecta; order Lepidoptera; family Drepanidae; genus Drepana; species Drepana falcataria. The sequence goes on along the minus strand of OX243950.1, from coordinate 5,021,707 downwards.
CAGTTCCTCCTGTTTCTTGGAGCATCAGCGGTCTTGCTGCTCTCGCTGCGAGTCGTTGAGACATCTCTAGTCCTGGATTCGCTTCTTTCCGAGCGGTATCTGGTTGAGATTCCACTGTCAGAGTCTGTCACACTGGGAGCTCTGGAAGTCCTGGTGTATTCCACCAGTGACGTCTTCCGTTCCCTCTTGCCGTCTACATCAGAATACCTCGACCTGTACTCCGTCGTTCGGTCACCCACCGAGCTTCTTAGAGTCGAAGATACGTAAGTGCCGCTGTTCCTACAGAATGGGTTGTCCAAACTCGAGGTCGAGGTCAGACTTGACCTGTATGAGCCAGACAGGCTTGTAGAGGTGTTTGAGTACCTGGATGGTGAAACAACAGGCATGTTGCTGGTGTTTGGCTAAAATCAACTTTAGTTTACGGCTAATAAAGTCTAGTTTCGTTCACTTGATTCTGGACGGTGGTCGCTTCATCTTTCTAGCAAGTTGTTCTTCTGTAACAATGAAAAGAGTATTTGTATTAGACTAGTTGCATTCCGCGGTTTTACTCGCGTAAAATGTATTCTCATTGGTGGTCACAATGGCCATCTGGTGTAATTGTTAGAGCTCCTGACTGCGACACTTGTGGTCGCGGGTTCGATTCCCGCTGAGGGCAGATATTTGTGTGATGAACACGAGTATTTGTAATATACAAAAAAGTGGATGTCCTATGTATTTATATGTATGTCTATATACATCCTTACGCCTTCCTACAAGGGTCTCCGAGGGGAGAGAGGGGAGGTGTAAGGGCAGAGGTGTAAAGGTGCCAACGTGACAGATGGCGAGCCCATCCCCGTTACTCAAGCACGACTACACATACGCCTTTGAATTGCGTCTCAGACGTATGCAGGTTTCCTCTCAATGTTTTCCTTCACCGTAAAGCGCATGGTGCGACCACACTGTACTTAAGTTCAGAAAAACTACAGTCGGGATTCGAACTTGCAATCTTTGTGTCGCAACTACTCGACCTCGAAATATACCGTTGTCTAGTTACCATAACACAAGCTTTGCTTAATTTGGGGCTATGTCAGTTTGTGTGGAGTGGTCTCAAGGTATTTATTTATTTCTTCTCGAACAGAACATATCCTCCTGCCAAAGTTATCTGGTACTTATCATGTGTAAAGAGTCAACACTGCCATACAGCATGGCAACACTGCCAGCCTTCTTAGTACCCTCCCTCAGGACAAGGAGTTGAGACAGGTGGTATAATAATCAATCCTGATGCTAAATTTCATCTCATTTCGTTCAGTTCTTTGCGTGTAAGAGGCACAAATATCTTCACAAACTTTAGAAGGACTTTCGGAGTTGTATTTAAAAATAAAATAATATATCTCCTCCTTCCCACAAGGGTCCCCGAAGCGGTAGGCAGAGGTGTATAGGTAATACCCACACACCCACTTTCCGCCAGAGGTATATTAGGTGCCAACGTGACAGATGGCGAGTCCATCGCCGTTACTCAAGCACGACTATACATACGCCTTTGAATTTTCTTCTCAGACGTATGCAGGTGTCCTCTCGATATTTTCCTTCACCGTAAAGCTTGTGGTGTGACTAATCACTGTACTTAAGTTCAGAAAAACTCATTGGTACAGTCGGGATTCAAGCAACTGCTCGAACCACTCGACCACCACGGCTCACGGAGTTGTATTTAAATAGGTTTTAAAACGAAAAAGGTTAAAAGGTTTATGTATATCACATTATAGGATACAATTAGAGCTATTGAACTAATCAAAGCCTAACTGAGTGTCCATGGTGGCCCAGTGGTTTACGAGTCGCCTGCCTTGCGAAGATTTCAAGTTCCAATCCCGACTGTACTAATGAGCATTTCTTAATGCCACTTAAGCAAAATCAGTTACACTACAGGCTTTGCGGTGAAGGAACACATCAAAAAGAAACCTGCATATTTTTTAGAAGATATTAAAAGGTGTATGTATAGTCTACTTGAGACATTGGCACCTAGAATATATCTCTGGAGAAAAGTGTGTGTGTGTGTGCTACACACCTCTGCCTACCCTTCAGGAGTGCTTATGAAAAGGCGTGAAAATATACAATAATCCAATGCCTAATTAAAAGAACTGGCTTTAAACAAACATTTAAACATTTGCTCTGCAGATTGAAGACGAAAATTAGACATGCATCAGAGGGAATTAACACCTATAGTGGAGTATCTTTGGATGTACTTACTGGAAAATATAAAAAAAAATCTTTGTAATATAAATACCAATAAACTCGAGATTGCAGGTTCATTTCCATATGGACATGACTATATATTGTAGCTTTCTCCAGTTCCCATAGTAAAAGCTTTGCTTAGTTTGTAAGTTAATGTGGAATTGCCTATCTATCAAAATCAAAATATTTTTATTTCACATAGGCCTAGTGGGAACTTATAAAACGTCGGAAAAGGTGCACGGTTCAGGTTGGTAGTATCCCTGGAGAAGTATGAATATCGTATCATTCCATAGTACAAGCTTTGCTTACTTTGAGACTAGGTCAATTTGTGTGGAATTGCCTATCTATATAAGTATGTATATCATTGTCCAGTTCCCATAGTACAAGCTTTGCTTAGTTTGGGACTAGGTCAATTTGTGTGGAATTGCCTATCTATATAAGTATGTATATCATTGTCCAGTTCCCATAGTACAAGCTTTGCTTAGTTTGGGACTAGGTCAATTTGTGTGGAATTGCCTATCTATATAAGTATGTATATCATTGTCCAGTTCCCATAGTACAAGCTTTGCTTAGTTTGGGACTAGGTCAATTTGTGTGGAATTGCCTATCTATATAAGTATGTATATCATTGTCCAGTTCCCATAGTACAAGCTTTGCTTAGTTTGGGACTAGGTCAATTTGTGTGGAATTGCCTATCTATATAAGTATGTATATCATTGTCCAGTTCCCATAGTACAAGCTTTGCTTAGTTTGGGACTAGGTCAATTTGTGTGGAATTGCCTATCTATATAAGTATGTATATCATTGTCCAGTTCCCATAGTACAAGCTTTGCTTAGTTTGGGACTAGGTCAATTTGTGTGGAATTGCCTATCTATATAAGTATGTATATCATTGTCCAGTTCCCATAGTACAAGCTTTGCTTAGTTTGGGACTAGGTCAATTTGTGTGGAATTGCCTATCTATATAAGTATGTATATCATTGTCCAGTTCCCATAGTACAAGCTTTGCTTAGCTTAGGACTAGGTCAATTTGTGTGGAATTGCCTATCTATATAAGTATGTATATCGTTGTCCAGTTCCCACAGTACAAGCTTTGCTTAGTTTGGGACTAGGTCAATTTGTGTGGAATTGCCTATCTATATAAGTATGTATATCATTGTCCAGTTCCCATAGTACAAGCTTTGCTTAGTTTGGGACAACTTAGGTTTATAATCTATTGTATCTATAATGCACTCAGTATAAAAAAAATATTTAAGTATAATAATGTAGAAAGGTTTAACTACAACATTTATGTAGACATAGACCTGTATCCATGTCAAGAATTTTGGTCACATAAACAAGTAAAATTATTACTCAGTACAATGAGTCCAGCCATATGCAAACATGTTTAAAGGCTCATGTGAACAGAATGCAGTACTTCTTACTCTTATATGTACTTAGTAATCTTATTTACTGCTAACACAGAATCCAAAGAAGTGCAGTATTACAAGCCAGTTAAAAAAATGACAAGAAAACATTAAAACCTTATTGGAATCATGACATAATCTGTGCTCTTTCGTAGATAAAAAAAAAATTCTTACTTACATGTCATGGAATTTACGTTAAAGGCGATTAGGTAGGTATGTAGGAATCTCAAGGCCAATAAAAATTGATCCAATATGCAGGTACCATGGTGATTTTTGACGAGAAATAACAGTAAGTATTACAATTTGAGGAATTATCTAGTCATTCATCGGAGTGACCTTGTTCGATGCAAATATAAGATTGAAACATGATATAGCGTAATAAAAATACTCGCCAAGGTCGATTCTCACTGGATTAAACGCGTAATTATCACTTTCACACTGCAAATGCGGCCTCATACAAGCAAAATCGGCAATTTTAATACCAAAAATACACTTTCAGTTATATTTTTAGACACCAGAATGACACAGCTCATCTTTAATTAATAATTCAACACGTGAGGAGAGACAAAAAAGAAGACTTAAATAATTGATCGCAGTATAAAAGTTGAAGAGGATAATACGTAGAATACTCACATAATAATATTAAAAGACTGGTTACCAAATAACTTGTATTCACAATGATCACGATTTATTTCACATATGCGTTTCGTATTTATAATTCCAATTTGGATGTTCACACGCGTCGTACACGTATCTCGACACTTTCGAAGTTTCAATATTTGAAAATGGAACGAATACGTAGGAGAAATGCTTTTTACTTCAGGCTTCTATGTATGTAATTTTAGACTCCATGACTCCATTGGCATGACGTCACTCTAAATCCTATTTTTGTGCCACTTCCTAATTTAATTATAAAATGTCACAAAATTCGAACACTTCAGTGTAATATCAGCTTTAACTTGGAGTGTTAAAGCGTAATTTCGAATTACACCCTGACGTATCAAACTTGTGATAGCAGCGTTGTGTTGCCTTATTGAAAAAACGAACACGAAAAATTTCGTCATAGATTTTTCTAATCTGTATAGTCAACAGCTGATTTATCTTTGAGCAATTTAATTCACGCTCTGAATGTTTTAAGACTATAATATTTTAAGTGAGTAGAGTACTATATAATAAATGTCATAATATTAAATATAAGAATCTTATTAAGTAAAGGTGCATTCTACTCGTCGATAGAGGGTGCTAATAATTTATATCACCTAGTTTATATATATTGGCCGCTAGATGGCGTAAAGATTCATGTGAAAACATAGACCATTTCATAGCATGCAAGTAACCTAGCTGCAAAACAAGAAATACCTATAATGTATTGCAAAGTTATTAATTGGTATTTCTATGGATTTTAAAGTTCGAATCCCGACTGTAGCCTGCGACGTGATGATGAGATGGAATTCAAAGGCGTTCGTATAGTCGTGCTTGAGTAACGGCGACGACTCGCCATCTGTCATGTTGGCACTTAAAAATATATCTCTGGCGGAGAGTGGGTGTGTGGGTACTACCTATACACCTTTGCCTACCCCTTCGGGGACCCTTCAGGGAAGGTTATAGAGGATATATTATTTATATATTATATTATCTCGTCATCGGAGATATATTTAGGTGTCAACGTGACAGATGGCGAATGTGACGTGACGAATATCTTCTCAAAAGTATACAGGTTGTTATGCCAAGAAAGAAATTTACCATGACATTATATTACCATGACTTAAATTTAAATTAATGTGCTGGAATAAATTACCATGACTTGAATTATGAATGCAATAACATTCATAATTCAAGAATGAAGACAAGTGGCAGATCTTAAGTTCTCGTAAAATGCGAAAGTTATTCAGGTTGATTTTGACACATCACGTCAGAACGACTGAAATGAAATTGATGAAAATTGACACAATTAAAGATTATTAGCTGGATTAGCATATCCTATTCATACATACATATCATCACGCCAAGTCCCTAACGGGGTAGGCAGAGAGTATAGAGCGCCAGTTCTCTCTAGACTTATATACCTCTTTCGCTTCCTCCACATCCATCAGTCTCTTCATACATGCTCGTCGGTTTCGAGTAATCTTGACGTTCCCGTCCTTGAGTATCCGATCGATGTTATCCAGGTGGTTGGAACGTGGTCAGCCTCTGCCTCTTCTTGCACACACTTTGGTTTAGCTATTTAGAAGTAGGTTTTTTATAGCACACCGGTGGCAAAAAAGCATGCGGTCCGCCTGATGGTAAGCGGTTACCGCCGCTTATACACGCTTTCAACACCAGTGGCATCGCTCGCGCGTTGCCGATCCTGCAGGAATCTCTTCACCCCCTTCTTGAAGAACTCCATGCTGTACTCTCCAGGGAAAACCTCAACTCAGCCTGAGCGTTCGCGGAAGAAGTGCTTTGGAACTAGGCAGTACGAAACCTTTGTGGTTCCAAGGTATGGGGATGAATTCCCCCTCGATGGCGAGAGGTGCGGTGGTAGAAGGTGGATGTGGGCATCATGTCGAACAATTCCTCAGAACACTCCAGTTATACAAGCGGTAGAACACACACAGGAAGGCAAAGTCTCTCCTCAGACTTAGTGAGTCCAAGCCGCTTGTGAGCATGGGATCATCGACTATTCTAGCGGCGCGTTTCTGAACCGCGTCAAGAGGTCCTAGCTGGTATCCAGGGGCTCCAGCCCACAGGTTCCATTTTTGTTTGAAATTACGAAAGGAAGAATGGTATTGTAATATAGACTTTAAATACAAAATCTTGCTTATACAGGTCTTCTTACAAAATAGAACAGTTGTCTTCTAGAAGTTTTAGGGTGTTGTGAATATATCCTCATGACGATGCAATAAAACATATAGCTCCAAAGATAACACAATGACAACATTTTTTTTTTCTATTTATTTAAGGAGTTTTGTCGCACAGCGACTATGCCACTCCGTGAGGACACCTGGATATAAAAGTAATTAAAATCTAAGCTTATATAATTTCAATAAATATTTTATATCATCAGAACTAGGGTTCGCCAGGATGCTGTTACACAGACCCATATCCTGGCTACATCCAAATATAGTTCTTCTGACATCTTTGTTCTGGTCACATTCCATCAGGATGTGATATCGTCACAGACGTTACAAGTATTGCAATTGGGAGAGGGAACCTTTTTCATCAAAAAAGCGAATTTATTCGATGGAATATGACCAGAACGCAGGCGGAGTGATGTGACTACATTATTAAAGGGAGTAAGTAATACTAACATGGAAATAACATTTTTTTTTGTGTTGTGTTCCTACGCGGTGAATAAGGTTACCAGTAATGTGCTCCTTGGGGAGGGGGGAGGATTGTTACATTGTGTTGGAAGCAGAGGGATTAAACCCATTATGCTGCCAACACACTATAACTCTCCGAACACAGAGAGGCAACACGCAAGTGATACTTCGGTATCGTGAGCGTAAATAGGCTACGGTAACCGTTTCCCATCAGGTGGGCCGTATGCTTGTTTGCCACTCTTGTTGTTTAAAAAAAAAAAAATGGAAACGTGTTTTTTTTTTCAAAATGTTTTATCGACTTAAAAAAATATAAACTTAGACTCTACATTTATAAATTTATCGGTACAGCTGATTTTTATACGAAAATAGGACAATTTATTTTTCAACTAGGAATGTTACTGGACTCGCCATTTGTCACGTTAGCACCTTAAATATATCACTGCCGGAAAGTAGGTGTGTGGGTACTACCTATACACCTCTGCCTACATCTTTGGGGAGCCTTGTGGGAAGGCGTGAAGAATCTTTCTCTACACCTGTGTAATAACGGGAACCTAATGTTAAGAACAGATCTGACAGGTTAACTCATTGGTAATAATATCCTCCCGCCTTGCTTCACGCCGAAGGGGTAGGCAGAGGTGCATAGATAATACCCACACACCCACTTTCCGCCAAAGATATATTAGGTGCCAACGTGACAGATGGCGAGTCCATCGCCATTACTCAAGCACGACTATACATACGCCTTTGAATGTCTTCTCAGACGTATGCAGGTTTCCTCTCGATGTTTTTTCCTTCACCGTAAAGCTAGTTGTGTGGCTAATCAGTGTACTTAAGTTCAGAAAACTCATTGGTACAGTCGGGATTCGAACTTGCGACCTTTGTGTCGCAGGCAATTACTCGAACTACTCGGCCACCGCGGCTAAAATGTTTGTTGGTCGTGATTTACACACATATATGCCAAAGCCCACCTAGTCCTTTATGGGGTAGGCGAAAGATTTGAGTGCAAGCTCTCTAGACTTCACACATTCATCAATCTTTTCATACATACTCACCGGTTTGGAATACTAAGTAATGAACGGTAATTTTATATTTAATGTTAATATGGGTACGTTTAAGATGTGTTACTTTCATTCTTTACGTTAAATAAAACATGTAGAATTATTTTTGAAGCGATTAAAAAAAATTCCAATAGTTACTGACAATGTCTATGATGGTTGAAATATGGATATTTTTATTGGAACGAAGTTCCTTATCGCGCGTTGTGAAAGGGGGCTAGACGGAAAAAATTCTTACGAAAAGTTGTCACGACATTCTTACGAAAATTTGCCACGACATTCTTACGAAAAGTTGTCACGACATTCTTACCCAACCGTTGGGTACGTAGGTTGGGTACGTAGTTTAGTTTTAATATCACTTTATCTATATATCTCTATATATATATATAGGAGATCCCATTTGTGAACACACTCATCACGAAATCTCAGGAACTATAAGACCGATTGACTTGAAATTTGGTAGGAGTATTCCTTACGCGGTGTAGAGGTCAGATAAGAACGGATTTTATAAAACTCAATTTTTTTTTACTTTTTCACCCGGGCGAAGCTGGGCGGGACAGCTAGTATATACATATAAATTTGCATATTATTAAAATTGTTATTAGATCAATAATAGCTTCGGGACAATTGACAAATGAGAAAACAAAGACAAAAAATACAGAAAAAAAACGTCACAATTTATGACAGGTCCAACCATTTTTTTTAATTAAGGGGAGAGCCTTGCGTTTTAGAAAAAGCTAGATGTCTTGAGTGTGAGTGGTTTATAGTAACTCGTGTCGTGTGCCTGTTTTAGGCATACCCGAGCTATAGTGGCCATGGCAGGGCACAGTGCCCGCTCTCACTCCGAATAAGCTAGCCGCGCGCACACCACGCGGTTAAGTCCGCTCGCCCTTCTAAGCACTGGCACACCTCCCAGACCCTGCACCCTCAAACAACCCCACCCTTTTCGATATTACAAAGCGCTACAATCCCCGCGAAACGGCGACATTTCGGAAAACGCGCCGCTCTCTTACGAGTATCGATCCGATATATTTATTTTACTAACTCCGCATGTGTTTTCAATCCCTTATCAGGGCCGTGTCCTGTTATCGTGCGAACAGTATTTTTTTTTAATCAGTTTTTGTGTTTGAAAGTGCTACGTACGGAGTGGCGCGCGCGCTGCGTCATCCTAGGCCTAAATGGCCGCTGCGCGCCGACACGCGAATTTTTTGCACATTTATCGAGGCATATTTTCCAATAAGATTCTTATAGGCCTATTTAGAGGACTGTTGTTACGTGTACACAGGACACCCATGTTTACGTTCAATATGTTTTTTTCACGAAATACGAGAGTTAAAATTGTTTTTTCAACGGTTTTGTGAAGTGCGTCCTGGCGAACTTTACACGGATTGTTGCAGTGATGAAAGTTGTGTCTACATGGTCACTGGATCCGGAAACTCTTCGAAACTGTGAGTACAGCTTATATTCTTTATAATTAAAGTATAAATTTTCGGAAATATAAGTATTTTTTTTATTTATAAGAGTTTTTATAGTGTCTGCCACGTCCAAGGATTTTCATGCGACAAAATTTAATTAACACGATTTTAACTCAACTTACTGCTTAAAATGTAATTGAAATAAGCTGTTAAATTAATTATAATAAAAACAGGAGTAGAAATTATTTATTTTCACAATTTTTTAAAGGTCGAATATGACGTAAAAAATCTCCGAAAGGAAACCGTCTATAATTTCTCTACGTTATACTTTAAAATCAAATTGTTGCTTGAATTTGGTCAAATAACTGATATTTATTTTAAAATAAGCATTATTTTAACAAGAACAATAGTTTTTATGTTATTTTAGAACAATTCTGCGAACGGAAACGCTATTGATCTACCAACATAAATCATTGGGAATTTTTCTCGAACTTTCGACGAAACGCTAACAAATTTCAGTATAATTTGTAAAAGAACTGCGCTATTATTCGTAGTATATAAGTAATACAATCACATAACCAATATAATAATAATAAAGATAATATAAAAATGATAATATAAAACCGATATAATAATGATAATATAAAATAACACATATCCTGAGGATTAAAGGACTTGTAGTCTTTTAATCAAAATCAAAATCACCTACTGCTATGCGTTTCATAAACATACAGTCCAATATACTTTTTTCAACTCTATATGTATCATTATATCATCAAGCCAGGTCCCTAACGGGGTAGGCAAAGAGTATAGAGCGCCAGTTCTCTCTGGTCTTACAAACCTTTTTCGCTTCGTCCAGATTCGTCAGTCTCCTCACACACGCTCTGGTTTCGAATACTCTTGGCGTTTCCGTCCTTGAGCGTCCGATCGACTTGATTTACGTAATTGAAACGTGGTCTTCCTCTGCCTCTTCTTGCACACACTTTTGCTTTGTATATCTGTTTCGTCAATCTTTCTTCACTCATCATTTCTATGTGTCCAAACCAACGTAGCATGCCTTTCTTCATCTTTACAATCACACCCTGGTTCACGCCAGTTGTTTTGCGAATCTCTTCATTGCGGATTCGATCTAAGATCGTTACTCCGCACATTTTTCGAAGAGATCTATATTTAAAACCAATACTCTAATATATAACCAATATCCTTAACCGAAGAGCATGTATGAAGAGAATAATGAAAGTGGACGAAGCGAAAGAAGTATGTAAGGATCGTAGCAAGTGGAAAGAAGTGGTCTCTGCCTAACCCTACGGGAAAGAGGCGTGATTATATGTATGTATGTAATACCCTAATATCATTAATAGGGTTAAAAACTAAACTACGATAGTAAAACCAGGAAGAATTCAATTAACGTTCCATGGTAACCCGAGTAGTTCCTTGTAACACAAAGACGATAAACTATCGATGAGTTTATCTGAACTTAAGTACAGTGATTAGTCACACCACGAGCTTTACGGTGAAGGAAAACATCGAGAGGAAACCTGCATACGTCTGAGAAGACATTCAAAGGCGTATGTATAGTCGTGCTTGAGTAACGGCGATGGACTCGCCATCTGTCACGTTGGCAGATGAAATATATCTCTGGCCTTCGGAGACCCTTGTGGGAAGGTCGGATGATATGGTATATACTAAACCATACTATATATATTGTATACAGAACAAAATATGTGTCATTCCCCGCTATCAAGAATAAAATACCTATTTTAAAAATCATACATACATACATATCATCACGCCGAGTCCCTAACAGGGTAGGCAGAGAGTAGAGCGCCAGTTCTCTCTAGACTTGCATGCCTCTTTCGCTTCGTCCACATTCATCAGCCTCTTCATACATTAACGCCGGTTTCGAGTACTCTTGACGTTCCTGTCCTTGAGCGTCCGACCGATTTGATCTAGGTAGTTGGAACGTGGTCTTCCTCTGCCTCTTCTTTCACACACTTTCGCTGTATCGCTCGAATATCTGTTTTGTCAATCTTCCTTCACTTATTCTTTCTATAGATATGTTCAAACCAACGTAACATGCCTTTATTGATATATATATATGGAGATTTAAATACATGCTTGTTTAAGTAAAATCGAATTCCTTTAAAAACTGGCCTCACAATAGAAATGATAGATAATGGTTTGAAGTTTAATATTCCTAACCTGAGGATTGTATTTGATGTAGGATGAAATTCTTGTATTTGTAGTAAGTGTTTGTCTAACTTTAATAAATTGTACATGCCTTTACACAAGGGCCTCTGAAAAAGTAGAGAGTGTGAGAGTTGAAAGTTTGCGAGGAATTTTCTTCCTCTTTCACGAAAAAACTATAGACAAGAATCGGATGAAAATTGGCACAGAAATAGAATAATAGCCGTAGACTTATGTATAGTCGTGCTTGGGTAACGGCGATGGACTCGCCATCTGTCACTTTGACACTTAAAATAGATTTCCAGTGAAATTGGTTGTGTTTTCACAAGTGCCTACCCTTTTGGGACTCATAAGGGATGGTTTGAAGAATCAACATGACTAAAATTACTATAAAATAAAATAAAATAAATATCCTCACGCCTTCCCACAAGGGTCCCCGAAGGGGTAGGCAGAGGTGTATAGGTAATACCCAAACACCCACTTTCCGCCAGAGGTATATTAGGTGCTATCGTGACACATGGCGAGTCCATCGCCGTTACTCAAGCACGACTATACATACGCCTTTGAATTACTTCTCAGACGTATGTAGGTTTCCTCTCGATGTTTTCCTTCACCGTAAAGCTCGTGGTGTGACTAATCACTGTACTTAAGTTCAGAAAAACTCATTGGTACAGTCGGGATTCGAACTTGCGACCTTTGCGTCGCAGGCAATTGCTCGAACCCCTCGGCCACCACGGCTTAATTTAAAATTACTAGATCTTTATTTTATAAGCCACTTAAGGATACCTACCCCTTAAGAGTCCCTCACGGGGTAGGCAGAGGGAGTAGAACGCCAGTTCTCTAGACTTACAGACCTCTTTGCCTGTCTCTGCATACATACATGTTCGCTACCTACTCTTGAAGTCCCCATCTTCGAGTGTCCGATCGATTTGATCTAATTAGAAATAAATATCCTCACGCCTTCCCATAAGGGTCCCTGAAGAGGTAGGCAGAGGTGTATAGGTAATACCCACACACCCACTTTCCGCCAGAGATATATTAGGTGCCAACGTAACAGATGGCGATGATATTAGGAATAATTGTGCTATTATTCGCCGGTGGTGTATTTTAGGTGCCAACGTGATGGCGAGTCCTTCATTGTTACTCAAGCACGACTATACACACGTGTTTGAAAGTCTTCTCTAGCGTATGCAGGTTTCCTTATGATATTTACCTTTGTAATTGCTCTTATTAACTACAATATTTTCGCTTTATTCAAGTTCATCAAAAACGCTCATCGTTAGACCTAGATTTAAAAGAATTACTCAAAATTGACAAAAATTAAAAGCCCCTGTTCCATGTATCTGTATGGCAAAGTGTTTTTTTTTTGTTATAATGTTTCATAATCAAAATGAAATCAAAATATTTTTATTTTACATAGGCCTAGATGGGCACTTATAAAACGTCGACAAAGGTGCACGGTTCGGGTTGGTCGTTTCATGGAGAAGAACCGGCAAGAAACTCCATGGTTACTCTTTTCAAATCATTGGGTATACAATAACAATATTATTAATATTTACAAAGAACAGTTGAAACTAACTACTTACAGATAAAATATTTGTCCCAAATCGGTATCCCGAGGCAACGTGCCAAGAAGACTAGCAGCATTGCCACCTTGGATAGCAATGCTGATTCTCCGAGCGAGATATGTTCCAGCCCGCCTGTCACGAGAAGTCTCGACTAGACGGCGCGGGACCTCTTTAAAAAGATGGTGAGCCTCAGGACCCCAAGGCCCCAGAGTTTCAACCGCAAATTCAGCAAATATGTAACCTGACCCGAGACAGGCATACTTGCGGCGCTTGAGGCACTCCTGCTGAGCAGCAGCGGCGCCGGCCGCCACCGATATGTCAGGAAGATGGGAAGGAGCCAGTGTACAATATTATTATGTTACCAGCATTTAGTACTTAATAAAGTATGGGGGAAAAGCGTGATTGATTGGATCGTCAATTACGTATACATATAAAGCAATACATACTACTGTTATTTATTCCATCCCAGCCTAGCTGCCTAGTTCGCGATCCAGCAACGACCTAAGTATAAAAAAAAAGAAATGCACTTTTTTTTTGCTGTAGTCCTCGGTCTTACAACTAGTAAGTAGAAACAGTTCCCGGACTACGGCTACGGAAAACGATAAAAATAAATGCCTATATTGTTTAGCATTTTGATTAGTGAAAGTGATGAAGAGGAAGAGGCAGAGGAAGGCCACGTTTCAACAACCTGGATCAAATCGATCGGACGCTCAAGGACGGGAAAGTTAAGAGTACTTGAAACCGACGAGCATGTATGAAGAGACTGGTGAATGTGGACGAAGCGAAAGAGGTATGTAAGTCTAGAGAGAACTGGCGCTCTATGCTCTCTGCCTACCCCGTTAGGGACTTGGCTTGATGATATGTATGTATGTATTTTGATTAGTCACACCACGAGCTTCGAAAAGGGTGCACGGTTCGGGTTGGTCGTTTCCATGGAGAAGAACCGGCAAGAACTCCTCAAGTACATCTGCATACGTTTGAGAAGTAATCCAAAGTCGTAATCCAAACTCATGCTCGAGATTTGAGAGTCGCCATCTGTCAGGTTGGGACCTAAATATATCTCCGACTTAGAGAGAGTGTTACTACACCTCGAGCTACACTTTCTGGGACCTTGGGGGTCAGCGTGAAGATATGCCAATTCGTGACAGACATAGCGATAGACTCGCCATCTGTCACGTTGGGAAGAATTCGATTTTTTATATACATACATACATATCATCACGCCAAGTCCCTAACGTGGTAGGCAGAAAGTATAGAGCGCCAGTTCTCTCTTGACTTACATACCTCTTTCGCTTCGTCCACATTCACCAGTCTCTTCATACATGCTCGTCGGTTTCGAGTACTCTTAACTTTCCCGTCCTTCAGCATTTTTCGAAGAGATCGCATCTCAACTGCATTCAAGCTATTTTCATACTTCCTCTGACATACCCAGGATTCGCTGCCATTCAATAAGGCAGGTACCAATATCGTGTTGTGGACAGCAACTCGAGCATTCTTGCTCAGACTTTTACTGCCCATCAACGCCGACATGGCCCCATTCACCTTATTTCCGGCAGTTATCCTTCTTTCAATATCTTTTTCATACTTTCTACCTCGTGTGAACATGCTTCCTAGATATACAAATTCATTCACTTGCTCTAGAATTTGCCCATTTACCGATATAGCATTGTTATATGAACATTTAATGTACTGAGAACCTTCAAACAGACGTAGCGACAGAGGAATGTTGGTCTAGAGAGAACTGGCTCTCTACTCTCTCTGCCTACATAGGGAGGGTCTCGTGACACTATGCACTAATGTAATGTGATCGCCTATTTTAAGTCTTGGTCTGTCGGCCGTCTGGTCTAGTGGTCATACCTCCTGTCTGTGAAACTTGAGCTCGCAGGTTCGATTCCCGCTAAGTGCAGATATTTCTGTGATTAACACGAGTATTTGTTCATTAATATTGGAAAAC
This sequence comes from Drepana falcataria, assembly GCA_945859725.1. Taxonomy (NCBI): domain Eukaryota; kingdom Metazoa; phylum Arthropoda; class Insecta; order Lepidoptera; family Drepanidae; genus Drepana; species Drepana falcataria. The sequence goes on along the minus strand of OX243950.1, from coordinate 5,006,612 downwards.
CTGCGTATTTATCTATGTTTAAAAAATAAAATATACAAAATATATATCTTATATCTATTCCATTATCTAGTTCCCACAGTACAGCAAGACCCTAACGGGGTAGGCAGAGAGTATAGAGCGCCAGTTCTCTCTAGACTTACATACCTCTTTCGCTTCGTCCACATTCATCAGTCTCTTCATACATGCTCGTCGGTTTCGAGTACTCTTAACGTTCCTGTCCTTGAGCGTCCGAACGATTTGATCCAGGTAGTTGGAATGTGGCCTTCCTCTGCCCCTTCTTGCACACACTTTTGCTTTGTATATTTGTTTCGTCAATCTTTCTTCACTCATCCTTTCTATGTGTCAAAACCAACGTAACATGCCTTTCTTCATCTTTACAATCGCACCCTCGTTCACGGCAGTTGTTTTGCGAATCTCTTAATTTCGGATTCGATCTTTTTTTTTATACCACTTGGGTGGCAAACAAGCATGCAGTCCGCCTGATGGTAAGCGGTTACCGCCGCCTATGGACGCTTGCAACACCAGGGGTATCACTCAGGAATCTTTTCACACCCTTCTTGAAGAACTCCATGCTGTAATCTCCAGGGAAAACCTCAACGGGGAGCTCATTCCACAGCCTGAGCGTTCGCGGAAGAAATGCAATCGCATTGCATTTATGGCTATTTTCATGCCCCCCCTCACATACTTATGGTTGGAGGAACTGTCCCAAGTTATTTATTTACTAAACTTCCCCGTCTATGAATACAAAGGATAACATTATATAGCGAAATACATAGATAAAATTTATAATAATGTATCTAGGCACTTATATATACAAAGGACAATAAAATTATAGGGGAGAATCTTGACCCTATGAATTCATAGACGAATCAAAGCTCTATGGCGTGAGACAATTTGCACCCTCTTCATAAAGTATAATGTTAATGTATATGAACCTGTTTGGAGGGACATGTTCGTTTGGGAGTACCCTTGGCGTTCAAGGTGAAGGGTGATTGTCGTTTGAATCGTTGAATATCTAATTTGTACCTGTTCTCACACTTATTATTAACTTCAGAAGGGTATTGTTAATGCCACGCACGAAGACGCGCCCCACTATTCCCCCCCTACAGTTTACAGTGTAAGTGTGCAACCTTCCACTAATGTGTGAGTATTGTCGGTACACACTGATTACCTATGAGTGCACATGCACACTACAATTAATACACTCGGGTCATACTGCCCGCATCCCGCGACCCGCGACTAGAAATTGGTGGGGCGCGTCTTCGTGGATGGCGATGGTGAGTAGTAGGAGTTTTTTTTAGGTGCCAACGTGATAGATGGCAAGCACGACTATACATACGCCTTTGAATGTCTCCTCAGACGTATGCAGGTTTCCTCTCGATGTTTTCCTTCACAGTCAAGCTCGTGGTGTGACTACTTAAAGATACACTTATATATAGAGTCATTAATTGTTCTGTTAGTTACGAATAAGAGCTTGAACTATCAAGAGCATTGGTGGCCGAGTGGAACGAGTAGACGTCTGTAATGCAAACCTGCACAGACGAAGCTAGGTAGAAGTGTCAGTGGGCTGGTCACGTCTGTGCAAGGGCCGATGGTCGATGGAGCAGACGTGTCCTTGAGTACACACCGCGGGGTGGCTAACGTACAGAATGAACGTATAGTGCTATAAAGCATGTTAGGAGAACTTGCCGAGAAGGTCACGACAAGTCAGGACAAGTAGCGGCCATTGTCGTGACCCTGTCAACTTCGCGAGCTAGACACTGAGGCGTCAGTGACCAAAGTCATTAATTATTCAGCCTGGGGTACTTGGGCGCTCATAACGAGTCGCATTACCATAAAGTTAAGAAGCTCTCCGTATTTTTAATCTGTTCTGGACATAGCTTTTGACTGCGATTTATGGTTCATGCATATTAATTAGACGCAGGTGTTAATTCAATGAGCTCTTTGAATCTTTGATCTTGGTTTCAGTTGTGTGCTTTTGCTACAGTCATAATACAGTTGACATCACGCCAAGACCCTCACGGGGTGGAGAAAGAGCGTCAGTTGTCGCTTCATATATGCTTGTAAATAAGTTGTAATTTTTTTTTAAAATAATTTTCCAGAGACTGATGAATGTGGACGAAGCGAAAGAAGTATGTAAGTCTAGAGAGAACTGGCGCTCTATACTCTCTGCCTATCTTATGAAGATATTTATATAATATTGCATGGATACCATGTTGGACTACTAGGCTATCTAACCACCATAACGTCAGCGCTCCATACAACGCGCTACACAATCGTCGGCATGTCACGTGACCATCCCAATGACGTCACGTCTGACGTCATTATAATACAATGTAATGAGAGACTTGAATTGATTTTTGATCGTAGGTTCGAATCTCGACCGTACCAATGAGTTTTTCTAAACTTAAGTACAGTGATTGGTCCCCACGAGCTCTATGGTGAAGGAAAACATCGAGAGGGAAACCTGCATACGTCTGAGAACAAATTCAAAGGCGTATGTATAGTCGTGCTTGAGTAACGGCAATGGACTCACCATCTGTGGCATCTAAAATATATCACCGGCGGAAAGTGGGTGTGTCGGTACTTCCTGTACACCTCTGCCTACCCCTTCGGGGACCCTTGTGGGAAGGTTTGTAGGTGTGAGGGTGAAGTAGGGCGCAACTGATTTCCGTTCACAAGTATAGTTGCAATGACCTCGACCTAATAGAATATCACGGCCAAATGACACTGCGAATGTATTAGTGTGTTCTGCTGTGTTCAAGGTATCCAGAAATACAGCAATGGCTGTGCTGGCAGGAGGTGGTGGTGGTCACCTAGCCGGACTGTTGCAATAAGAGGCCTACCACCTAGTACCCAGTCGCTTATGGTCAGTAATGTGACTAGCTACAGTGCCCTTCACACCGCACAGTGTAGTGTACGTACACTAGTGCGGCGGGCGGGAGGATATCTGACACTGCGGTGGTCACCTATCCGGACTGTTGCAATAAGAGGCCTACCACCTAGTACCCAGTCGCTTATGGTCAGTAATGTGACTAGCTACAGTGCCCTTCACACCGCACAGTGTAGTGTACGTACACTAGTGCGGCGGGCGGGAGGATATCTGACACTGCGGTGGTCACCTAGCCGGACTGTTGCAATAAGAGGCCCAGTCCATTACGGCCAGTAATGTGACTGACTTCAAACCGTTATATAAGGACGAAAGATTTCAGGAATGATATGTGCCCACTTTGTTATCAATTCATTGGCCTTGATAATATTAATTTCAATTGCTTTGTTGCATAAGTGTGTGTTGTTTCTACACAGATATCGCCAGGATATAAAGCTCTTATGATGCTTATCGTTCAGTGATAACACGACTTCTGTAGGATACGCTTAGGTTTTTTCTTATACAACAAGAGTGGCAAACAAGCATACGGCCCACCCGATGGAAAACGGTTACCGCAGCCTATTTACGCTTACGATACCGAAGTATCACTTGCGCGTTGCCACTCTGTGTTCGGAGAGTTATACTGTGTTGGAAGCATAATGGCAATAATCCTTCTGCTGCCAACACAATATAATCCTCCCCCATCCCCGAGGAGCTCATTTTTTAACCAATTTTTCTAAACTTAAGTACAGTGATTAGTCACACCAAGAGCTTTATGGTGAAGGAAAACATCGAGAGGAAACCTGCATACGTTTGAGTAGTAATTAAAATTCGTGTTTGAGGAACGGCGATCTTGGATGTCCTATGTATTTAAGTATATATCTATCTATATAAGTAAATATATCGTTGTCTAGTTACCATAACACAAGCTTTGCTTAATTTGGGACTAGGTCAATTTGTGTGCAATTGTCCAATTGGACAATTGCACACTTGATTTTCATCGAAATCGACTCGAATTGCAAATCGAACCTTCCACGTAGACGCTTTCTTCGTGGATAGCACTAACTATCTATATCACCGTATTAGACTGCCATCTGGTCTAGTGGTTAGAGCTCCTGACTGCTAAACTTGAGGTCGCGGGTTCGATTCCCGCTGAGGCCAGATATTTGTGTGATGAACACGAGTATTTGTACCTTAGTCTTGGATGTCCTATGTATTTAAGTATATATCTATCTATATAAGTAAATATATCGTTGTCTAGTTACCATAACACAAGCTTTGCTTAATTTGGGACTAGGTCAATTTGTGTGCAATTGTCCAATTGGACAATTGCACACTCGATTTTCATCGAAATCGACTCGAATTGCAAATCGAACCTTCCACGTAGACGCTTTCTTCGTGGATAGCACTAACTATCTATATCACCGTATTAGACTGCCATCTGGTCTAGTGGTTAGAGCTCCTGACTGCTAAACTTGAGGTCGCGGGTTCGATTCCCGCTGAGGCCAGATATTTGTGTGATGAACACGAGTATTTGTACCTTAGTCTTGGATGTCCTATGTATTTATGTATATATCTATCTATATAAGTAAATATATCGTTGTCTAGTTACCATAACACAAGCTTCACGTAATTTATGGGCGACCTCTAATGGGGTAGGCAGAGTGGGTAGGGCGCAAAAGAATTATAACTCAAAAAAAGTGTACTTACTTATACTCCAAGTACGAGGCGCTCCTATAGGCCCTCCGGTTGTCCTATGAGAAGGAATAGTGGGGCGCGTCTTCGTTGATGGCACTATCTATAGCCTGTTTTAGTTATATTCAGGTTACGGACGATCTAGTCTGGTCTAGATCTGGCAGTTGTTCGTTGTGCGATATGTTATCTTATCAACGCGATGATCGTTCTGGGGCGCCCGTGCGTCTACTTCCAACACGAGTTAGGATATCAAAATGTACAGTCGGAGTACGAATACTTTTGTCAGTTTTCAAATTAATTTAATCATGTCTTTAATTATAAAAATAGTGTGTTGGTAAGTAGCATATATCGTACTATTTATTTATTTATTTGAGTTTCCAACAATGAAATACACAAAACATCCTTAAAAGCTATGTTATCAACAACTTTTTTGTGATTCCTCAATTATAGGTAACCACAGCATGCATGAAAACCTTAGAGATAAAGCGTAATTGCAATTATGAAAAAAATATTTAAAATCTTAAAAAAAAGAAATTAAAAATGGCCTCGTGAAAGCTATTACAATGATAGAAAGGCTAACAAGACTTTTTATTCAATTATGAATATACAAATTAATGTTTGTCTGCATGTATGTAGTATAGGGTATGGTCTGGTATAATTAGTTGAGGGTACGTAGAGAATAAAGAGAGAAGAGCGAGAACTGGCGCTCTACACCCTCTGCCTACCCCATTAGTGACTCGGCGTGTTGTTACGTATGTATGTAAGTTCTACTAAATAGATTTAATTTTATTGTTTTTAAATACCTACCTAAGGAAAAAACTCGCGATTCTATCTACATTTAAACGCTAGAACGGCTGAACGAAAACGGATGAAATTTGGCACAGAGATAGATTAAAGTCTGTATTGGCATGACTGGTTGTACAACCAAATGTCCACTTTAAGGTGACAAGCCTTATTTCATCCCGACTGTACTTAGCAACCCAATTCTAGGCGCTTGTCAGTTTTGGTATACATATTTAAAAATAGAATAGGTATTTGTGTCATTGAAAATGACAGGTCACGTAGGTGGGTCTATGGTAATTTTATTTGAAACGTCCTGTTCCGTGGTTTGTTTAAAATTCGAACTTTTTCGAATTCTTAATATATATATATATATATATATATATATAGCTATAATATAATATATATATCGAAAAGCCGTGGTGGCCGAGTGGTTCGAGCAGTTGCCTGCGACGCAAAGGTCGCAAGTTCGAATCCCGACTGTACCAATAAGTTTTTTGAACTTAAGTACAGTGATTAGTCACACCACGAGCTTTACGTTGAAGGAAAACATCGAGAAGAAACCTGCATACGTCTGAGAAGAAATTCAAAGGCGTATGTATAGTCGTGCTTGAGTAACGGCGATGGACTCGCCATCTGTCACGTTGGCACCTAATATACCTCTGGCGGAAAGTGGGTGTGTGGGTATTACCTATACACCCCTGCCTACCCCTTCGGGGACCCTTGTGGGAAGGCGTGAGGATATATATATATATATATATATATATATATATATAAATTACGTGTCACGTTGTTTGTCCGCGATGGGCTCCTAAACTAATTAACCGATTTCAATCAAATTTGCACACCGTGTGCAGTTTGATCCAACTTGAAAGATTGGATAGCTTACATCACAATTGGACCCGATAGGTGGCGCTGCGATCGTGTTTCAGCAAGTTTTACTTTTCCACCCGGGCGAAGCTGGGCGGGACAGCTAGTAATATATATATCCTCACGCCTTACGACAAGGGTCCAAGGGGTAGGCAGAGGTGTATAGGCAGTACCTACCTGCACACCCACTTTCCGCCAGTGATATATTTTAGGTGCCAACGCGACAGATGGCGAGTCCATGGCTGTTACTCAAGCACGACTGTACATACGCCTTTGAATGTCTTCTCAAACGTATGCAAGCTTTTTTCTCGATGTTAATCACTGTATTTAAGTTCAATAAAACTCATTGGTACAGTCGGGATTCGAACTTGCAGTCTTTGTGTTGCAGGCAAGTACTCGGACCACTCGGCCACCACGGCTCTTCTTATTCTATAATTGCTGTGATATTTATAAGAAATAAAAGCAAGTTATTCATTACAATTAAAAACTCCTTTTAATGCGAAAGGTAGAAAGGGTGTTGGTTCATCTTTCACGTAAAATAACATAAACAGAATATGATGAAAATTTGCACAAAGATAGATTAGATTTAACACAAGAGCCATGTTTTATTCCAGAAAAAATTTAACGAAATCTATTTCAAAAAAAGTCAAAAAACTTAATTCTAAATACAAAAAAATTAAAACCATAATTTTACACTCTTCCCTAATTACATGCATAAAATCATAAATACGTAAATATGGAACAATCCAATGCTCAAAGTCTCACTCGAACCACATAACTAACCTGTAACCCGCCTTCGAACATAGTTACATAATAACGCCCGGAGTCATCTGTTCAAACAAGCCGTGTTTACACAGTCGGGCCGATACCTGCCCTACCTGCCGGGGACACTCATTGGTCTAATAGTAAAATAGAAAAAAATGGGCCCTTAAAACTAGTTCCACTTATGTTATCCTAGATGAATAGTTTTTTTCGTGTGGCTGTATGCTCGCGGCCCGTTGCCGGCCCCCCACTAAAAAAGCGCGGGCCAATAGAAAAGCGGCGCGGCACATTCCGGAATGATTTTGATTTATTTTTGACAGAAAGCTGTTGGGGGAAAAGGGACAGTTTTTTTTACCTCTGTGTAGCGTTGGATGCTAGGCTTTTGAGTGCGTATGGATGTTTTGTTCTTTTACGGTTTTCTGGTATTTGTTTGTAAATAATTCTAGTACTTATTAAGCGTTATTTTAATAAGAATATATGGATATGCGAAAGATGTATGTTCTCTCTACTCTCTACGGGGTTTTTTTATTTGTTTTATTCTTAATTTAAAATATTTTTTTAATATTACATTGGAAATTTGATGGACTGGCATGCAATGCCAGACTGCCTTATTATTGACATTAACCATAATATTGAAATGTTTGGCAACAAAAATGTTAATGATATCTTACAAATATATTAAATGTGAAAGTTTGTAAGTTTGGATGTTTGCGGTTCTTTCACGCCCAAACAACTAAAACGATTTGGCTGAAAGTTGAAATGGTGATAGCTTATACCTAGGAATAGGACATAGGCTACTCTTTTTTGTTTTTTTTTAATCCTGAAAAATTCAAAGTTCTTATATTATAATGTATGATGCATAGCGGCTGAACCGATTCTAGCAGGAAATTTTCCAAAGATACTTTTTCGAACTCCACACGGGCAAAGCCGCGGGCATAAGCTAGTTTTTCAAATAAATTGGAAATAAGGTTCAAGTAGAATCGTATCTAAAGTGAGTATCGAAAGAAAATATCTTTTTTCTATTGTTTATTAGCGTCCTTTCGTTGTGACAAAAATTTCCAGAGGAAACCTGCATAGGAACGTTAGCATTCAAACACGTAAACGGCGGTAAAATCGCCATCTGTCACGTTGGCATTTATATATCCTTGGGGAGAGTTGGTCTGTGGTTACTACCTATACACATCTGCCTATCCCGTGGGAAGGTAAGAAAAGAGTAACCATGGAGTTTCTTGCCGGTTCTTCTCCATGGAAACGACCAACACGAACCGTGCACCTTTTTCGACGTTTTATAAGTGCCCATCTAAGCCTATGTAAATAAAAATATTTTGATTTTTGAAGGCGTGAATTTTGGGCACGAGACAATGAATGTAATAGGAGACCTTTGTGTGGAGCACGCCTGTGTTAGGTGCCAACGTGACAGATGGAGTCGGTCTAATAAATGCGCATAGATAAATATGTAGATATTCATATTGCCTCAACGGCCCCGAGATGTGTCACTGAGTTATCTGTGATACTGTATATATTATCTGTAGTACTAGATAGAGATATCGAGGAACTTTTGTGGTATCGGTCGCCACCGAGGACCTAGATAGGAACGTCTGGGTCACCGATCGTGGTCAACTGGGGTGACTTAGACCACGCGGAACTAATTGGCCCTCAAGCACGACTATACATACGCCTTGAATTGCTTCTCAGACGTATGCAGGTTTCCTCTCGATATTTTCCTTCACCGTAAAGCTCGTGGTGTGGCTAATCACTTAAGTTCAGAAAAACTCATTGGTACAGTCGGAATTTTAACTTTTTGTCGCAGACAACTGCTCGAACCACGGCCACCACGGCTATCACAAAATAATTCTTATCATGTTTACCAAGATGGCGTATTTCTCGTCCCTATCTCAAGGTGGGCAGCGGTCACCGATTACTCGGTTGACCTAGAGCACGTAGTTACCTATAAAACAACAATATTAGCAAATCACTTGCATTCTTGAAGCATTGCCAACGTGGCTTGCCAACTGTCTCAACTTATCCCCCGGTTTTATTGACTACAAGAGGCCCGTCCCGGCTTCGCACGGGTGGACATTTTTTAAACACTTTGGCATAAAAGGAATAATTTTTCTTTCTTGCAATTAAAATAGCCTATATTAATCAGTGGTGGCCGAGTGGTTTGACCAGTTGCCTGAGACACAAAGGTCGCAAGTTCGAATCCCGAGTGTACCAATGAGTTTTTCTGAACTTCAGTACAGTGATTAGTCACACCACGAGCTTTACGGTGAAGGAAAACATCGAGAGGAAACCTGCATACGTCTGAGAAGCAATTCAAAGGCGTATGTATAGTCGTGCTTGAGTAACGGCGATGGACTCGCCATCTGTCACGTTGGCACATAATATATGTCTGGCGGAAAGTGGGTGTGTGGGTATGTATACACCTCTGCCTACCCCTTCGGGGATCCTTATGGGAGGGTGTGAGGATATATTATATTATTATATTAATCAGTGATAATGTAGCATTCAAATGGTGAAAGAATTCTTCAAATCTGTTCAGTACTTTTGAGCCAATTCCTCTCAAACATACTTACATACAAATCTTTCCTCTTTATAATATTAGTACAGACTACCATGCACTGCGGTTCCGCCCGCGTAATTTCAATGAAATTTTTTTTCTGAAATAAAATATAGCCTTTGTCTTAATCTAGCTTATAATCAAAATTGTGTGCAAGAAGAGGCAGAGGAAGACCACGTTCCAACTACCTAGATCACATCATCGGACGCTCAAGGACGGGAACGTCAAGAGTACTCGAAACAAGAGCATGTATGAAGAGACTGATGAATGTGGACGAAGCGAAAGAGGTATGCAAGTCTAGAGAGAACTGGCGCTCTATACTCTCTGCCTACCCCGTTAGGGACTTGGCGTGATGATATGTAGGTATGTATCTATCTCTGTGATAATTTCATCTAATTCTGTACAGCCGTTCTGACGTGATTGGGTATCACACATTCTCACAAACTTTCGCATTTATAATTAGGTGTTCCGTTCCATTTCAGGAACACTAAATAGGTCTTATGTAGAGAGCTTTATTCAAATTGGATTAGTAGTTCTTCTTGTCTTCTCTTTGAATCTTTCGTCGCTTCATCCACACTCTTCATGTACGCCCTTCGTTTTCGAATACTCTTGACGTTTTCATTCTTCCGTGAGTAACACAGTTTCCATCAGGGATGTTATATTAACCAGTAGACACGCGTCGTTTAGGCAGCACTCCAGTCCTGGGCAGAGCCTCCCCAGGACGGCGCGGCCGGGGCGGCGGCGGGGGCCGCGGCCGGCGCGGGGGCACCAGCGGTTCCCCACTCGTCTTGCACCTGGGCAGCCCAGTCCTCCTGCTCGGGCGGCGGGCCGAAGTTGGCTGCGGCCGGTGGCGGTGCAGTGTCCTCGGCCCATGAGGTCACGGCTCCACTGTCTCGTTCCAATCTTCATGCACTGGTGCAGGCACCTCAGGCTTCGGGGTCACCACCGCCTGTTCCTTAGCTTGTTGCTCTTCCTTCTCACTCTATTATATTTCTATTATATTTTCAGTGCCAACGTGACAGATGGCGAGTCCATCGCCGTTACTCAAGCACGACTATACATACGCCTTTGAATGTCTTCTCAGACGTATGCAGGTTTCCTCTCGATGTTTTCCTTCACCGCAAAGCTCGTGGCGTGACTAATCACTGTACTTAAGTTCAGAAAAACTCATTGGTACAGTCGGGATTCGAACTTGCGACCTTTGCGTCGAAGGCAACTACTCTAACCACTCGGCCACCGCGGCTCTACAAGATCACCAATAACACAATTGTAGAAGCAATTCCTTTGTCTCTGCGAAAGAGACTTATCGTATATTTTACATGCATTCCCCTTAATCTATATAGTTCCCGTTTGAGAGACCAGGGCAGGGATACTTGCTAAGCATGGGTGTGAGCGAGACACCAATACACAGACTTTTGCTGCACACGCCCGTCTCGAAGTTGGGTGGGGTGCCAGTTGCGTAGCGGAGCGGTATAGATAGCGGGCTTGTGGGCGATTTAATTTGACGTTTTGAGATCACGTGATCTCCAGATGGTGACGTAATGAGCAGCTCAAGGCGTAGATATATATAGATAATTTAGATATGGGTCATGCTAACTCCGCACGTTAGCAGAGTGAGTAGACCATTTTTCTCGTGGTCGTCTCTCTAGACTTACATACATACATATCATCACGCCGAGTCCCTAACGGGGTAGGCAGAGAGTATAGAGTGCCAGTACTCCCTAGACTTACATACCTCTTTTACATCGTCCACATTCATCAGTCTCTTCATACATGCTCGTCGGTTTCGAGTACTCTTGACGTTTCTTCATTATATCTAGTTGGAACGTGGTCTTCCTCTGCCTCTTTATGCACACACTTTCGCTTTGTATATCTGTTTCGTCAATCTTTCTTCACTCGTCCTCTCTATATGTCCAAACCAACGTAACATGCCTTTCTTCATATCTACAATCACACCCTCGTTCACACCAGTCGTTTTGCGAATCTCTTCATTGCGGACTCCATCTAAGATCGTAACTCCGCACAGTTTTGGAAGAGATCGCATCTCAAAGCTTGTATTACGGTAACTAGATAGTGATATATATCCACTTTAAAGGTAGGTTAGGTAGGTATATTCATAAATACATAAGACATCCAAGACTAAAGTACAAATACTCGTATTCATCTAACAAATATCTGCCCCTAGCGGGAATCGAACCCGCGACCTCAAGTTTCGCAGTCATCCGAATCGACTTTACCAGACGGCCCTCAAGCGGCCGGCTTGGACACTTATCCATGTGTGGACAGAGGAAGTCCACGTTCCAACTACCTAGATCAAATAGAACGGAACGGCTCAAGGACGGGAACGTTATGAGTACTCGAAACAAGAGCTTATAGAAGTCCATAGCCAAATAACATTTTTTTTTGTGCTGTGTTCCTACGCGGGGAATAAGGTTTCCAGTAATGAGCTCCTTGTAGAGGGGGGAAGAGTCTTATATTGTGGCAGCAGAGGGATTAGTCCCATTATGCTGCTAACACAGTATGACTCTCCGAACACAGAATGGCGCGCAAGTGATATTTCGGTATTGTAAGCGTAAATAGGCTCCGGTAACCGTTTTCCATCGAGTGGGCCGGATGCTTGTTTGCCACTCTTGTTGTATAAAAAAAAAGAGCATGTATGAAGAGACTGGTAAAAGGAGAGTCTGCCAGTCCTCTACGGACGTAGAGAACTGACCTCTCTCTCTGCCTATCGTGAAGGACTCGGCGTGATATGTATGACACTTATAGTCCTACATAAAATAACAATTTAATCGCTCTCACGCCTTCCCACAAGGGTCCCCGAAAGGGTAGCCGGGTAGGCAGAGGTGTATAGGTAATACCCACACACCCACTTTCCGCCAGAGGTATATTAGGTGCCAACGTGACAGATGGCGAGTCCATCGCCGTTACGACTATACATACGCCATTGAATTTCTTCTCAGACGTATGCAGGTTTCCTCTCGATGTTTTCCTTCACCGTTCAGCTCGTGGTGTGACTAATCACTGTACTTAAATTCAGAAAAACTCATTGGTACAGTCGGGATTCGAACTTGCGACCTTTGCGTCGCAGGCAACTGCTCGAACCACTCGGCCACCACGGCTCTCCGCTCCGCTCGGCTGACAGTGAAGCCACACCTCAGACACGCTAGGTCATTGACCAAGCGGGTACTTCCTAGCACCTAAGGGCGCGAATCAATTCACTCTGTCATTTTATTACATGGAATAGTCCAGGCTTGTATTGGACACCAGGTATGTCCCACGACTTCGTCCACATCAAATTTAATTTCAAAATTTTCATGAAGAAAATATAATCTATGTATTCAGCGAATAATAAATCTTTATAGCCGTCGTAGCTGAATGGTTCGAGCAGTTGCCTGCGACACAAAGAACGCAAGTTCGAATCCCGACTGTACCAATGAGTTTTTCTGAACTTATGTACTGTGATTAGTCACACCACGAGCTTTACGGTGAAGGTAAACATGCATACGTCTGAGAAGCAATTCAATGGCGTATGTATAGTCGTAACGGCGATGGACTCGCCATCTGTCACGTTGGCACCTAAATATATCTCTGGTGGAAACTGGGTGTGTGGGTACTACCTATACACCTCTGCCTACCCCTTCGGGGACCCTTGTGAGAAGGCGTGAGGATATATTATTATTATTATACATATCTATACTGAATTTCATCCAGTTCCTTTTGATAGTTTTTGCTTAAAAGCGGAACAAAAAATTTCGTATCTATATAATTTATCTGTATTCGTGTACTTGTCTGTGGATAGTGTATTTAAGCCGACCCGATTTGTCTGGTCCCGTGGTGGAGCGGTTGACCTGGGGAGCTCCAAGGTCGCGGGTTCGACTCCCGCACTGAATTAATACGGGCATTGATTATGAAAAACCGGTCAAGCGTGTTGGTCGCACACGGCGGAGGGTTCTGTACCATCAAGCAATTCCAGTACGTGCAATCGACCGTAAAACACTTAACAATTTTTAAATGGAGATATCCGGAAATGGTTGGATAAATCCGGGTGTAGGATGACCTTTGATGCTTGAAATTTCAGCGTTTGTTTGTTTGCTTGTTTATCCTCACGCCTTCCCACAAGGGTCCCCGAAGGGGTAGGCAGAGGTGTATAGGTAATACCCACACACCCACTTTCCGCCAGAGGTATATTAGGTGCCAACGTGACAGATGGCGAGTCCATCGCCTCTCAAGCACGACTATACATACTTTGAATTTCTTCTCAGATGTATGGAGGTTTCCTTACGATGTTTTCCTTCACCGTAAAGCTCGTGGTGTGACTAATCACTGTACTTAAGTTCAGAAAAAACTCATTGGTACAGTCGGGATTCGAACTTGCGATCTTTGTGTCGCAGGCAAATTTCAGTGTCTTTGATACAATTAGCGTATAGTGACGTCAACGAGATTGCACCACGCTGACTCCCCTTACATAGTAGGCAGAGAGAGTAGAGCACCAGCTAACTCTAGACTTATAGACCTCGCTTAATGGGTTAGGCTGTGGACCAACGCTAACACCATCATGAGCTTGCTGGCGAATAGGTTTGTGTTCAGAGAATCATCATCATCATATCATCACGTGTCCCAAACGAGATAGGCAGAGAGTATAGAGAGAATCATAAAATTATTAATGTTAGCATTCGAAACCGACGAGCATGTATGAAGAGACTGATAAATGTGGACGAAGCGAAAGAGGTATTTAAGTCTAGAGAGAACTGGCGCTCTATACTCTCTGCCTACCCCATTAGGGACCTGGCGTGATGATATGTATGTATTAATGTTTTTAAGTGTCGGTATATGCCCATGACTCTGTTATCACGAATTTACTAGCCCATGATCCTTGTTGGTAGAAATAAATGTTTTTTATTATTTATAGAGCCGTGGTGGCCGAGTGGTTCGAGCAGTTGCCTGCGACGCAAAGGTCGCAAGTTCGAATCCTGACTGTACCAATGAGTTTTTCTGAACTTAAGTACAGTGATTAGTCACACCACGAGCTTTACGGTGAAGGAAAACATCGAGAGGAAACCTGTATACGTCAGAGAAGAAATTCAAAGGCGTATGTATAGTCGTGCTTGAGTAACGGCGATGGACTCGCCATCTGTCACGTTGGCACCTAATATACCTCTGGCGGAAAGTGGGTGTGAGGGTATTACCTATACACCTCTGCCTACCCCTTCGGGGACCCTTGTGGGAAGGCGTGAGGATATATTATTTATTTATATTATTATTATTATTTATTTATTTATATAATCCCCATTAAGTAGTCTCTTTATACATTCCGAGGGTCCGAATTATGGAATTAATGACCCAGAAATAATCCTGTCATCTCAAATGAAAGTCTTGATAACCTTACAAAAACTCCATTCAAGGTCTCGCACAATAAACAACTGAGGTCCCAGCATCGTCCCTTGAGGGAGCCTCGACAAAAAACAAGCAAAATCAAAACTTGCTCTCTTATCAAAATACTTCCAGTCCGGTTTCATGCGTGCAAGTGAAATACAATGGTCAAGTGAGCGATTTTAATCCTTAAACCGATGCGGGACGGTATAGAGTGCCATGTCTGATGTGTCAAAGGCCTTATACGAAACAAGTAGGGTTGCTGTTACTAAGTAATGTTCGCTGCAATTTATTTTATTTATTAAAGAGGTCTCGCGCCGTCTAGTCGATACCTCTCGTGACAGGCGGGCTGGAACATATCTCGCTCAGAGAATCAGCATTGCTATCCAGCGTGGCAATGCTGCTAGTCTTCTTGGCACGTTGCCTCGGGATACCGATTTGGGACAAATATTTTATCTGTAAGTAGTTAGTTTCAAGTGTTCTTTGTAAATATTATTAATTGTTGTTATGCTGATTCTCTGAGCGAGATATGTTCCAGCCCGCCTGTCACGAGAGGTCTCGACTAGACGGCGCGACACCTCTTTAAAAAGATGGTGAGCCTCAGGACCCCAAGGCCCCAGAGTTTCAACCGCAAATGCAGCAAATATGTATCAGAGAATCAGCATTGCTATCCAGGGTGGCAATGCTGCTAGTCTTCTTGGCACGTTGCCTCGGGATACCGATTTGGGACAAATATTTTATCTGTAAGTAGTTAGTTTCAACTGTTCTTTTTAAATATTATGAATTGTTGTTATTGTAAATAAAGTATTATATTTTATTTATTTATCCACACTCATATTAACATCTTTATAACCAATACGATGTTAAGAGAAAAAATAATAATATTACTACAGATACTGAAAAATAAACAGATTAACATAACAACACAAATATTTAACTACTTAAAATATATATATATATATATATCCTCACGCCTTCCCACAAGGGTCCCCGAAGAGGTAGGCAGAGGTGTATAGGTAATACCCACACACCCACTTTCCGCCAGAGGTATATTATTTATTTACAATGTAGAGCCGTGGTGGCCGAGTGGTTCGAGCAGTTACCTGCGACGCAAAGGTCGCAAGTTCGAATCCCGACTGTACCAATATGTTTTTCTGAACTTAAGTACAGTGATTAGTCACACCACGAGCTTTACGGTAAAGGAAAACATCGAGAGGAAACCTGCATACGTCTGAGAAGAAATTCAAAAGCGTATGTATAATCGTGCTTGAGTAACGGCGATGGACTCGCCATCTGTCACGTTGGCACCTAATATACCTCTGGCGGAATGTGGGTGTGTGGGTATTACCTATACACCTCTGCCTACCCTTTCGGGGACACTTGTGGGAAGGCGTGAGGATATATATATATAAATAAATAAATAAATACTTTTTCAATCCAGTCAACAGATATCGCCATTTGCTAGATAATAATGACTGTTAAATAATAGGCAAATAATTTGCAATAAAATAATATTGCGACTATAAATTGAGATGTAAGCTAACCTATCTTTCAAGTTGCATCAAACTGCACACGGTGTGCAAATTTGATTAAAATCGTTTAAAAAGTAGTTTAGGAGTCCATCGCGGACAAACAACGTGACACGTAATTTATATCTATATACTAAGATATGTATATATAGCCTTGCCGGAGAGTCAACGGACTCGCCATCTATCGCTTTTACCTATATACATGCCGGGGAAAGAAATTAAATTGTTTCGCCTTCAGTAACTATAAATACTGCGTGAAAACATAATGATAGTCGTGAAATTGTCGTCATCAGCCTTATCTCTGGTTAAAAGTGGGAGTGATTACACTTCTGCCTACCCCTTGTGGGTAGGCGTAGACTGTTTTATCCACAGTGCTATCGTGGTAAAGATAACCGCTTGACCTTAGTAATGTGCATAGCTATATTGTTAAATCTCTATAAATACATGCTACCAACATAATTATACTCTTTAATTACGATTTGCCGTGATGGCCGAGTGGCTAGAGTAGTTTCCTACAACACAAATATTGCAAGATCGAGTCCCGACTGTACCAATGAGTTTTTCTTAACTCAAGCACACTACCTGGATTAAATCGATCGGACGCTCAAGGACGGGAACGTTAAGAGTACTCGAAACCGACGAGCATGTATGAAGAGACTGATGAATGTGGACGAAGCGAAAGAGGTATGTAAGTCTAGAGAGAACTGGCTCTATACTCTCTACCTCCCCCGTTAAGGACCTGGCGTGATGATATGTATGATATGTATGTAAGCACAGTGAGCTTTATAGCGAAGGAAAATGTCGAGAGGAAATTTGCATCCGTTTGAGAAGACATTCAAAGGCGTATGTAAGGCACCTTAAATATATCTCTGGCGGAATGTGGGTACTTAATGCACACCTCTGCCAACCCTGCCGGACCCTGTTGGTAAGGCGTGAAGAGTTTTTAATAACTATCTTGTTCATTTAAACGCGTAACTGCGTTTCTGTAATAAAAAGAAACTCCTTTTAGAGCCTTCATATTTGTTTATGTAATAAAGCGACCCGTCCCGGCTTTGTTCGGATACATAATCAAAATCCAAATACTTTTATTTCACATAGGCCTAGATGGGCACTTATAAAACGTCGAGAAAAGTGCACGGTTCGGGTTGGTCGTTTCATGGAGAAGAACCGGCAAGAAACTCCATGGTTACTCTTTTCACAGTACAGGGTGGAGTTCTATAAGTTATACCCCTGGTGTTGCAAGCCTCCATAGGCGCCGTCATCTTGGAGCTGAATACCACCTTTGTCTTCTTTATCCTCACGCTTCACAAGGGTCCCCGACAGGGTAGGCAGAGGTGTATAGGTAGTACTCACACACCCACTTTCCGCAATTTTTAGGCGCCAATGTGATATATGGCGAGTCCATCGCCGTTACCCAAGCACGACTATACATACGCCTTTGAATTGCTTCTCAGACGTATGCAGGTTTCCTCTCGATGTTTTCCTTCACCGTAAAGCTCGTGGTGTGACTAATCACTGTATTTAAGTTTAGAACTCATTGGTACAGTCGGGATTCGGACTTGCGATCTTGCCGCCCTGGCTCCTTGTGCGTTATTTAACTGTCTTTGTCGTAAGATATATCTCTTATTCACTTGTCTTTGTTCGTTCTTCTAGGCGAGGCAGTCGGACGTCTTTTGCGCAAACGTCAAATCTGAAAGCTTTCTATAAATATAGTGTCATAATAAATCAATAAGAAAGCGTAGAACTAGGTTCTGTTCGCTGTAAACCGCGCCGTCAGACATACCAACCAGCTGTATTGATCTCCACACCATCGCTATTAAGTCGATAATCGAACGGCAGAAAAATATCGTCTCCGTTGACGGCACGGCGTTTGGTTTACATTTAATTTTGGATCTAAAATGTTGGTTTTAAGGTTGGATTTCGCATGCAGGGAGCTGTAGCGGTTCCATGCATAGTACTTCTAGGTATGCGGTTACTCTGTGTGCGCAACTGCATACAGACACACTTTGTATCTAAAGATTTACCTACACGAATGCTAGTATGGCGCAGATCACTGTATGTGGCATTTTCATCTACACAGTATTAAAAATACTTAATACATAAAATAAGCCGTGGTGGCCGAGTGATTCGAGTTGCCTGCGACGCAAAGATCGCGCGTTCGAATCCCGACTGTACCAATGAGTTTTTCTTAACTTAAGTACAGTGATTAGTCACCACGACCTTTACGGTGAAGGAAAACATCGAGAAGCAATTCAAAGGCGTATGTATAGTCGTGATTGAGTAACGGCGATGGACTCGTCATTTGCCACGTTAGCACCTAAAATTCCCCGACGAGGCTCAAGGTGCCAACGTGACAGATGCATACGCCTTTGAATGTCCTCTCAATCGTATGCAGGTCTCCTCTCGACGCTTCTCCGTAAAGCTCGTGGTGTGACTTATCACTACTTAAGTACAGAAAACCTTTTTATTCAAACCTACTACCAAAGCTATGCAAGCCATTACTAAAACCATTTTTTGACTGGAGAGCATTTAAAATGAGCCGTTACTAATGGTCTATTTAAAGATGGCGTTTTTGTCGGCTCGCGCTGATCTTAATTGATTTTAGTTTTTTTTACGCTTCAATAATTGGAACACTGGTGATTGAGCATAGTCAGTAACTAAACACAGAATTGTGGAACCAAATTGAGTGTACTACACAGGACTGGGGCTCTACTCTCTCTGCCTAACCCTAACGAACTTTACGGCGAAGGAAACATCGAGAGGAAACCTGCATACGTCTGAGAAGCAATTCAAAGGCGTATGTGTAGTCGTGCTTGAGTAACGGCGATGGACTCGCCATCTGTCACGTTGGCACTTACAATATATCACCGGCGTAAAGTTGGTGTGTGGGTACCACTTACACACTTCTGCCTACTCCTTGGGAGACTTATGGGAAGGCGTAAAGATATATAAAAATCGTTTTAATAATTGTAAATAGATGGCAAGTTTTAGGAGGTTTGCTCAATCCCAAATATAACGTTAAAAACAAAGAACGAATTAAGTCGTTCTTAAATCCTTATGCACCATTAAAATTTTACTTGTATGAAGACCCCCTGCTACCAATCGTAAGAAGGCCGTGAAAAGATTATTGTAGGGCCAGCAACACAACCATTTGAAGAAGGGCCTGAAAGGATTTCTGCAGGTTCCAAAGTGCGCGTGATACTCCCGGTGTTGCAAGCGCTCAAAGGCGTTGGTAACCGCTTGGCATCAGGCGGAATATATGCTCGTTTTCCACCTTAACAATATTGTCTGAATATATAAAAATGATCGTTTGTGTACGTTTAATAAAATTACAAAAGCTCCGCTGTTAGAATTCGAATTTCACACATGTAAGTTGTGTGTTGTCATACATACATACGTTATACGTACATACAAACATACATACATACATAGCATCACGCCGAATCCCTAACGGTAGGCAGAGAGAATAGAAAGCCAGTTCTCTCTAGACTTACATGTAGAGTCTAACTACATATTTATATATATACTAGTGGTCCCGCCCAGCTTCGCTTGGGTGAAAAAAGTAAATGCCCTAAAACACGATCACAGCGCCACCTATCGGGTCCAATTGTGAATCTAAACCATTCTCGAATCTCCACGAACACACACAAAAAATTTCATCAAAATCGGTCCAGTCGTTTAGGAGGAGTTCAGTCACATACACACGCACACAAGAAATATATATAAATAAAAAAATAAATATCCTCACGCCTTCCCACAAGGGTCCCCGAAGGGGTAGGCAGAGGTGTATAGGTAATACCCAAACACCCACTTTCCGCCAGAGGTATATTAGGTGCCAACGTGACAGATGGCGAGTCCATCGCCGTTACTCAAGCACGACTATACATACGCCTTTGAATTTCTTCTCAGACGTATGCAGGTTTCCTCTCGATGTTTTCCTTCACCGTAAAGCTCGTGGTGTGACTAATCACTGTACTTAAGTTCAGAAAAACTCATTGGTACGGTCGGGATTCGAACTTGCGACCTTTGCGTCGCAGGCAACTGCTCGAACCACTCGGCCACCACGGCTTCTAACGGCGGAAATATATATATTAAGATATATCCTCTCGCCTTCCCACTAGGGTCCCCGAAGGGGTAGGCAGAGGTGTATAGGTAGTACCCACACCCCCATATATAGGGTAGCCGTTAACGCTTCTATTAGGGACATACAGACTAACATACATAGATGAGTAACGAAATGTAACGCTTAATGAATTTTCTTTTGACTTTATAATGACAACTAGCTGTGCTCGCGAGTTCGCCCGCGTGGGATAGTGACTGCGCAGTATTTTTTTATTTATTTTGGATGTGTGTGTGTGTGTATAGGGGATGCCTACGTCATAGTAGCTTTATGCATGCAAAGTCTCAGCCCGATCGGTTTAAAATTGTCAAAGTTTCATACAAACTTTCATCCCCTATTTTATCCCCTTGGGGGTAGAATTAATCAAAATCCTTTCTTACCGGATGCCTACGTCATAACATCTACTTGCATGCCAAATTTCAGCCCGATCCGCCCAGTGGTTTGGGCTGTGCGTTGATAGATCACTATGTCAGTCAGACACCTTTGATTTATATATATATATATAGATTTTAAGTTCACGTAGAGACAAGCGGTCACCTAGAAACCTCAAATCACCTCTTAACAATGCTAGCAACACTCGCTCTGTGGACTCTAATTGATATGATTTCTAGTATTAATTAAACGATGGACTCGCCATCTGTCACGTTGGCACCTAAAATATATATCTGGCGTGGATGTGTGATTACCTTTACAATTCTGTCTACCCCTTCGGAGACCCTTGTGGAAGGCGTGAGAAAATACTCATACAGTTATTTTGTGTTTGAGTACAACATGAAAATTGCAAATTTGATCTTCAATAGTCCAATGAGTTTCCTAACCAAACCGCAAGCTTTACAGTGAAGGAAAACATCGAGAGGAAACCTGCATAGGTTTGAGAAATTTAAATACGTATGTCTCTACATTCAACGCCAAGAGTACTCGAAACCGTGGACGTGGAATGTGGACGAAGCGAAAGAGGTATGTAAGTCTAGAGAGAACTGGCGCTCTATACTCTCTGCCTACCCCGTTGGGGACTTGGCGTGATGATATGAATGTATTGCTAAGACATGCAAATTAAACGGAAACATCTTACTAATATAAAAAATGTGAAAGTTTGTAAGTTTGGATGTTTGCGGTTCTTTCACGGCAAAACGGCTGAACCGATTTGGCTGAAAGTAGAAATGGTGATGGCTTATACCTAGGAATAGGACATAGGCTACTTTATTTTTTTTTAATCCAGAAAAATTATTTATGTCTTATATTATAATATAATATATGATGCTCTTCCACGGCGTAGCGGCTGAACCGATTCTAGCAGGAACATTTCCAAAGCTACTTTGTCGAACTCCACGCGGGCGAAGCCGCGGGCATAAGCTAGTAATACATATGGATGCACTAACTTTTAGTCCCGCTTTGAATTTAAAACATATATTTATATACGACACTCGACATTTATCGTCATATTTCGACAAATTAAAACAAAACCATAACATATTATAAAGGGAAACCTTCCTTGTGCATCATCTATCTATTGGCGAAAACTGCGTGAAAATCCGTCCAGTAGTTTGCGAGTTTAGCTCAAACAGACAGACAGTCACGGGGCTTTGTTTAATATGTAGTGATTGTGGAAAGTTTTCAGGGCTTCATCTTGTACAGTTAGTCGTGTATATTTAACGTTGGTGTTGCTATGTGTGCAGTGAGGTACCCAGTTTTGCGATAGCAGAGCCGTGCGCGTGTGTGTGTGGTGCGTCTGTGCGCATGCTGCAATGCACTGCGCCCTAGGTCACTCCGCAGTACTCAAATGCATTCGTGCGAGTGCATACACCGCGCTCAGCCGGGAAAATATTAAAAATCACAGTTTAACATTTATTTAACGTAGCAATACTTGTCTTTGTTAATTTAAATTCTTGTTGTTGCATTTTATAATTGAAAATTCGTTTTTTACTCGCTTCTTTGTCGGCCGCCATGTTGGATCCGGTGCGTTTTTGAGAATGCTGCGCTCGGTGAGTCCCGCTTTCCATTTTTTTTTTTCAAATTTAGAACTTTCTTCAATTTGACATTTGATATTTAAACTTATGACGTTTAATGCCAATTTTATCTGTATTTGCGATCAAAGGCTTTTTGTTGCATTGTTTCGATCTATTTGTCATTGTTCATTACAAGCTTGTATGTAATTTTAACTAAACTACCCAGTGATCTGATGATATGACCTGTGTAAAATTGTCGATACAACTAATGTCTCTCCATTTTCTCTTGCACGTATAAATAATTTATTATAATAACAAAGCGAATTAAACTCCTTAAAACTTGACATAAATATGAATTAAATGCGAATTTCAGCGGTATTTAAAGATATTTGATATTCCTGTAGCGTACGTCATGCGATCGCCATTTTGAAAAAGGGCGTCTCGCCCATTTGCCGTGTGAAGAGGAAACGCTTACAAAATTGATTTTGACTTTGAAATATATAAATATAATATATTTATTATTATTTGTACAATATATTCAGCAGGACTCGAAGCCGACGAGCATGTATGAAGAGACTGATGAATGTGGACGAAGCGAAAGATGTATGTAAGTCTAGAGAGAACTGGCGCTCTGTACTCTCTGCCTACCCTGTTAGGGACGGCCTTTTTATGTATTTATTGTTAATGTTGGCCGTGTGGTTCGAGTAGCCTACATCGTAAAGATTGCACATTCGAAATTCTACTGTACCAACGACTTTTTTTAACTTAGTGATAAGACACCCCACGAGCTTTACGGTGAAGGAAAACATCGAGAGGGAACCTGCATACGTCTGAGAAGACATTCAAAGGCGTATGTATAGTCGTACTTGAGTAATGGCGATGGACTCGCCATCTGTCACGTTGGCACCTAAAATATATCTCCGATGAAGGGAGGGTTTAGCTACATCTCTGCTTACCCCTTTGGGGACCCTTGTGTGAAGAAGTTATATATATTGTTTATCAATTGTCCGTTTAAAGGGACTTTTATACATTTGCGATTCATCATGTTTGGAACAAAGGAATTTTAAATTTCGATAATCTTCGTGAATAATTCTTGTTTATGGTTACCATTAGGAGCTATATTTATATTTACGTAAAAGAAAATCTAGCTTTGGCTTAAGTTTGTTTTTTATATTAATATACTAGCGGCCTGCTCCGGCTTCGCACGGGTGGACATTTATTATTTAAGCATTTTGGCATATTATTTTTTCTTGCAATTGAATATAGCCTATATTAATCAGTGATAATGTAGCATTCAAATGGTGAAAGAACTTTTAAAATCTGTCCAGTACTTTTTGAGCCAATTTCTTACAAACATACTTACATACAAATCTTTCCTCTTTATAATATTAGTATAGATATACATACATACATACATATCATCACGCCGAGTCCCTAACGGGGTAGGCAGAGAGTATAGAGCGCCAGTTCTCTCTAGACTTACATACCTCTTCGATTCGTCCACATTCATCAGTCTCTTCATACATGCTCGTCGGCTTCGAGTACTCTTGACGTTCCCGTCCTTGAGCGTCCGATCTATTTGATCTAGGTAGTTGGAACGTGGCCTTCCTCTGCCTCTTCTTGCACACTCTGTTTTGTCAATCTTTCTTCTATATGTCCAAAATTATAGATATAGATTTGGATATCATAATAAGGGTGTTGATCTCTACATGCCTCGACTTATACTAGCTACTTTTAATTAATTAATAAATTAAGAGCCGTGGTGGCCGAGTGGTTCGAGCAGTTGCCTGCGAAGCAAAGGTCGCAAGTTCGAGCCCCGACTGTACCAATGAGTTTTTCTGAACTTAAGCACAGTGATTAGTCACACCACGAGCTTTACGGTGAAGGAAAACATCGAGAGGAAACCTGCCTACGTCTGAGAAGACATTCAAAGGCGTATGTATAGTCGTGCTTGAGTAACGGCACCTAAAATATATCTCTGGCGGAGAGTGGGTGTGTGGGTACTACCTATACACCTCTGCCTACCCCTTCGGGGACCCTTGTGGGAAGAAAATATATATAATTCTTAGGGAAGACCTCAACGGGAGATCAGTGTTTCAAGCGAACGAACACTAAGGTTCCAAGGTATGGGGATGAGTTCCCCCACAATGACTAGATGTACGGCCAAGGGCAGACCTGATGCACTCTCCAGGGAAAACCTCAGAGTTCATCCAATAGCCTTATGATAAGAGGAACAAAGCATTGGTTGAGGTCGTTCACATCAGTTACTCTTATCAGCATGTAATATATGCTTGTTATAATTAACTTGATTGATAGCAAGCCGTCTCCCTTTATCTCCTTTCACTGGTCGAGGGCAGCCGTTCAGGGTGGGGATACTTTCAGTACTCTAAAAAAATCTGTTATTGTTGTCAAATGATGACGTTAGATGGAGCTGAACTGTTTTTTAACAGGCTATTACGGTGTTCTTTTCAGCTTGTATATAGTTTGGAATCGTTGTCATGAATTAAGGAGCTTTCTTATCGGCGTCTCTGATGCAACTCCTTTCATTTGCCTCTGTCCAGCGCCATCTCTTTGACCTCCTTATACGCCATGACAGTCACCTTTGCTTTAAGAGCTGGCCTCTTGTCGGCGTCCCTGATGCAACTCCTTCCATTTGCCTCTGTCCAGCGCAATCTCTTTGACCTCCCTATACGCCATGACAGACCCTTTGCTTTAAGAGCTGAGCTGGCCTCTTGTCGGCGTCCCTGATGCAACTCCTTCCATTTACCTCTGTCCAGCGCCATCTCTTTGACCTCCCTATACGCCATGACAGACACCTTTGCTTTAAGAGCTGGCCTCTTGTCGGCGTCTCTGATGCATCTCCTTCCATTTGCCTCTGTCCAGCGCAATCTCTTTGACCTCCCTATACGCCATGACAGACACCTTTGCTTTAAGAGCTGAGCTGGCCTCTTGTCGGCGTCTCTGATGCAACTCCTTCCATTTGCCTCTGTCCAGCGCAATCTCTTTGACCTCCCTATACGCCATGACAGACACCTTTGCTTTAAGAGCTGGCCTCTTGTCGGCGTCTCTGATGCAACTCCTTCCATTTGCCTCTGTCCAGCGCAATCTCTTTGACCTCCCTCTCTATACGCCATGACAGTCACCTTTGCTTTAAGAGCTGGCCTCTTGTCGGCGTCCCTGATGCAACTCCTTCCATTTGCCTCTGTCCAGCGCAATCTCTTTGACCTCCCTATACGCCATGACAGACACCTTTGCTTTAAGAGCTGGCCTCTTGTCGGCGTCCCTGATGCAACTCCTTCCATTTGCCTCTGTCCAGCGCAATCTCTTTGACCTCCCTATACGCCATGACAGACACCTTTGCTTTAAGAGCTGGCCTCTTGTCGGCGTCCCTGATGCAACTCCTTCCATTTGCCTCTGTCCAGCGCAATCTCTTTGACCTCCCTATACGCCATGACAGACACCTTTGCTTTAAGAGCTGGCCTCTTGTCGGCGTCTCTGATGCAACTCCTTCCATTTGCCTCTGTCCAGCGCAATCTCTTTGACCTCCCTATACGCCATGACAGACACCTTTGCTTTAAGAGCTGGCCTCTTGTCGGCGTCCCTGATGCAACTCCTTCCATTTGCCTCTGTCCAGCGCAATCTCTTTGACCTCCCTATACGCCATGACAGACACCTTTGCTTTAAGAGCTGGCCTCTTGTCGGCGTCTCTGATGCAACTCCTTCCATTTGCCTCTGTCCAGCGCAATCTCTTTGACCTCCCTATACGCCATGACAGACACCTTTGCTTTAAGAGCTGGCCTCTTGTCGGCGTCTCTGATGCATCTCCTTCCATTTGCCTCTGTCCAGCGCAATCTCTTTGACCTCCCAATACGCCATGACAGACACCTTTGCTTTAAGAGCTGAGCTGGCCTCTTGTCGGCGTCTCTGATGCAACTCCTTCCATTTGCCTCTGTCCAGCGCAATCTCTTTGACCTCCCTATACGCCATGACAGACATCTTTGCTTTAAGAGCTGGGCTCTTGTCGGCGTCTCTGATGCAACTCCTTCCATTTGCCTCTGTCCAGCGCAATCTCTTTGACCTCCCTATACGCCATGACAGACACCTTTGCTTTAAGAGCTGGCCTCTTGTCGGCGTCTCTGATGCAACTCCTTCCATTTGCCTCTGTCCAGCGCAATCTCTTTGACCTCCCTATACGCCATGACAGACACCTTTGCTTTAAGAGCTGGCCTCTTGTCGGCGTCCCTGATGCAACTCCTTCCATTTGCCTCTGTCCAGCGCAATCTCTTTGACCTCCCTATACGCCATGACAGACATCTTTGCTTTAAGAGCTGGGCTCTTGTCGGCGTCTGTGATGCAACTCCTTCCATTTGCCTCTGTCCAGCGCAATCTCTTTGACCTCCCTATACGCCATGACAGACACCTTTGCTTTAAGAGCTGGCCTCTCCTTCCATTTGCCCTGTGCTAATCCAGCAAATTCTCACTGTGCCAAATTCCATTCAGAATCGCTCCATCCGTTTTGTTTGCGTAAGTAACATCCATATTATAAACTTCATATTTCTCTAACATAATTAATTTGAAAGTTTGTAACGTTGTTTGTCCCGGTTTCACGCGAAAGCTACTGATTGGATTAAAATTACAAGGGTCCCCGAAGGGGTAGGCAGAGGTATATAGGTAGTACCCACACACCCTCTTTCCACCAGAGATATATTATAGGTGCTAACGTGACAGATGGTGAGTCCGTCGCAGTTACAAGCACCTATACAAACGCCTTTGAATTTCTTCTCAAACGTATGCAGGTTTCCTCTCGATGTTTTCCTTCACCGTAAAGCTCGTGGTGTGACTAATCACTGTACTTGAGTTCAGAAAAACTCATTGGTACAGACGGGATTCGAACTTGCGATCTTTGTTGCAGGCATCTACTCGAACCACTCGGCCACCACGGTCAGGATTTAAATGACACTTGACAGTAATATAGCTCAGAATAACACAGAATATAATTAATATAAAAGTATATAAATAAATCACGATTAAAATCAAATGCAGGTAGGCAAAACCGTCGGGCACAACTAGTTAACACTATTAGTAAGATAGCATGATAACATACCGAGCTATACACGGTCGTCCGTGTAATAAATTAAAAAAGAAAAAAGGCTCAACCAATCGCGACCGAAGTCCTAGTTTGATAAAAAATTACATTTAAACTGCATTCGACCAACCGTCATTCTCGGGAATGATTTGGGTCGACCAATGGTAGGTTGCATTTTGTTTTTTTTTTCACCAATAGATTCGTCTATTCGGCCAATGCGTTTGGGACGAACCCGGGCCCTATCGTTTGTAATCTGGGACTGGGCCCAATGGGCATACGACCTATGCGATGCGTTAAAAAAAAATTTAAACTGACTGCGTTAAAACACGTTTTTATACACATCATCAAGCCGATTTCCTAACGGGGTAGGCGGAGGGTATAGAGTGCAAGTTCTCTATAGACTTGCATACCCCTTTCCCTTCGTCCACGTCCTCGGCGTGATAATATCCTCACGCCTTCCCACAAGGGTCGGCAGTTAGGCAGAGGTGCATAGGTAGAACCCACACCCACTTTCCGCCAGAGATATATTTTAGGTGCCAACGTGATGGTGATGATATGTATGTATATATGAAAGGTACAAAATTATAGGTGACACCGCGTTATTCGCCTTGTCTTAGCTACTCAGTAACCTACTTGTAATTCAATTAGTCACCAAACGCTGACCCAATCCCTGACCCTGGATTCGCAGACGAGGTGACTGGACTAGATGTATAAGTGACGGAAGCTTGACGAAACTGATAAATAATACATCTTCACGCTTCCACAAGGGTCTCCGTAGGGGTAGGCAGAGGTGTGTAGCAGTACCCACACACCAACGTTCCGCTGGAGACATATTTTAGGGACCAACGTAACAGATGGCGAGTCCATCGCCGTTACTCAAACACGACTATACATACGCCTTTGAATTGCTTCTCAGACGTATGCACATCACGAGCTTTACCGTGAAGGAAAACATCGAGAGGAAACCTGCATACGTCTGAGAAGACATTCAAATGCGTATGTATAGTCGTGCTTGAGTAACGGCGATGGATTTACCATCTGCCACTGCACCTAAAATATATCTCTCGAGGCAGGTCGGTGCATGGTATTACCAACACTCCTGACCCTTCGGGGACCCTTGGGCGTGAGGATATATTATTATTTTTACAATTAAAAAATTTTTTTACTTGGGTGAATCCGGGATATATAGGCAGTTCTGAATGCGAGACGGCATTTTCAAAAGCTGGTCGCGTGTTCTCAAGGACAGCCGACGCAACATGGCCGCCGCCACACACATGGACGTACTAAAGGTACTTTGTTCATCTCTACGCGAAGGTACAAATCTACGTTTAACAAATAATACTAGCCATACTTATAAAACTGGCGTGAACGAGGGAGAAAGCATCTCGCGTTGGTTTGGACATATAGAAAGGATGAGTGTCGAAAGATTGACTAAGATATACAAAGCGTATGAAAGAAGAGGCAGAGAAAGACCACGTTCCAACTACCTGGATCAAGTCGATCGGACACTCAAGGACGGGAACGCCTGTATGAAGCATGAAGCATATGAAGCAAGAGCATGTATGAAGAGACTGATGAATGTGGATGGTAAAAGAGATTTGTAAGTGTGGAGAGAACTGGTGCCTAAACGTATCTCTGGCGAAAAGAGGGTGTCTACCCCTTCAATGTTGAGGGAAAACGAAAAAAACATTTAATTCATGACTAGCAACCCGCCACTTCTTCTCACGGGCACATTCATATAAATCCTCACACCCTCCCACAAGGGTCCCTGAAGGGGTAGGCAGAGGTATATAGGCAATACACACACTTCCACTTTCCGCCAGAGATATATTTTAGGTGCAGTGACAGATGGTAAATCCATCGCCGTTACTCCAGCACGACTATACATACTCCTTTGAATGTCTTCTCAGACGTGTGCAGGTTCCCTCTCGATGTTTTCCTTCACCGTAAAGCTTGTGGTGTGCCTCACTGTACTTAAGTTCAGAAAAAGTCATAGGTACATTACCTACATTGTTTTGTTATATCCCAAAGGGTACGTTTTAGATGAAAGCTCCCAGGCGGCTCGATTTCTTCCGCCATTTTCAATAACTATTGTCACATTTCAACTGACTTACCAAACCTTAACAAGTTAAAATACCTATCCCTTGATCGATCGGACGCTCAAGGACGGGAACGCCAAGAGTACTCGAAACAAGAGCATGTATGAAGAGACTGATGAATGTGGACGAAGCGAAAGAGGTATGCAAGTCTAGAGAGAACTGGCGCTCTATACTCTCTGCCTACCCCGTTAGGGACTTGGCGTGATGATATGTATGTATGTTTGTATCCCTAGAATCAATCTGTCCGTCGGTGAAAATTTCATCAAAAACCGTTCAGTTATTTTGGAGTTTATCGTGAACTGACATACAGACTTATTTCGCTTATACTATACTGGGTGTGTCTCGTGATTTCATCCGCGTAAAATAATAATTTCATTACTATAATTTTATCTAAATTTATATATATGATATTACCTGTGTCCCGTGACTTTACTCGCGTAAAAAATTATTTTAGTTGGTTGATATTTCTTTGGGTCCTATGTGTTAGTTAATGCAGCTAATAATCTATCCCTGAGCCAAATTTCATCCGATTCCGTTGTGTAGTTTTCGCGAGAAAGAGGAACAAACAATTTCGAATTTATTATATTGTCTAGGACAAACTTCAACAATATATATACTGAACTTCTTTTAATAAAAAAAAGTAATTTATAAACAGTTCTGGTAACACTTTAATTGCACCTCTCAGGGCGGCAACATTACAAAAAATAACGAGTAGAACATGATGTGGGGGAGATAGGCTGCCTCGCTCGTGCGCATGGCGCCGTCCCGCTCTAATTTATCTATTTCCTACGGCTTATTTACAATGGTTCCAGGCCCTGCATCGTATATACACACACACACGCACACGTCTGTGTGTGTGCGCGCCGTCTTTTTTTTTTCGTCTGGCCGAGGGTTACATGGCTGATATCTCTCGCTTGCAATCCTTGCTTTTTCTTTTTCCAACTCTTTAATTTGTTCGATACATGTGGATTTTTATAATAATATATCCTCACGCCTTCCCACAAGGGTCCCCGAAGGGGTAGGCAGAGGTGTATGGGTAATACCCACACACCCACTTTCCGCCAGAGGTATATTAGGTGCCAACGTGACAGATGGCGAGTCCATCACCGTTACTCAAGCACGACTATACATACGCCTTTGAATTGCTTCTCAGACGTATGCAGTTTTCCTCTCGATGTTTCTTTTACCGTAAAGCTCATATGTTATAAATCATGCATATCATCACGCCGAGTCCCTAACGCGGTAGGCAGAGAGTAAAGAGCGACAGTTCTCTCTAGACTTGCATACCTCATTCGCTTCGTCCACATTTATCAGTCTCTTCATACATGCTTGTTTCGAGTACTCTTGACGTTCCCGTCCTTGAGTGTCCGATTGATCTGATCCAGGTAGATGGAACGTGGCCTTCCTCTGCCTCTCCTCGCACACACTTTTGCTTTGTATATCTGTTTCGTCAATCTTTCTTCACTCATCCTTTCTATGTGTCCAAACCAACGTAACATGCCTTTCTTCATCTTTACAATCACACCCTCGTTCACGCCAGTTGTTTTGCGAATGTTATAAACCGCTGTACAAAATACATGTTATATAATGTACTATTTGTTTTCTGTAACAGATACATGAACCAGTTCAATCCGGATTCGCATTCGCAAGTATGTATTTTTTCTTCTTTGCCTTCTGGTCTTTTTTTTTTATAATAGAAGAGTGGCAAACAAGCATACGGCCCACCTGATGGGAAGCGGTTACCGTAGCCTATATACGCTCACGATACCTAAGTATCAGTTGCGCGTTGCCACTCTGTGTTCGGAGAGTTATACTGTGTTAGCAGCATAATGGGACTAAACCTTCTGCTGCCAACACAATACAACAATCCTCCCCCCTCCCCAAGGAGCTCATAACTGGAAACCTTATTCACCGCGTAGAAACACAACACAATAAATTGTGTTATTTGGCTACGGCCTTCTATAAGGTGGAGGTCCTGCCCCCGTCGGGCAGATACAAATTCGAACGGGAAACCCGTTATTTCCTACCTCTCTTGGTGTGGTCTCCAGTGGTTAGAGCTCCTGATTGCATAACCAGAGTTCGCGGGTTCGAATCCCGCTGAGGGCAGATATTTGTGTGATGAACATGAGTATTTGTGCCTTAGTCTTGGATGTCCTATGTATACCACGAGCTTTACGGTGAAGGAAAACATCGAGAGGAAACCTACATTCAAAGCCATACATACATACATAAATACATGGAGAGTACAGCATGGAGTTCTTCAAGAAGGGTGTGAAAAGATCCCTGCAGGGTCGGCAACGCGCGAGTGATACCCCTGGTGTTGCAAGCGTCCATAGGCGGCGGTAACCGCTTACCATCAGGCGGACCGCATGCTTGTTTGCCACCCACGTGGTATAAAAAAAAGATAAAAAAATACTTATCACGCCATCCCTCACGGGAAGGCAGAGAGAGTAGAGCGCCAGCTTTATATCCTTACATACATTTTACGATAATTTGTCTTTTTGTCACATAAATATTATTGAGTTAAGAGAATTAAATCAAGATTTTTTTTAACTCAAAAGATGGTTGATTCTAGTATATCCTCACGCCTTCCCACAAGGGTCCCCGAAGGGGTAGGCAGAGGTGTATAGGTAATACCCACACACCCACTTTCCGCCAGAGATATATTAGGTGCCAACGTGACAGATGGCGAGTCCATCGCCGTTACTTAAGCACGACTATACATACGCCTTTGAATTTCTTCTCAGACGTATGCAGGTTTCCTCTCGAAGTTTTCCTTTACCGTAAAGCTCGTGGTGTGACTAATCACTGTACTTAAGTTCAGAAAAAACTCATTGCTCATCACAGGCGTGAGGATGTATTGTATTTTTTAAATTATTATAGCTATTTAAAGAAATAATCTACTTATAAAAATAAATAAAGGTATTTATAGATGTTTTTTCTTAACAAAAATACTATAATAAAATTTTACAAAATGTAGAGTCGCCACGCAAACTTTGAGCCTTAAACAAAAATAGAAATAATTCGTATAACGACATGAAAACTTATAAATATGATAGAAAATAGGATAAATTACTAAAAATGAAACATTTATTTTACAAATCATTATCATATTTTTTTTATTACGCCTTAAAGTGCATTGGTCCACCACTAGTTGAAATCTTGATATAAAAAAATAACCAATCGAGCCTCCTTCATTCAGTCAATCACAGGGCAAAACAAAGCCAGCCCTTTATCCAGAAATGCCCTTAAGATTCCAAGAAGAGGTGCAATTCTAAAAATAGCATCAGGCTTCCTGCAATGTCCATCAATTATTTTAAACCACACACGGATATAGTATTAACACAGATAGCCTGAACTCACTTGGACCCAAAACCATTTCATTCCAAAATCAAATTGGGAAATTAAAAAGTGTAGGATAGTGCGACGCGCGCGCATGCACCGTTAGGGGACAAGGACGGAGCCGGCGGCTATAGCGCTGTCTCTCTCTAACACGCGCCGCCTACCTCCCCCATAGTCGACTCGACAGTACTACAACATATTACTTTGATACTTTGTCTGCGAGACTTTTTTGGATAATTTACCTTTTATATTGAAAATATACTTACCTGGAGCTAACCACTCTCAGATTGTCCTGCTAATTTTTCACTCTGAAAAAAAATGCCTAATCCAGGTAACACGGGATAGAACGTCACAAAATTAGTAATGCTGTCGGTACCCTTAGCTAATATTATTATTACATAATAATAATAATAAGACAAATGTCTCCAATGAGATAGATGAATAACGCTGTCTTGGCAGGTCGTCGTGCAACGGATTCAATACGCCAAAAATTAGTCCTGGAATTTTTTTTATAAAAAGAAAATGGTTCTGAGAACATTTACAAGTGGAATATGTCTCTAGTTTCCTATTGGAATACATTAAAAAAGAAACCTATCGGAATCGATTAAATCTGTTTTTACAAAAAAACTGTTTCTGACACTTTTTTGTATGCAATTATGTTGGCAAACAACTATACCTTCCGGCCTGGTAATAGTGAATTTATATGGACGCTTGCAACCAGGTGTCGACTTTCAATACATGCCTTTTAGTTTCAGTCTTTTTTTTTATAAATTCAACGCAGTACTTATCCAAGACCTTGGCTGGCTGACCTTGGTCTATAGTAGTGACAACAAACAGGAGACGGAATAAAAAAGGGCAAAGGATAATGGAAGCGTCACCGCCGAGCCGTACATAAGGTTGTAATATTTATAACCAGTAAAAAAGGAAACATTTATATCGTCAGGGCCCATTTAACTGCAGTGGCTCGGTCTTGTAATGTCAAGGCTTTTCTTCGACATACTCTTGAATTTAAAACACCAGACTACATACAAGTTATTTCATAGTGTGTGTAGACTATGAATTCACACACGGCTTTTATACTCATCCCACACGTGTGCAGGTTCCCTCACCATGTTCACACACACATTACTCAGGCTCCGTGCCACAGTCCACCAGTGCCCAGTACGGGGCGGTGCAGGTTCCCTCACCATGTTCACACACACCACTCAAGGTGCCACAGTCTACCAGTGCCTTGTGCTAGCCGTGGACTTTACACACGGCCATTATATTCTTCTGACACGTGTGCGATTTCCTTACCCTTCT
The DNA here is from genome assembly GCA_945859725.1 of Drepana falcataria. Lineage (NCBI taxonomy): Eukaryota > Metazoa > Arthropoda > Insecta > Lepidoptera > Drepanidae > Drepana > Drepana falcataria. The sequence continues at coordinate 4,972,282 of OX243950.1, read as the reverse complement.
CACAAATGCACATACACACACACCCATAAATAAGGTAAGTAAGACTAGAGTCAAATATAATGATTCCTATCACTAGCAAAGCGGTTCAGCATTCCAGGTTTTTATTTCATACTTCACTTGAGAGCGACCAGCGCTACTCATGTCTAATTGACTGATTAATGTGCTATAAATACACTTCTATATATAGACACGGCTGTTGCCATGCAAACGACCGTGACTTCTCGATTTATACACCGGTCTATGGGTGCCTGGTACATGCGTAGGAGCTGTGTTTCAGTTTGTAAGTGCTATAAACATAGATATAACTGATACATATATGTTTATAAGAATGTATAGTTATTCTTTAAGTCTATGTGTATGTGACTTAACTCCTAAACTGATTTTGATAAAATATTTTGTGTATGGTGGATTTATGAATGGGTTAGAATTACTATCCGACTGGTGGCGCTGCGATCGTGTTTTATGAACTTTTATTTTTTCATCCAAGCGAAGCTGGGTGGGAGAGCTAGTATTTAAATATATATAAGATCATTTGAAACCAGTGAGCATGTATGAAGTGAAATATGCTTGCAAGTCTAGAGAGAACTGGCGGTTTACTTTCTCTGCCTACCCCTTGAAGGACTGCGTGAACATATATATGTATGAGTAGATCATTCGTTGAAATATAGATAGACTAAAGGTTCCACCTGCGCAACAAGGGCTGTAGTTACCATAAATGATTTTGATACTATACTCATTGAAGTAGAGTTTGTAATTCTTTTTGTGTCCACAGTCCCCTTCTTTTCGCGGCATTGACGTCACAACCGTACCTCATTCATATGTGCCTTTAATTGAATTGAATTGGTAATTAGCCACAAATGTAAAAGTATTGTAACGAACCACAGACAGCAATGCTGTTAAACAAAGACGAACAGTAGTTGATGAGTGTTATTTTATATGGCGAAACAGAAGCTTTGAAGACTGCAAAGTATTAAGAGAGTGAGTCGCGCTTTATCGATCGAAATTCAAGTTTGGAACAAAAAGTGGACCGTCGGCGCTTTCTCTGTCACGCGCGCGCGGCCGCCGCGCGAGGAAGAGGGATGGCGAGAGGCGTCGCCCGCGCCCACGGCAAGGAGGCCGGTACATTGAACTCTTTGCCGTGCCATAGTCGGTCTCTCTCGCCCGAACGTGGCTAGAACGTGGCTCGTCCAACCATTTCGAACAGATCTCGCGCTCGACGAAATTTTTAAATGTGCCCCACTGTTTTTCCATCACTTATATTGTGTCTCACTCGACCTAAGTGACAAAGCAGTCGTTCTTTCAAATTTCAAACTGACAAGTTTCCGTCCAGCAGCTAAGTGATGGCGTGTTTTTCCCGCGGAGTGAAAGTGCGGTTCAGGCTCTAGGCCTAAATCTAGACGTGGAGAGTCGACATTGACCGGCGACTAGAGGCCAGTCGCGAGGTTCCATTTTTGAATTGCTTGTTTTTTTTTTCTTAATCTAACGCCTAAAACACGTGGCGTCGAATATTCTTAGAAGGAAAATCTTGAGGGGTGGAAAGTGGTCTTTTAGTGACATTTTTGTGAAAGTTTTGGAACTCTATTGGGCACGTGTTGGGCTGAAAGGTAGGTTGATTTTTATATCTTATTCTTCATGCTTTCCCACAAGGTCTCCGAATGGGTAGGCAGACCATGAAAACCACTCAAATCAAAAGAAATCTATTTATGGTGCCAACGTGACAGATGGCGAGTCTATCCCCGTCACACGCGACACCATGCGTTATGGAATTCTTCTCAAACCTGCATACGGTTTCCTCTCGATGTTTTCCTTCACCGTAATGCTCGTGGTGTGACTAATCACTGTACTGTAAGTTCAGAAAAACTCATAGGTTTAGATTACCGGGATTTGAACCTTGATGTAGGTGACTTCTAAAACTTAGCCATCACGGCATATTATATAAAGTTCCGCCAATCTGTACCATTTCAAATACTGGGACCAAAAATCATTTATCCAAAATTTCCTTTATCTTTTCAATAAAAAAAAGCAATGTGAATATGACACTATCTTATTTAATCCAAAACTATAGATCAATACAAATCCTCTTCATAAAATTTTCCCCCAGGGTTGACATATTAAATTCCCTTTTATACATACCTGAAGTGGCCTGAATCCAACTCTGACCTGAAACCTGAATTCAGTATAGGACCTGAATTATAAATCTTCTTTTCAAATTGCATATTTACATAGAATCACGTCTCGTCGAGAACTCTTTCGCTTTGTCCACATTCATCAGTGTCATATTAATTTTTCCAAATTCTAAATTTCCAGATTCCTTAATTTTTAATAGTGGAACCAATTATTAAATATAATAGGACCTTAGGATAACAGGACCTTAATAGTCTGTCTATGAGTTCCTACAGACAGTATATGATTTTATCCATCCATATTGGAAATGACTCCTAAAAATAAAAAAATACAACAATTTTTTTATTATATTTGCAATGCAATGCTGCTAGTCTTCTTGGCACGTTGCCTCGGGATACCGATTTGGGACAAATATTTTATCTGTAAGTAGTTAGTTTCAACTGTTCTTTGTAAATATTATTAATTGTTGTTATTGTAAATAAACTTTTTTCAATAATAAAACATTATTATCCAAAAAAACTAAAATACTATATGCATAAAAACTGATAGGCTATATAAGTAACTAGCTGTCCCGCCCAGCTTCGCCCGGGTGAAAAAGCAAAAGAAACACGTTTTTCAACTATTGCTTCCCCTATGGAGGCAATAGGTAAAAACGTGTTTTTTAAAGAAAAAAGTTGAGTTTAAAAAATCCGTTCTTAGCTGACCTCTACACCGCGTAAGGAATACTCCTACCAAATTTCAAGTCAATCGGCCTTATAGTTCCTGAGATTTCGTGATGAGTGAGTTCACAAATAGGATCTCCTATATATATCATCATCATCAGCCCACTCTAGTCCACTGCTGGACATAGGCCTCCCCTAATGAGCGCTATAGCGCCCTGTCTTCAGATTGCCGCATCCAGCATCTGCCAGCAGTCCTTCGCAAATCGTCATCCCACCAGGTCGGAGGGCTTCCTACACTACGTACCTATATATATAGAAAATTAAAAAAATGTAATATATTTTGAAATATTTTTAAAATGTGAAAATATACCTCCATGTATATATAAAGTGTAGGTAAAGACCTCTATGTACGCCAACGAGGGCATTATAAAAAAAGACTATTAATTTTAATTTTTAGGATTCCTTTACAATATGGCTGGAATTCCAAAAATCTTGTCTGTAGAAACTCAAAGACGACCTATTATGGTCCTGCTATCCTTAGGTCCTGATATATATATATATATATATATATCTTACTGCCTACCCCTTCGGGGACCCTTGTGGGAAGGCGTGAGGATATTATTAGTATTATTATATATCTTACTAATATTATAAATGTGTAAGTTTGTAAGTTTGGATGTTTGCGGTTCTTTCACGGCCAAACGGCTGAACCGATTTGGCTGAAAGTTGAAATGCTGATGGCTTATACCTAGGAATAGGACATAGGCTACTTGTTTTTATTTAATCCTGAAAAATTCAAAGTTTTTATATTATAATGTATGGCGCTCTTTCACGGCATAGCGGCTGAATCGATTCTGGCAGGAAAATTTTCAAAGCTACTTTTCATAGCTCCACGCGGGCGAAGCCGCGGGCATAAGCTAGTATATATATATACATATAAGATACTCGTGTTTGAACTGAGATCTACATAAGAAGTGCCTCCCTGGTTGCCGTGCCCTAATACATATATATATAGCGGATTTAGATATCTGATAAATAAATAAATTATTAATATATTATTATTATTCTTTATTTGAAATAAATCTCATATATTACATTTTTAAATATATATATATATATATATAAAACATATTTAAAAATATAAAATATAGGGGCCCACCGGTATCGGGATCAGGGTCCAAGGTACCGGTGGCTAGGGGTCCAGAGAAAGAAATCTCCTCACAATACGTGCCGTTTCGAGCAGTACTGCTTTCTGCATCAGGCACTTGATCCAACTGTCTAACGAGAGCCTCTTGAGGTGTTGGTCGAGGCTCTTTGCCATTAGGCCATTGGCCGTTATTACTATCGGCACAATGATTGCAGAGTCCACATCCTTATTATTATTATTATTATTATAGGTACCTAATTTGTGCAATCAATAAATTAAAAACTAAGTACACAACAAATTCTACAAAACAAAAAAAACCCAAAAAATATCTGTATACGTAGGTATATAAAAATTTTCCAATATTTAATATGCCCAAGAGAGTCCCCGAGGGGGTAGACAGAGGTGTAACGATACCCTATTTAAACCGGTGATATATTTAGGTGCCAGCGTGACAGATAGAGTCCTTGTAGATTAATAAGTGTACACCGTAACTCTTACGTTGAATAAAGGTTTTTTAAATAAGAGATTAAAAAAAAACCAAATCCCTGTCATACTGAGGAGTATACTTTTTATTCTTGAATTATTACATACATATCATCACGCCGAGTCCCTAACGGGGTAGGCAGAGAGTATAGAGCACCAGTTCTCTCTAAACTTACATACCTCTTGAGTTATTACTGTCAAGTAAAAATATTTTTAGAGTACCCTTCCCTACAGTTCCTTTAAGATCCTAAAAAAATACTCAAATTGTTGTTAGCTACAACTGGTTTTTGTAAATAGTTTTTATTGTATACTAGCTGTCCCGCCCAGCTTCGCCCGGGGGAAAAATTTAAACTTCCTGAAACACGATCGCAGCGCCACCTATCGGGTCCAATTGTGATGTAAGCTATCCTATCTTTTAAGTTGGATCAAACTTCACACGGTGTGCAAATTTGATTGAAGTCGGTTAAGTAGTTTAGGAGCCCATCGCGGACAAACAACGTGACACGTAATTTATATATATTAAGATAAAAGTAATTTTTTTTTATTAAAATAGGCTTATCTAATGGAGTAACGAAACATCCCTTGCCTAAGATTTTTAACACGAAAAAGGTTGGAAGACCAAAAAATATCTTATCGATCAAATTTATATCCTTACGACTACTATAAATATAATTAAAAAAATATATAAGTCCTTATCCTATAAAGTGTATAGTCACCCTTGTAAATCTTAACTGTTTTTTTTTGCTTTTTAAATAGTCACCCTAAATCAAATTAGTATTTTTATAAGGCTTACTAAACTAGTTATTAATATGAGAAATAAAAAACAAGAATCTTTCAAACTGCTTTTATATACACATCGATAAACCAACTTTAAAATAACTAGGAAAACAAATTAACGAAAAGTCTATATACTTACATATAATGAAAAAAAAAATAACTGGTTAAAGAACACTTTTTACATACTTACTCTATTCTTACATACATATCATCACGCCAAGTCCCTAACGGGGTAGGCAGAGAGTATAGAGCGCCAGTTCTCTCTAGACTCACATACCTCTTTCGCTTCGTCCACATTCAACAGTCTCTTCATACTCGTCGGTTTCGAGTACTCTTGACGTTGCCGTCCTTGAATATCTAGTCTTACAGGTCTTAATTAATTAAGTACCTGTAAATAAAAAAAATAAAAATTTGAATAGCGAGTTAGTACCAGAAATGTATATAGCCAAACATTGTAACAAAATCAAAATCTTTTTATATCACATAGGCCCAGGTGGGCACTTATAAAACGTCGAAAAAGAAGCACGGTTCGGGTTGGTCGCTTCCATGGAGAAGAACCGGCAAGAAACTCCATGGTTACTCTTTTCAAATCATTAGGCATATACAATATTTTTTTCGGTACAGCAATAGTACCCAAGTATGGGGGAACAACGTAGGCCCGACAATAGGTCGTTGCTTACTATACAAAGCTTACATAAAACAAGATAATTATAACAATGTTAGCAAGATCTAAGAATCTACAAAGCCTACAATGTTCTCACATTCACAAATTAGACAAATTAAACAAGTGACACGAAACAAAATAATGAAATATCTAAATATATATTACTGTAACCCAGACACATCCCACAGCTGGGCAAAATCATGAAGACTAAGCCCCATGGTGACCAGGTGTGTCTACAAAAGGTGTGTTGTCAGTCCGCGGAAGTTTTGTCGAGTCCCCATCTCGTCCTAGATCTACTATCAATTATCAACGGGATAACTCTCTACCTCTACCCAACTTTAAATAAAATAAAAAAATAACAACTTGGCAACAAATAATGTATAGCCTTTTTTTCTTTTTATTATACAACAAGAGTGGCAAACAAGCATACGGCCCACCTGATGGGAAACGGTTACCGTAGCCTATTTACGCTCACGATACCGAAGTATCACTTGCGTGTTGCCACTCTGTGTTCGGAGAGTTATAGTGTGTTGGCAGCATAATGGGTTTAATCCCTCTGCTTCCAACACAATGTAACAATATTCCCCCCTCCCCAAGGAGCTCATTACTGGAAACCTTGGAAGCCTATTTGTAAAAAAAAAGTTTTGAAAAAATTACCTACGCTACTTATAATAAATATATCCTCACGCCTTCCCACAATAGTCCCCGAAGGGGTAGGCAGTGTATAGGTAGTACCCACACACCCAGTTTCCGCCTGAGATATATTTTTGGTGCCAACGTGACAGATGGCGAGTCCATCGCCGTTACTCAAGAACGACTATACATACGCCTTTGAATGTCTTCTCAGACGTATGCAGGTTTCCTCTCGATGTTTTCCCACACAGCAAAGCACGTGGTGTGACTTATTACTGTACTTAAGTTCAGAAAACTCATTGGTACAGTCGGGATTCGAAATTGCAATCTTTGTGTCGCAGGCAACTACCAAACCAATCGGTCACCACGGCTTTTAAAAAAAAAATATATATAATTGACTATATGATTGAAAAAACTATGACAGAATATTTTAAGTGAGTGTGTTGGTAGCTACACACCTCTGCCTACCCCTTCGGTTACGCAGTTACAAGTTCTAGTTTCTCCTTCGTCCCTACCCGTCGCCCGTAAGTCCAAGTCCTTGCTTCTCGTTAAAATTGAGGACTCGTTGATCTTCGAAACTAAAGTAATATAAATATCGCAGCGCCATCTATCGGGTCCCATTGTCCCATTCTTGAAATCACCTGAACATATACAAAAAAACATCAAAATCGGTAATACATTAGAATTATACTTAGACAACAGTCCCGCCCAGCTTCGTTTGTGTGATCAAATTCAAGTTCCTGAAACACGAAGACACGAAGAGAGGTAGGGCATAACGGGTTTCCCGTTCGAATTTGGATCTGCCAGACTGGGGCAGGACCTCCACCTTATAGAAGTCCGTAGACAAATAACAATTTTTTTTTGTGTTGTGTTCTTACGTGGTGAATAAGGTTTCCAGTAATGAGCTCCTTGGGGAGGGGGGAGGATTGTTATATTGTGTTGGCAACCGAGGGATTAGACCTATTATGTTGCCAACACAGTATAACTCTCTGAACACAGAGTGGCAACGCGCAAGTGATACTTAGGCATCGTGAGCGTAAATAGGCTACGGTAACCGTTTCCCATCCGGTGGGCCGTATGCTTGTTTGCCACTCTTGTTGTATAAAAAAAAAAAGCACGTACGCTGCGCCACCTATCGGGTCCAATTGTCAATCTAAACCATTCTTGAATCCACGTGAATACACATATAAAATTTAATACAAATCGGTCCTGCCGTTTAAGGGGAGTTAAGTGACACACGCACAGAAGAAATATATATATATATATATATATAAAGACTAGTTGTCCGTCTTTTCGATGTCAGCTTCGTTTGGGTGAAAAAATAAGTCATGGACCCAGTGGCACCATCTATCGGCTCCAATTGTAAATCTAAACCATTATCGAACCCATCTGATAACTCACTGAAAATTTCATTCCAATCGGTCTAGCCCCTTAGGAGTTCAGTGACAAACACGCACAGAAGAAATATATATATATATATATATATTAAAATATATAGGTACTTTAAAAATGGTACTTTAAAAATTGTACTTTAAAAATGGTACTTTAAAAATGGTACTTTAAAAATGGTACTTTAAAAATGGTACTTTAAAAATGGTACTTTAAAAATGGTACTTTAAAAATGGTACTTTAAAAATGGTACTTTAAAAATTATACTTTAAAAATGGTACTTTAAAAAATGGTCCTTTAAAATGGTGGTAAGAGTTCCGACCGACCAGCTGTCGACCTTCACACAGGAGGAATATTGGCCGAAAGGTGTAGTCTTCCGGCGATTCAGAGGCCGGATACGCAACACCCCGAGCCACACGACGCCAACCTTACGAGAGAATTAATCTTAAGAATATTGAAATTGTTATTTATTGTATTTTATATTTAATTTTATATAGTACTAGCTGTCCCGCCCAGCTTCGCCCTGGTGAAAAAGTAAAATTTCCTGAAACACGATCGCAGCGCCACCTATCGGGTCCAATTGTGATGTAAGCTATCCTATCTTTTAAGTTGGATCAAACGGTGTGCAAATTTGATTGAAATCGGTTAAGTAGTTTAGGAGCCCATCGCGGACAAACAACGTGACACGTAATTTATATACATATATTAAGATTATTGTATGTCTATGGGTCTCGTTGCCTGAAAAAAAATACATGACAATATCATCTAACTTAAATGGAATCTTTATAATTCTCTTATATTTTTGTGGGATATAACATTACGAGTACAACCTTGTATGTAGGAGACATAAATGTGCATAAAGCGAGCTATGTAAGTCTAGAGAACTGGCACTCCCTCTGCCTACCCCGTGACAAAGCGTTCATATCATCACGCCGAGTCCCTAACGGGGTAGAGAGTATAGAGCGTCAGTTCTCTCTAGACTTACATACCTCTTTCGCGTCGTCCACATTCATCAGTCTCTTTATACATGTTCTTGTTTCGAGTACTCTTGACGTTCCCGTCCTTGAGCGTCCGATCGATTTGTTCTAGATAGTTGGAACGTGGTCTTCCTCTGCCCCTACTTGCACACAACTAAGCAATAATGTATGCTTTAACTAGTACAAAGTAACCGGACAGGACCCGGGCAAGTCTCTTGCAAGAAAAGGATGAATTTTTTTTTATATTTTTGAAAACAAAACCGGAAAACAATATAAAATAATAATGAATAAAAGAAAATATAGCCTATGTCACTCAGGGTGAATGTAGCTTTCCAATGGTGAAAGAATTTTTCAAATCAGTCCAGTAGTTTCAGAGCCTATTCAATACAAACATACTTCAATTCCTCTTTATAATACAAGTAAAGATATTAAATACTATAAAAGTATGAAACTGTGTGGGTACTATCTACTCACCTCTGCCTTCCCCTTCGGGTAGCCTTGTGGAAGGCGTAAAGACATTATACACTAGATGTGCCCGCGACTTCGTCCGCGTGGACTATAACAAAAAAAAATTTCAGTTTCCAAAATAAAAGTAGTCTAAGTTATTTCTTTTAACATCAGCTATCTGCCAGTGAAAGTCCCGTTAAAATCGGTCCAGCCGTTTCTGAGATTACCCGGAACAAACAGACAGACAGACAGACAAAAATTGTAAAAAAAAAAAATTTCTATTATTTGCGGTTATTTTAATATTACAAACAGACACTACAATCTTATTTATTTGTATACATAAATCAATAAGATAATTAAGAAAACAGAAAATAGTGCAAGAACATTAATAAAACACGGATTCTTTAAAGACAGCATTTATTTAATTAATAAAAAAGACAGTATTTTCAATAAAACAGAAAATAATATCATTGAACTAAGAACGAAATAATTTAACATTAATAGACAAACAATAGATTAATCATAATAGAAATGTCCAAAATACAAAAATACCAAAACACTCCCTACTACTCCCTCCACCTCACGGGGTAGGCAGAGGGAGTGGAGCGCTAGTTCTCTCTAGACTTACATACCTCTTTCGCTTCGTCCACATTCATCAGTCCTTCATACATGCTCATGTTTTAGTCCCTTGACATTCCCATTTTAAGTGCATGGTCGTAATATTAAACGTACCTACTAAGCCAGCCTTGGGAGACGAGTGGTTTAAGTAGTCGTCGTAGTAAAGGTTGCAAGTTCGAATACCGACTGTACCAATGATTTTTTAAACTTAAGTATAGTTATTGGTCGCGCCACTAGCTTTATGGTGAAGGAAAATATCGAGAGGAAACCTGCATACGTTTGAGATGTTTCCCTTCGCCGTAAAGCTCGTGGTGTGACTAATCACTGTACTTAAGTTCAGAAAAACTCATTGGTAAGTCGGTATTCGAACTTGCGATCGTTGTCGCAGGTTCTAAACCACAGCCATCTGTCACGTTGGTAGTTATATCTCGGACGGAAAGTGTGCGTCTTCTTAGTTAAGGACTAGGTCAATTTGTTTGGCATTGCCTATCTAAAAGTGTGAATATCGTTGGCCAGTTGCCATAGTACACGCTTTGGTCAGTTTGTGAGAATTAATTGTATGGAATCGGCCCAAGATCGAAGCACAAACAATTGCCATAAATACTGAACGATGTAAACTATTCATAAATAAATTAGCCTGCTTATTTCTTAATACACAATACGAAATGAATCACTGAATTCGTATCGCAACAGGGTCACTTATCACAGCACAATTATCACTAAAAATCACTATATATATATATATATGGTACATAAAAAGGATTTATAGAAAACTGCAAAGTGATTAAAATTTTGTTCTAAACCTGCGCCTGCGCCGCGAGGACTGCCTCGTCGAGGCACGCTGGGCCTAGACAGAACTAAATTAATGTCATTGCCTCTCGTTTCCACCGCGTGACGTCATCAATGGTCTGATTATGGCGTGTTTTCGTTGTACATGGAAACGTCAAAATGTTTTCCATTTAATAATACTTTGAAGCCGTGGTGGCCGAGTAGTTCGAGCAGTTGGCTGCGACAGAAAGATCGCAAATTCCAATCTCGACTGTACCAATCAGTTTTTCTGAACTTAAGTACACCACGCGCTTTACGGTGAAGGAAAACATCGAGAGGAAACCTGCATACGTTTGAGAAGACATTCAAAGGCGTATGTATAGTCGTGCTTGAGTAACGGCGATGGACTCGCCATCTTGGGACCCTTGTGGGAAGGCGTGAGGATATATATATAAATGGTTACTGTGGTTCATCCTTCTTAGATTATATGTACCATCGCAGAAGTTTTTGTCCTTAAAAAGGTATTTTTAAGGTGTACCTGTACAATACTGTAGTATATTATTTTGAGCCAGCGTTTGCAATGTAAGCGCAAAAAAATGTGTTTATTTACATCACATTAGATACCTCTAAAATGATCAGTGTTTCTCTGTTATATTATGCATGTCCTATACATACAAACCTTCCTCTTGAATCACTCTATCTATTAAAAAACCGCATCAAAATCCGTTGCGTAGTTTAAAAGATCTAAGCATTCATAGGGACAGACAGAGGGAAGCGACTTTGTTTTGGACTATATAGTGATATGCTCACGTCGAGGCGGAGATACGAGAGCGCCAATGCTTTCTAGACATGAAAACTTCTTTCACTTCATCCACAGTTCATCAGTCTCGTCACACATGCTAGTTTCAAGTATAGATGCGTCATCCACGAAGACGCGCCCCAATATTCTTCCCTACAGTTTACAGTGTAAGTGTGCAACCTTCCACTAATGTGTGAGTATTGTCGGTACACACTGATTACCTATGAGTGCACACGCGCACTACAATTAATACACTCGGGTCATACTGCCCGCATGCCGCGACTCCCTCGACTAGGAATTGGTGGGGCGCATCTCCGTGGATGGCACTATGTATAATACGCTTGATTCCTTTGAAAAAATCGTGTATGAAAAATCTCGTATCGTCTAACAACGTTCACGCGCCGACCTCGCACACACACACACGCACAGTACCAACACATGCGCACGCGCATACACGCGCGCCGCGTAACCCAGGAGTCGCCAGACCGGATCATCACGTTATTTAAGCGCGTTGAATCACTGACGCTCTAATACATATACATATATATCGCTATATATACCGGCCGTGTTGCTACGGCGAGTTTAGCCGACTTTAAGATAAGAGGTTGTCAATTCCCACTTTGAGCCAAAGTGACCGATCGGTTTAATTTATTGTGATTAAAATTGCAAGGTTATCTGATGCTCTGTACAAAATGTCTTACCTAAAGATCACTTCACGAACTTTACGGTGAAGGAAAACTTCCAGAGGGTACTTGCATAAGACATTCAAACCCGTATGTATAGTTGTGCTAGAGAAATGGCTCTGGACTTGAAAAGAGGTTGACCTCTGCCTCAGCCGTAGTATAATAAACCAACACCGATGGTTACCTAACTGAACTGTTGCAATAAGAGGCCTACCACCTAGTACCCAGTCCCTTATGGCCAGTAATGTGACTAGCTACAGTGCCCTGCACACCGCACAGTGTAGTGTTCATACACTAGTGCTGGGCGGCAGGATATCTGACACTGCGGTGGTCACCTAGCCGGACTGTTGCAATAAGAGGCCTACCACCTAGTACCCAGTCCCTTATGGCCAGTAATGTGACTAGCTACAGTGCCCTTCACACCGCACAGTGTAGTGTACATACACTAGTGCTTGGCGGCAGGATATCTGACACTGCGGTGGTCACCTAGCCGGACTGTTGCAATAAGAGGCCTACCACCTAGTACCCAGTCCCTTATGGCCAGTAATGTGATCCTTTAGATATAAATGAATATATTTAAGCATTTCTGTAGAATATTATATTATTATTATTATTTCTGTAGAATGTCTAATTCTAACAAGTATGTTTTATGCTTACACCGGAAATCGATACACACACACACACACACAAAGGAATGCACAATTGGATTGGGTGTTGGTGAATTGACGCGAAGGGGTGAATGTCCAATGAAATGTGCACCCTTTCTCCCCCATTGTTTAATTTCAACAGAATCCCCGGACACCCCAAGATAGTTCTAGTTATATTATAAATCCAAAGTTTGGTTTCGCTCTCACGCAGCAACAACTGAACAGATTTGGATGAAATTTGGCACAGAGATAGATTATTAATAGCTGGATTAATATATTAAAGCCGTGGTGCCGAGTGATTCGCCAGTAGTTGACCTAGAGTAATAATAATAATATCCTCACGCCTTCCCACAAGGGTCCCCGAAGGGGTAGGCAGAGGTCTATGGGTAATACCCACACACCCACTTTCTGCCGAGGTACATTAGGTGCCAACGTGACAGATGGCGAGTCCATCGCCGTTACTCAAGCACGACTATACATACGCTTTTGAATTTCTTCTCGGACGTATGCTGGTTCCCTCTCGATGTTTTCCTTCACCGTAAAGCTCGTAGTGTGACTAATCACTGTACTCAAGTTCAGAAAAACTCATTGGTACAGTCGGGATTCGAACTTGCGATCTTTGTGTCGCAGGCAACTGCTCGGACCACTCGACCACCACGGCCGACCAAGAGACAAAAAAAAAATCTATTTTTTTGCGGATGCAACAACAATGGTGAACGAAACAGATGAGAATGTATCTGGTAGAGGCATTGGAAGACAATGTCCTAACTGGATAGAACACATTGATCGGACACTCAAGGATGGGCATGGCAAGAGTACTCGGAGTCAATGAACATGTATGTAGAAAGACTGATGATCTGTGATATACGGTCCTTTTTTTTTTATACAAGACATAAGAGTTAACCCGAAAAGCTCACTGAGACGCGATTGCGATGGTATGGTCATGTCATGCGAAAACCTGAAGATCACATGACAAGGAAAGTGCTGCAGCTGGAGTCGAGACCAAAAAGTCGTGGCAGACCCCGACTAACATGGATATCGGTTATCAATAAAGACCTCGCAAAAGATGACCTAGATCCGCTGATGACCAAGAAACGATGTGCCTGGAGAAGGACGGTTAGGAGAGCCGACCCCAATTAGAAATAGGGAAAAGGCCTGAAGAAGAAGAAGAAGAAGAAGAGAAGATATAAGAGTGCCAAACAAGCATACGGCCCACCTGATGGGAAACGGTTACCGTAGCCTATTTACGCTCACGATACCGAAGTATCACTTGCTCGTTGCCACACTGTGTTCGGAGATTTATAGTGTGTTGGCAGCATAATGGGTTTAATCCCTCTCCTTCCAACGCGATGTAACAATCCTCCCCCCTCCCCAAGGAGCTCATTACTGGAAACCTTATTCACCGCGTAGGAACACAACACAATAAATTGTGTTATTTGGCTACGGACTTCTATAAGGTGGAGGTCCTGCCCCAGTCGGGCAGCTCCAAATTCGAACGGGAAACCCGTTATGCCCTACCTCTCTTAAAGGTCCTCCTCCTTTTTTGAATTCGGTTAAAACTAAAGACGGGATTTCTCTGCTTAGCCCGTGAAGATCTCGGCGTGATGTTACGTATGTATTTATGATTACAATAACCTTGCTTTCCGTCTGAATCCTTAAATTGGGCTAATATTATTTATTACTATGTAATTAATCTCAATATGCATATGCTAAGCTTCTTGAGTGGCGATACAAACAGAGTCAAACAAAAAAAATGGCGTTATCATATCGTGCAATCCAGATAGATGGCGAGTCCTTCGCCGTTACTCCTGCAGGGTCGGCAACGCGCGAGAGATACCCTGGTGTTGCAAGCGTCCATAGGCGGCGGTAACCGCTTACCATCAGGCGGACCACATGCTTGTTTGCCACCCATGTGGTATAATAAAATAATACTCAAGTAAGACTCTACATACGCCTTTGAATTGCTTCTCAGATACAGGTTTCCTCTCGATGTTTTCCTTCACCGTAAAGCTACCGGTGTGAAGTTCAGAAAAACTCATTGGAACAGACGGGATTCGAACTTGCGATCTTTGTGTCGCAGGCTCGACCCACACGGCCTCCACGTAAATTTGATACTCTCTTTATTATAGTCTATGTAAATGGAGAACAGCGATTTCAACTCGATCCAAGACTAAACGTATATGACGCGAGATATAAAATAATAATAATAAATATATCCTCACGCCTTCCCACAAGGGTCCCCGAAGGGGTAGGCAGAGGTGTATAGGTAATACCCACACACCCACTTTCCGCCAAATATACCTCATATTAGGGACCAACGTGACAGATGGCGAGTCTATCGCCGTTACTCAAGCACGACTATACATACGCCTTTGAATTTCTTCTCAGACGTATGCAGGTTTCCTCGAGATATAGCTGACCTATAATGGCCATCACAGCAATGTTTAATAAATACGTGCAGTTTCTTTCGCAATCTTGAATCATGAGTACATTATTTTACATTATTTATATTAATTTTATTAAGCTTTTGTAGTAGAGCCGTGGTGGCCGAGTGGTTCGAGTAGTTGCCTGCGACGCAAAGATCGCAAGTTCGAATCCCGACAGTACCAATGAGTTTATCTGAACTTAAGTAAAGTTGTAAGTCACATCACGAGCTTTACGGTGAAGGAAAACATCGAGAGGAAACCTGCATACATCTGAGAAGCAATTCAAAGGCGTATGTATAGTCATGCTTGAGTAACAGCGATAGTATCGCCATCTGCCACGTTGGCCCCTTATAAATATCTCTAGCGGAAAGTGGGTGTGTGGTTACTACCTATACACCTCTGCCTACCCCTTCGTCATGGTTTGTTACGCCGTTCCTTCTCCTGGCAGGTTCATCTTGTAAACGGTGGTAACTGTAGTTTTATATCTAGTATGTGACGTTCAATAAGTGTTCCCTGTGGCCCTTGCGTTGGATAAAAGGTTTTTGTTTTGATTTTAATTTCGGGGACCCTTGTGGGAAGGCGTGAGGATATATTAAATTATTATTGTGTGTATAGTTTTTGTGGTAACCTCTAATTGGGTGGACACTTATGTATGTGAGACCGTAGAGCCGTGGTGGCCGAGTGGTTCGAGCAGTTGCTTGCGACGCAAAGGTCGCAAGTTCGAATCCCGACTGTACCAATGAGTTTTTCGGAACTAAAGTACAGTGATTAGTCACACCACGAGCTTTACGGTGAAGGAAAACATCGAGAGGAAACCTGCATACGTCTGAGAAGACATTCAAAGGCGTACGTATAGTCGTGCTTGAGTAACGGCGATGGACTCGCCATCTATCACGTTGGCACCTAATATACCTCTGACGGAAAGTGGGTGTGTGGGTATTGCCTATACACCTCTGCCTACCCCTTCGGGGACCCTTGTGGGAAGGCGTGAGGATATATAACTTATGTATGTCTTATTATGGCATGTCCTGTTAATATTAAAGTGTTATTACGTGTTGAAGATCCAAATAAATAAGCGATTGCAAAAGAACGCCTTGCTACAGCATCAAGAGTAATAATAATAATAAATACCTGGGACAATTGCACACAAATAGTCCTAGTCCCAAATTAAGCAAAGCTTGTGTTATGGTAACTAGACAACGATATATTTACTTATATAGATAGATATATACATAAATACATAGGACATCCAGGACTAAGGTACAAATATCTGCCCTCAGTGGGATTCGAACCCGCGACCTCAAGTTTTGCAGTCAGGAGCTCTAACCACTAGACCAGACGGCCGTCAAAGAGACGTAAAAGAGAGTAGACTAACATTGAATCAAACTGCAAAAATCTCCGCAAACGCGCGGTCGACGAACCTTATATCTGTGTGCTATCACGATATCGCTTCAATGTGTGAGTGTCACACTGTTGTGCTAAGAGCATACCGTTGCGTGACAAGTTTGAACTTGAATTCGATTATGTGCACTCTAGGACACGTCTGCTCCATCGACCATCGGCCCTTGCACAGACGTGACCAGCCCACTGCCACTGCAGCTTGCTGATCCTACACTACGTTAGCCACCCCGCGGTGTGCACTCTAGGACACGTCTGCTCCATCGACCATCGGCCCTTGCACAGACGTGACAGCAGTTATGATGTGACCTACATACACAGGCGTATGTATAGTCTTTGCTTGAGTAACGGCGATGGACTCGCCATCTGTCACGATGGCACCTAGACTATATCTCTGTGGGTGGGTATCGAAAATTGGGTGTGTGAGTACACCTCTGTCTACCCCTTCTGGGACCCTTGGCGTGAGGATATCACGCCGAGTCCCTAACGGGGTAAGCAGAGAGTATAGAGCGCCAGTTCTCTCTAGCCAATACCTCTTTCGCTTCCTCCACGTTCATCAGTCTCTTCATACACGCCCCACTAACCTACATCGTGTAAGCGTGCAACCTTCCACTAATGTGTGAGTATTGTCGGTACACGCTGATTACCTATGAGTGCACACGTACACTACAATTAATAGACTCTGGTCATACTGCCCGCATCCCGCGACCCCCTCGACTAGAAAATGGTGGGGCGCGTCGTGGATGGCATTATAATATGTATGATGTATGAATTTGGTACTCAATCAATTGGAATTGAATAGTGTCGCACAGAAATAAAAATTTACGAAACAATTGGTGCAACAGCTAGTTTTGAATAATATATCTTTAAATTTTCCCACAAGGGTGCCCGACGACCCGAAGTACCCGAAGGGGTAGGCACACACACCCTATTATTTCGCTAGAGATATATTTAAATTGCCAAGGTGACAGATGGCGAGTCCATCGCCGTTACTCAATCACGACTATATATACGCCTTAGAATTTCAAACGTATGCAGGTTTCCTCTCGACGTTTTCCTTCAACGTAAAGCTCGTAGTGTGACTTATAACTGTACTTAAGTTCAGAAAAACTCATTGGTACAGTCGGCAAACGAACTTGCAATCCTTGTGTTACAGGCTACTCGAAACCACTTGGCCACTACGGCTGTGTAGTTTTAACGATAAATGAAAAAATTAAATGGGAAACTCGTATTCTTTGTGCGTCGATGTGTACATTGCACAAATGCGCGACCATCGTTTACACACACAGACACACCAGTGTGCCAACTCCTACGTGCCTCTCTTAGTGTGAGTGAGACAGACATGTTGCTACGTGTAGCTCGTTTGTGTGACAGCTATATACAGGCGGATAGTTTTTGCCTTAGGCAGTTTTATAAGAGGAAATCTTTTTTAATATGTTAAGAGGAATAATTATTATTGTCATCATTATGCTATCGCGGCGAGTTCATCGCAGGGTAGGCAGATAAAGTAAAGTGCGTGTATAATTATTTTCAAGTGGTTAGGAATATTCTACGTGGGTATTTAACTTAAATAATAATATAGCCTCACGCCTTCCCACAAGGGTCCCCGAAGGGGTAGGCAGAGGTGTATAGGTAATACCCACACACCCACTTTCCGCCGGAGGTATATTAGGTGCCAACGTGACAGATGGCGAGTCTATCGCCGTTATTCCAGCACGACTATACATACGCCTTTGAATTTCTTCTCAGACGTATGCAGGTTTCCTCTCGATGTTTTCCTTCACCGTAAAGCTCGTGGTGTGACTAATCACTGTACTTAAGTTCAGAAAAACTCATTGGTACAGTCGGAATTCGAACTTGCGACCTTTGCGTCGCAGGCAACTGCTCGAACCACTCGACCATCACGGCTTTTTTTTAACTAAAAATACATCTAAAATTTATATCTACACTAGCTGTCCCGCCCAGCTTCAATCGGGTAAAAAATACAATGGTGGCGCCACCTATCAGGTTCAATTGTGAACCTAAACCATTCTCGAATCCACCTGAAGACACACAGAATATTTCATTAAAATCGGTCCAGCCGTTTAGCAGGAGTTCAGTGACATACACACGGACAGAAGAAATATATATTTAAAGATGGTCAATACGACGAGTCCCTAACGGGGTAGGCTATAGATCGCTAGCTATCTCTAGTCTTACATAATACTCTTTCGCTTCGTCCACATTCATCAGTCTCTTCATACATGCTCGTACGTTTCGAGTACTCGAGTGCAATAAATAAACACACGTGTATGCATGCTAAAACGTATGTAGTTGCCTTGTCGATGTTTTCCTTAACCGTCAAGCTCGCGGGAGCATTGTCCTTATTGCAATTCATTATCCTATATTGCAAATTGTATCATGCCAATACCCTATGTCATTGACAATAGCCCTAGGAATTATTAAGAAGCTTTCGTTCGAAATTCAAAGGCGTATGTATAGTCGTGCTTGAGTAACGGCGATGGACTCGCCATCTGTCACGTTGGCACCTAATATACCTCTGGCGAAAAGTGGGTGTGTGGGTATTACCTATACACCTCTGCCTACCCCTTCGGGGACCCTTGTGGGAAGGCGTGAGGATATATTATTATATATATATACTAGTTGTCCCGCCCAGCTTCGCTTGGGAGAAAAAATTAAAGCCACGGACCCAGTGACGCTACCTATCGGGTCCAATTGTGAATCTAAACCATTCCCAGATCCCCTTGAACAAACACAGAAAATTTCATTAAAATCGGTCCAGCCGTTTAGGAGGAGTTCAGTGACATACACACTCACAGAAGAATTATATATATATAGAGATTATAAGTTAGCCTAAAATAACTCATTATCCTCTAGAGCTAGATCGTTATTCCAATGCTGTGCTTATCACTAGTGTAAGCAGTGTTAAAAAAAAAATTAGTTATGGCAATAGCCTTAGCCATGACTTGCTATCGCTATCAAAGTGCAAGATTTTAAAAGAGATTTTAAAGGTACATATGATTGCTTATATGTACGCCATTGGCAATATACTTTTATCCTATTTCATAATTAAGGATATAGCCTTAATAATAATGTCTGGAGTATTGGAAGGCGGATGTATGAATGTTGTTTAATATATTTTCTTTTGGGATGTGTATATACTGTGTAGGACACATAGAAAGGATGAGTGAAGAAAGATTGACGAAACAGATATACAAAGCAAAAGTGTGTGCAAGAAGAGGCAGAGGAAGGCCACGTTCCAACTACCTGGATCAAATAGATCGGACTCTCAAGGACGGGAACGTTAAGAGTACTCGAAACCGACGAGCATGTATGAAGAGACTGATGAATGTGGACGAAGCGAAAGAGGTATGTAAGTCTAGAGAGAACTGGCGCTCTATACTCTCTGCCTACCCCGTTAGGGACTCGGCGTGATGATATGTATGTATGTATGTATATACTGTGTATATAATTCTACGTATTGTGTTCTGTATATATGGTGTACTGCATTTAGAGTGATTAGCTACTGGCCGTTCTAATTTATATTCTATTAAATAAATAGTTTTTTTTGCAACGAAAATAAAAGCACCATGTATACTGTACAACAAGTTCGTGTCTGTGTGTAAACAGAGTGCAGACTTGTGCGTGTGTGCTCCGTCTGGCTTCGCATGTGTGCGTTCAATGCGAGACAAGGATGGGGAAGGCTTATTATTTTCAACGGAATAATAAATTATTATTATTTAACAATGCGCGAGCTTTAAGTCTGGAAAGTCGGCACTTTCATATTTTTCACTATTTATTTCCGTACTAACTAATTATTAACTAAATAATTAACTTAACCGATGAGCATGTATGAAGAGACTGATGGATGTGGACGAAGCGAAAGAGGTCTCTCTCTGCTTACGGCGGAAGGGTCCCCGAAGGGGAAGGAAGAGGCATATAGGAAGTACCCACACATCCACTTTCCGCCAGAGATATATCTTCGCAAAACTGCGACCTTCTGTAAGGTGGAGGTACTGCCCCAGGCGGGAACTGCTATTGTGGACGGGAGTATCCACTGTGCCTACCTCTCATTAGAAAGCCTTAGGTAGATCTCAACGTATTTCATGTCCCCATGGAGTACTGGATACCTCACCGCAGGAACACACCACTACACTCGCAGTGCCATTTGGCTGCGACCTTCTGTATGGTGGAGGTCCTGCCCCAGGCGGGGACTGCTATTGTGGACGGGAGTATCCACTGTGCCCACCTCTCATTAGAAAGCCTTAGGTAGATCTCAACGTATTTCATGTCCCCATGGAGTACTGGATACCTCACCGCAGGAACACACCATTACACTCACAGTGCCATTTGGCTGCGACCTTCTGTAAGGTGGAGGTACTGCCCCAGGCGGGGACTGCTATTGTGGACAGGAGAACAGATTTTAATATCATGTTTTTTTCCAGGTAATCAATACAACTCGCGTCTTCCCTTCTAGTCTGGTATGGCCAGTGCTAAAGTAAATGGTAAGTAAGTAGTTGAATCCTATTCCATATATATATCCTCACGCCTTCCCACAAGGGTCCCAGAAGGGTTAGTCAGAGGTGTAGAGGTAGTACCCACACACCCACATACCGCCCGGGACATATTTTAGGTGCCAACGTGACAGATGGCGAGTCCATCGCCGTTACTCAAGCACGACTATACATACGCCTTTGAATTGCTTCTCAGACGTATGCAGGTTTCCTCTCGAAGTTTTCCTTTACCGTAAAGGCCGTGGTGTGACAAATCACTGTACTTTAGTTCAGAAAACTCATTGGTACAGTCGGGATTCGAACTTGCATTCCTCATGTCGCAGGCAACTGCTCGAACCACTCGGCCACCACGGCCTTTTTTTAATATTCCCTTTTAATTTGCGGTACGAAAAGATTTTTATTATTATAAATGCGGTTTTTCATGAGGATGTTCATTCCTTTAGCACGCAAAAGCTGCTGAACAGAATCGAATGGTATGTGGCACAAAGATAAATAATTCGATGGATTAGCATATATGATATGTTTTATTCCAGCAAAAAATTAAATTTAATTTTACACGAGTGAAACCATGGCACACTTCTAGTCATTTATATATTTAAATATTTTAGAACAAGTCACAAACATGTAGGCGCTAATATCCTGTCTGCCTGTCCTGTAAAGTGAAGCAAATTCTGGCAAAAGGAATCGTGAGATTCATATTTCGCTGCCATCAGCGCCATCTTTTGGTATAATCTTAAGCAGGCCATATACGCTGCCATCTATTAGCAAAGACCGTAACTAATTCGACAATTTCAATCATATGAGCCTTAATATATTTCCGGCGGTAAAAGGTGCTAATACAGATCTGCCTACCCGGTGGAGACCCCTGTGAGGGGGTGTGAAGATATATAATTTGTATAATAGTTAGTCATAACAATATTAAGTACTACCAATTTCATTGATATTTATTGCCCAGATTTTTTTAATGGCATAAAATATATCCTAATTGTTAATCCAGCCAATAATTTATCTGTGCGCCAAATTTCATCCAATTCCGTTCAGCCGTTCTGGCGTGATTGAGTAACAAACATCCTCATAAACATTCGCATTTATAATTCACTAGCTTATGCCCGCGGTTTCGCCCGCGTGGAGTTCGAAAAAGTAGCTTTGGAAATTTTCCTGCTAGAATCGGTTCAGCCGCTTTGCCGTGAAAGAGCATCATACATTATTATAGAAGAACATGAATTTTTCAGGATTAAAAAAAAAAGTAGCCCATGTCCTATTCCTAGGTATAAGCTATCACCAATTCAACTTTCAGCGAAATCGGTTCAGCCGTTTGGCCGTGAAAGAACCGCAAACATCCAAACTTACAAACTTACACATTTATAATATTAGTAAGATAAGATAAATATATATAATATAATTTATATTTATAATTTATCTACTTTAACTTAACCGACGAGCATGTATGCAGAGACTGATGAATGTGGACGAAGCGAAAGAGGTATGTAAGTCTAGAGAGAACTGGCGCTCTATACCTTCAGCCTACAGCGTTAGGGACTCGGCGTGATGATATGTATGTGTATATGAATAGATTCATAATTTATATATTTTTGTCATTGTACGCAGTGACATATTTGACAAAGTGTCCCACTTTCTAAGACCCTGAATATACACTTCTCATCAGAAAAATCTATTCACCTTGCAAGTTTATGTTTTGTAAGGATTATCAGAAAAATGTGTATATTTGGGAATATATGGCAAATGTCGTTTAATAGTGATTAATATGAGGTACGAGCTGTACCCTGCCACGCTTCGCTGTGGATATGCGACTGATGCAAAAAATAGATAAAAACAATCCTTGATGCGGATTATATATCATGCTAAAAGTGTGTAAGGCGTTTCGATTTTTCTGATGAGAAGTGTATTAACAAATTTTTATAATTATTATAGAACCGCCATACTCTCTGTCTACCCCGTTAGGGACTCGTGATGATATGTATATGTATGTATGTATGTATTATTATTATCCCTATTATCCCTACTAATATTATAAATGCGAAAGTAACTCTGTCTGTCTGTCTGTTACCTTTTCACGCCTAAACTACTGAACCGATTTAAATGAAATTTGGTACAGATATAGCCTAGAGCTTGAGGAAGGACATAGGCTACTTTTTAATGCGAAAAAGGGTTGCAAGGGGTTGAAATAAGGATTAGTTTGTATGGAAGTTTCGTCATTTTTGAAGCTTGAAACTTAGGCTCTTGATTACATATAAATTAATATTACATTCTAAGTTTGTAAAAATGATACCCTTAAGGGGATAAAAAAATGCTGCTTATTATCACTTTTCTGCGCGGACGAAGTCGCGGGCACAGCTAGTATATTATAATAATAGCAACACATCACTACTGCCCAGTATACGTGGGACGCGAGAGCTGTGAACTGACCCGCGCAACATGAATCCGGTTGGGGCTACGTTTGACCTCCAACGCTCTCGTTACCTATATTATAAGGCTAAAAATAATACATTCATATGTATATGAATATTTGACGACCGTCTAGTCTAGTGGTTAGAGCTCCTGACTGCAAAACTTGAGGTCGCGGGCTCGAATCCCGCTGAGGGCAGATATTTGTGTGATGAACACGAGTATTCGTACCTTAGTCTTGGATGTCCTATGTATTTATGTATATATCTATCTATATAAGTAAATATATCGTTGTCTAGTTACCATAACACAAGCTTTACTTAATTTGGGACTAGGACTATTTGTGTTGAAGTGTCCCAGGTATTTATTATTTATAAACATAATATATCCTCACGCCTTCCCACAAGGGTCCCAGAAGGGATAGGCAGAAGTGTATAGGCAATACCCACACACCCACTTACCACCAGAGATATATTTTAGGTGCTAACGTGACAGATGGCGAGTCCATTGCCGTTACTCAAGCACGACTATACATACGCCTTTGAATAGCAGTCCCCGCCTGGGGCAGTACCTCCACAGAAGGGCGCAGCCAAATGGCACTGCGAGTGTAGTGGTGTGTTCCTGCGGTGAGGTATCCAGTACTCCATGGGGACATGAAATACGTTGAGATCTACCTAAGGCTTTCTAATGAGAGGTAGGCACAGTGAATACTCCCGTCCACAATAGCAGTCCCCGCCTGGGGCAGGACCTCCACCTTACAGAAGGTCGCAGCCAAATGGCACTGCGAGTGTAGTGGTATTCCTGCGGTGTAGAAGTTTACGTTTTTTTTTTAACCTCGAATATGTGTAGTGCCTCTGCAGTAACGACCGTATCTGTCAATGTTGTTTTTTTTTTTTATACCACAAGGATGGCAAACAAGCATGCGGTCCGCCTGATGGTAAGCGGTTCTGCCTATGGACGCTTGCAACACCAGGGGTATCACTCGCGCGTTGCCGACCCTGGAGGAATCTTTTCACACCCTTCTTGAAGAACTCCATGCTGTACTTTTTCCTCATGGTAAGCGCCCACTCTGTACGCGATATGGGTAGACGTCCTTTGTGCAGGTCATTGACCGCTGTAGGTGTACTCTGTCTAGAACATTCGTTACTCCCAGTCTGGGAGGGTTGAATTGTGAGTTATATATAAGCGTGGGTAGCGAGCGGCTGTCAGGGGTTGAATTACTTACTTACTAACTTTGCTCCGTGGCTTCACTCGTGTAAAAACCCGTTTTGTTTCTGTTTCTGTTGTATGACAGCGAATCCTGGGTATGTCAGAGGAAGTATGAAAATACCTTGAACGCAGTTGAGATGCGATCTCTTCGGAAAATGTGCGGCGTAACGATATTAGACCGAATCCGCAATGAAGAGATTCGCAAATCAACTGGCGTGAATGAGGGCGTGTTTGTAAAGATGAAGAAAGGCATGTTACGTTGGTTTGGACACACAGAAAGGATGAGTGAAGAAAGATTGACGAAACAGATATACAAAGCGAAAGTGTGTGCATGAAGAGGCAGAGGAAGGCCACGTTCCAACTACCTGGATCAAATAGATCGGACTCTCAAGGACGGGAACGTTAAGAGTACTCGAAACCGACGAGCATGTATGAAGAGACTGATGAATGTGGACGAAGCGAAAGAGGTATGTAAGTCTAGAGAGAACTGGCGCTCTATACTCTCTGCCTACCCCGTTAGGGACTTGGCGTGATGATATGTATGTATGTATGTTTCTGATATAAATGAAATAAATTTATTGCATGTAAAATTACCTACACACATAACTTACACAACATGATCATATCATCACGCCGAGTCCCTAACGGGGTAGGCAGAGAGTATAGAACGCCATTTCTAAGAAGATTTGTATTCCTCTTTCGCTTCGTCCACATCAGTGTTCATATATGCTCGCCGATTTCGAGTACTCTTGACGATCCTGTCTTTGAGTATCCGATCGATTTGATCTAGATATATAAATAATAATATTATAGACGTCCATATTCGTGCATTACCAGTAAAATGGTCGGCCATTTTATTTCTTCTCTATAAAGACTACAGTTCTGCAATCTGCACACATTACTTTAACTTTCTTCAGTCACAAACTGCACCGTAGAAGAGCTTTTAACTTATAAATAGGACATTCGAAATTGTACTCATTTGCAATTGAAATACTGACCATTTCTCACTGTATGTAATGCCAGACTTCTCTTTGTTTGCTGACTTTTAGCAATTGTGTAAATCAGACTTTATGTATCGTGGATTTAAAGTCGGTTTCAGAATGTAGTAGATGCCAGACGTTAATCGGGCTATGTTGGCACTACCGAAGTACCGATTGTTCGCCGAACAATTTTACCGTCAGTTCACGCCGAGCTTTGAAGGGAGTTGTGCGTCAGTCCGTTCGTTTTTAGTTCGCGCGTATATTATAACCTCAAAACTAAATATAATTTTAATTGAACATTCCTGTAAAAGTTTTGCGTGATGAATGTTGATGTAGCTAATTGGTGCCGTGATTAAATGTCGATATTAATTCAGTTCTGACTTTGTGAATACTTTTAGTGAAGCAGTGAGTTGAGAATCCGTTGTCAACTTATTGTTTTTAAAACTTACGTGTAAGTATATATTTCTTCTAGATTAAGACCTTAGAGGATATTTTTTTTATTACCGGCCTGTGTGTTTCTTATTAGAATTTCGAAATCCGAACGCAATTAATTGAAGTTTCTCATCGTTTTTGCATTTGAATTGAAATGAAATTTTGATTTTTTGATTGAAAACCTGAATATAAGTTTGTATCAAAGGCTCTTGAAAAGTCTAAATTATTAAAACCTCAGAAGGGTTTGTAAGGAAATGTATATAAAGTTCATATTTACTTGTTATACTATAACAAATGGTCGTGTAGTATATATCGCAAACCTTTTAAATACGTTATGCAATAACTATTTAAACAAAACTTACGCAGACATAGGAGTGTGTAATTTAACACGAAGTTAAAGTTATTGATAAGAAAGAGGAGAAAACTATTTTTTAATAAATGCATTTAATACATTAAAAGGAACACATCGAGAGGAAACCTGTATATGTCTGAGAAGCAATTCTATGGCGTATGTATAGTCGAGCTTGAGTTACGGCGATGGTCTCCCCATCTGTCACGTTTGCACCTAAAATGTATCTTCGGCGAGATATGGGTGCCTTCGCCCTTCGGAGACCCTGTTAGAAAGCGTTTTTATATTAACAACTCCGTTACAAGCAATTATTATTCGGATTTAATAAAAAATAGGCGTGTTAGTCAATGGTTCAAGACATTTATTTCTCAAAAAAAATGTCTTAGCCTGCTTTTGTTATCAATGCGCGTAATGAATGTGCGTTTATTTCAATTACAATAAAAGGTCTCATTAAAACACATAGAATGTTGTATGGACAATGAATCGTAGACTGTGCCGCTATGTCGGAGATACTGCTGGCACAGTATATATATATATTTATATATCTACATACATACATATCACGCAGAGACCCTAACGGGGTAGGCAGAGAGAGCGTCAGTTATCTCTAGACTTACATACCTCTTTCGCTTCGTCCACATTCATCAGTCTCTTCATACATGCTCGTCGGTTTCGAGTACTCTTAACGTTCCCGTCCTTGAGAGTCCGATCGATTTGATCCAGGTAGTTGGAACGTGGCCTTCCTCTGCCTCTTCTTGCACACACTTTTGCTTTGTATATCTGTTTCGTCAATCTTTCTTCACTCATCCTCTCTATATGTTTATGTCTGCGACACAGTTTACAACTACTGCAGGCAGATCGCTTACAATTTTGTACGATATATTTTTTGTTCCGTAATAAATAAAAAAAAAAAAATGTCCAAACAAACGTAACATGCCTTTCTTCATCTTTACAATCACGCCCTCATTCACGCCAGTTGATTTGCGAATCTCTTCATTGCGGATTCGATCTAATATCGTTACTCCGCACATTTTTCGAAGAGATCGCATCTCAAATGCATTCAAGCTATTTACATACTTCCTCTGACATACCCAGGATTCGCTGCCATACAATAAAGAAGGTACCAATATCGCATTGTGGACAGCAACTCGAGCATTCTTGCTGAGACTTTTGCTGCCCATCAACGCCGACATGGCCCCATTTACCTTATTGCCGGCATTATCCTTCTGATATATAATAAAAAAAAATTACGCATCGCTCTCTGTACATGGAAGATATATGAGAAAAAATATTTTTGGGACATTTATCAACGCAAACAGCACCCAAACATTGTTTGCTATAATTTTTGTATGTTTGTCTGTGCGTTTGTGCACGCTAATCTCAGAAACGGCTTATCCGATTTAGATGTGTTTTCACTAAAATATTGTAGTAAGCTTCACTAAACATATCCAAAATAAGCCGAAAGATATACAAAAATCTGCCCAAAATCACTATTCCACGCGGGCGAAGTCGCGGGCACAGCTAGTCCTAAATAAAAGTCTCCTGAAGCTGAAATATTCTCAGTAATTTTCCCAGCGTTGGGCGTGGGTGTGATGTCAAAAGGTCACGAGCCGAGGTCACCACCGGTGGGCTTGATAATTGAAGTCCATTCATCCGCATCGAATTACACGTAGACACCATTCAATTATTTCATACATACATACATACAGTGCATACATTTCATTCACAGCGTGTAACATTACACGGCAGACAATGTTACAATTATTTTAACGCGAAAATTGAGACGTTTAAAAACAATCATTTGATTCGATGAGATAGGCTTTCCATACATCGCTTTGGCTTAAAGCTTGCTATATTATTAATTTATTATCTTTTTGTAAAACATCATCTAATAATACACATACATATCATCACGCCAAGTCCCTAACGGGGTAGGCAGAGAGTATAGAGCACCAGTTCTCTCTAGACTTACATACCTCTTTCGCTTCGTCCACATTCATCAGTCTCTTCATACATGCTCGCCGGTTTCGAGTACTCCTGACGTTCCCGTCTCGCATATATATCCTCACGCCTTTCACTAGGGTCCCCGAAGGAGTAGGCAGAGGTGTATAGGTAATACCCACACACCCACTTTCCGCCAGAGATATATTTTAGGTGTCAATGTGACAGATGGCGAGTCCATCGCCGTGTTCGTCGTGAGTGGTGTGACTATTCTTTGTGAATGTGAATTATTTTTGGCCAACAATAATTCTCCGGGTTCGAACTTGCCATTTTGATTCTGCGATCCATTCGGCATGGACGGCTCATTCCACGGCGACAATGAGATGTTGGAAAGTATATTGTTGAGAGTTTTCCCTCGAGAGTACATCTCTTGCACCTGGTGCTGGCAGCATCCAATAGCGGGCCGTATGCCAGTATAAAAAAAAATCGCTTCACGCAATTTTTAACCAAAAAACGTTTTTTATTAGAAATCGTTCGACGCAACAAGCTGCAACTAACGATTATTTTTTTGTCAATTAACCGAATTTGTCGCACCCTTTTCAATAACCCTAATCAGAAATCGAACCCTACCGGTTTTTTAAATCCATAGTTGACAATGGGGCGCAAAAAATCTATAAAATCAATAGTGACCTATTTGTAGGGTTGCAATTTTTTGCGCTTCAGAAAGTTACCCCTGTTTAAATAATAATTATTATTACTGGCTGCGCTCTGTGGCTTTACCCGCGCGAAATATTATTTTTTTACTACTATGGTAGAGTAATTTTTCGAGAAATAAGAACCGTGGTGGGCGAATAGTTCGAATAGTTTGAATCCCGGCTGTACCAATGAGTTTTTCCGAACTTAAGTACAGTGATTAGTCACCCCACGAGCTTTACGGTGAAGGTAAAACATCGAGAGGAAACCTGCATACTCCTGAGAAGCAATTCAAAGGCGTATGTATAGTCGTGCTTGAGTAACGGCGATGGACTCGCCATCTGTCACGTTGGCACTTATATTACAGATATTTCCGGCGAGATGAGGATTGTTTTGTTTCACTTCTGCCTACCTCTTTATTATTAATATATGAATTGTATTACTAGCGAGCATATATGGAGTCTCACGAATGTGCATAAAGCGAGGTAGGTATGTAATTCCAGAGAGAAGTGCTCTACTCTCTCTGCCTACCCCTCTTGAGTAATGATGGTGAAAGGTATCTTGAAGAATGGCATTCCAATATTTTTTACAACTTAGCTAGTTTACTATGGATACGATTCTTATAGGTGATAATATGATTGGGAGAATTTCGCTTATAAAGAGTGTCATAAATCAATCTTAATATATATAAGGGCTCCCACACATAAACACGATACGACGTCGCGTCGAACAACGATGCGGCGTCGTTTCACGATACGACATCGTGACGTTAGAAACTCACGATGCAATCCTGCGCAGTTGTTATTCAAAATTCTGTGTTGAAACACAAAACACAATTTTGAATAACAACCGTACAACGATGTCGTATCGTGAAACGACGCCGCATCGTTGTACGACGCGACGTCGTATCGTGTTTGTGTGGGAGCCCTAAATTACTCCTTACGTTGTTTGTCCGCGATGGACTCCTAAACTACTTAACCGATTTCAATCAAATTTGCACACCGTGTGCAGTTTGATCCAACTTAAATAGGATAGCTTACATCACAATTGGACCCGATAGGTGGCGCTGCGATCGTGTTTCAGGAAGTTTAACTTTTTCACCCGGGCGAAGCTGGGCGGGACGGCTAGTAGCTATATGAGTTACTACCTAAGGATATTAAGTCGATTCCGCTATGAAGAAAGGCATGTTATCCATAGGTTTTTAACACTACAAATATATCTTATCTTATCTTACTAATATTATAAAATGAAAGTTTGTAAGTTTGGATGTTTGCGGTTCTTTCACGGCAAAACGGCTAAACCGATTTGGCTGAAAGTTGAAATGGTGATAGCTTATACCTAGGAATAGGACATCGGCTACTTGTTGGTTCGGTTTCTATCCTGAAAAATTTCAAGGTTCTTATATTATAGTTTATGATATGAACCGATTCTAGCAGGAAATTTCCAAAGCTACTTTTTCGAACTCCACGCGGGCATAAGGTAGTATATATATATATATATATATATAGAAAAAGTAGCCATTGTTGTATTTCCATCCCTTTCGCGAATAAAACACAAAATAGCATAAAAAAACCTCCTTTGTCATACGTCCATTATTCACTAGCAGCTGATTCCTTTGCCAATGGTGTTAAATTAAAAAAATGAACTGTCAATGCGAACCTAATTTTACTTTTTTTACGGCAACGGCTCACGTTCTTTTCATCCTAACTCATTCATTGAAGCTGACAGGAAATGCTTAAGTTTATGAAATAAAGCCCTTATTAATTCGACACAAGGAATTTCAATTTAGCCTGCCGAGCCGTGGTGGCCGAATGGCCAGCAACACGAACAATGCAAGTTCGAATCCCGACTGTACCAACAAGTTTCCTGAACTTAAGTACAGTGATTAGTCACATTACGAGCTTTACGGTGAAGGAAAACATCGAGAGGAAACCTACATACGTTTGAAAATAAATTCAAACGCGTATGTATAGTCGTGCTTGAGTAACGGCGTTCTCTCTGGATATCTCTGGCGGAAAGTGGGTGTGTGGGTACTACCTATACACCTCTGCCTACCCCTTCGGGGACCTTTGAGGTAAGGGGTGAAAATATACATATATATAAAATATTGATACCAAACGTATGCATTTCCTCTCAAGGTTGTGCTTTTGTAGTTCAATATTAAACTATGTAAACATATAAAGCTTCCTCTTGAATCACTCTATCTATTTATAAAAATCGCATTAAAATCCGTTGCGTACTTTAAAAGATCTCGAACATACCACAAAGGACTTTGTTCTGTACTATGTAGAGGACCATTTAAAGGTACATGCACACCTGAGCGACTGGCAGTCGGAGGGTGATTTGTCGCCGGAGTATTGACCAACGTTGGTCTCGCTGAATTCGCATAGGTGTAGACTGCAAGGGGCATTGAACCCGTCGGCCAGACGGTTGCTAGACACTTTTTTCAAGACTGCAGGAAAACCGGATCCGG
The DNA here is from genome assembly GCA_945859725.1 of Drepana falcataria. Lineage (NCBI taxonomy): Eukaryota > Metazoa > Arthropoda > Insecta > Lepidoptera > Drepanidae > Drepana > Drepana falcataria. Next base: position 4,940,643 of record OX243950.1, on the reverse strand, counting down.
CAGGGTCGAGTTGGGTACATACCCAAGTTAATACACGCGACTTGGAACGCTTAAAAAAAATATTATATTGGTATGGTATGGTATCTCGAGATTAGCCACCAATCCGCCATCTAACTGTTGGATTAGTTACCATAAAGCCACACTGCTTGTTTTATAATATACTAGCGGTCCGTCCCGGCTTCGCACGGGTGGACATATTTTTTGTTATAAAAGAAAATATAGCCTATGTCACTCACGGTGAATGTAGCATTCCAATGGTGAAAGAATTTTTCAAATCGGTCCAGTAGTTTTTGAGCCAATTCGTTACAAACATACTTACATACAAATCTTTCCCCTTTATAAGATACCTGTATATATCCTCACGCCTTCCCACAAGGGTTCCCGAAGGAGTAGGCAGAGGTGTATAGGTACTTCACAGGCACTTTCATATATATATTTTAGGTGCAGTGACAGATGGCGAGTCCATCGCCGTTACTCAAGCACGACTATACACACGCCTTTGGATGTCTTCTCAGACGTTTGCAGGTTTCTCGATGTTTTCCTTCACCGTAAAGCTCTTGGTGTGTCTAATCATAGTATTCAAATTCAGAAATTGTTTCGGTATTCGAACTTGCAATCGTTGCAGACACTGCCCCCCCATACTTAAGTACTAAGTGCTGTAACAGAATATTGTCATTGGATACCTAATGATTTGAAAAGAGTAACCATGGAGTTTCTTGCCGGTTCTTCTCCATGGAAACGACCAACCCGAACCCTGCACTTTGTCGACATTATCGTTACGACGAATAACAATATTTTGATTTTGATTTTGACTCTAACCACTCTGCCATTGCGGTTCTCTATAATAATAACGGCGGGTGATGGCTTCTGCGAATAAGTTAAATATTAGGGGACCTGTCTGCCTCTTATCTGCAATGTCTGCCCCACATCCGGCTCAGTAGGTGCGTCCAAGTACATGTCATTACTAAGTGTATTTCATATACATTATAAACACGAGCTGAGGCCCACGAATTCGTTATTAGATGGAGCCATGGTGGCGGTGGGATCGTATAGTTGCCTAACACAAGACAGAAAGTTCCAATCCCGACTGTACCAATGAGTTTTTCTTTTTTACGTGGGTGAATCCGCGGAAATACCTTGTTTAAATTTACATTCATATCATCACGCCAAGTCCCTAGTGGGGTACGCAGAGAATATAGAGCGCCAGTTCTCTCTAGACTTACATACCTCTTTCGCTTCGCCCACATTCATCAGTCTCTTCATACATGCTCGTCGGTTTCGAGTACTCTTGACGTTCGCGTCCTTGAGCGTCCGATCGATTTGATCCAGGTAGTTGGAACGTGGCCTTCCTCTGCCTCTTCTTGCACACACTTTCGCTTTGTATATCTGTTTCGTCAATCTTTCTTCACTCATCCTTTCTATATGTCCAAACCAACGTAACATGCCTTTCTTCATCATTACAATCACGCCCTCATTGACGCCATTTGATTTGCTAATTTCTTCATTGCGGATTCGATCTTTGCGGATTTTTCGAAGAGATCGCTTGAAATCGATTGAAAATTTAATTAAACGTATTTACCTACATTCCTCTTATTCCAGGTATTGGGTCCAGGAGGAGACTGTAGAGCGTTTCAATATTAAGGTAGTATAACATTCGAGGATGTATGAAGATATTTGGATGAAGCGAATGAGGTAAGTCAAACAGAACTGCCCTTTTCTTCCTCAGCCTACGTCGTGATTCATTAGCAGTGTTTTTATTATTTAACTTGTTTATCAGCTTTCCCACTCTGCTTCGTTTTGGTGAAAGAATATATAATTCACACCACGAGCTTTACGGTGAAGGAAAACGTCGAGAGGGAACAAGGGTTGCGCCTGCACTGCGATACCATACCACTTATACGTCAGTACAAGGGGAGGCGGCGTGGCCGAGAGGTCACAGCACCCGCCTGCGATGCAAACGGCGCGAGTTCCAATCCCGACTGGATTGAGGAGATTTTCTACATTTAATTACAGTGAGACACAACACGAGCTTTACGGTGAAGGAAAACATCGAGAGGAAACCTGCATACGTCTGAGAAGATATTCACAGACTTATTTATAGTGCTTGAGTAATGGCGATGGCTCCATCTTTCATGTTGACACATATGTTATATCCTGGCGGCAAGTGGGTGTGTGGGTACTACCTACCTCTGCATACCCCTTGCGATCGCAGCGTTACCTATTGGGTCCAAATGTGGATCTAAATCATCCAGATATTTAATTAATTACACACACAGTTTTTGCGAGGACAACGAACAGCATTTGTTCTCGATAGGCATCTATATATATAAAAAGTAAAGTAATAGTTCTAAAGTAAAGTAATTTTCAGTGTTTTTCATTTATATCTTTCGAAAAAAACCCTAAAATAAAAACCATGTTTCCATGTGAGTATTACTCCCTTTAATGCTGTCATTGTGTTATCTTTGGAGCTATATGTTTTATTGAATCGTCACGAGGATATATTCACAACACGCGACAACTTCTAGAAGACAACCGATTTTCTTGGGACCGCCTATTTAAATAAATATAATAAATACCTGGGACAATTCCACACAAATTGACCTAGTCCCAAATTAAGCAAAGCTTGTGTTATGGTAACTAGACAACGATATATTTACTTAAATAGATAGATATATACATAAATACATAGGACATCCAAGACTAAGGTACAAATATTCGTGTTCATCACACAAATATCTGCCCTCAGCGGGATTCGAACCCGCGACCTCAAGTTTCGCAGTCAGGAGCTCTAACCACTAGACCAGACGGTCGTCAGTTTTATAAAGTACCTATGTATAAAATTATCCTATATGTACTTTAAAGTATTTATTTATTTATTTATTATTATCACTAACACCAATCATTACAGGTTTCCCCAATGCGATAGTGTAGAACAAATATTAAGGTCCATAGTTCACTTCACTACAGGTTCATGTGGCACTTGTCCGCGGAAGCGGCGGAACACCACGTTCTGCGGCCAGAAGTCCTCGTCCATGGCAAGGTGCAGGTAGCACGTCGGCACACGCACCACGAACGCCTTAAAATTGACGTTGCGGCGCGACTCGAGCATCTGCACTCTCGGCCTGTACCTGAGCTTCCGGTGAACATACTCTGCAATGTCTTCCGCCTTTGTAGTGTAAGCGGGAGACATAGTCCGGAGTATTCGGCTGCGCTGCCCGTATGGTGACATTGGGCTCCGCAGCACCCTTGCCGCAGCGGTTCTGAGTCTGGCGTGAGCGGCGCTTTTTCTTTTGCACCGTCACAAATCCGTCTTCGTCGTTAGCCCGTTGCGGAACCTTCTCAGGCTCGGGCTTCCCGGGGGAAGCAGCACGGATGCTGACTCCAGTGGCGCAGCCAATACCTCGACGAGGCTTGTTCGGGGCTGCAGGGACGGCTGGTCCAAGTTGACGAGTATAAAATCTAGAACCAAGTTTTAAGTTTTTATTAAACAATTCCACACCGCAAAGTAAAAACAACGGCCATAAAAGCATTAAGTAATTAAAAAGAAGTACCCGCTTTTTGAATTCAGAACGCGTCAACGGAAATCTTAAAATGGCGGGTAAAAGTGAAACTTCCCAATTATGATGTCAATAACGGACACCGGATGTTGGTTCATTCAACTTATTTTTTTTTATACAATAATTAGTCGTAATACAACGTATAATTATCTATATACGGAAATATATTATAATATAGATTTTTTTCTCTTTATGCTTTGCTATAAGGATCCACAATGGGGTAGGCAGAGGTGTACTAACACACCGTCATCGGCCCATCGCAGTCCATCGCGGTGTCTCAAGCACGACCATTCATCTCTGAAGTTTTTTCTTGATATTTTCCTTCACCGTAAAGCTAGTTATATATGAACAATCACTGTACGTAAGTTCAGAATCACTCATCGGTGCTGTCGGAATTCGAACTGGAAACCCTTGCAGGCAACTAGTCAGGCCACTGGGGTACCGTTTAATCTCTTTTTAATGGTAAGCAACGCCTATGGACCCGAGGTAAGATAGGCTTAAGTCGACGACACCCGCTTACTGCTAAAATTTTTTACCTCGCTCGTTGGTTCTAACATGCATGTAATCGCTCACATATGTCTGAAAAAATTCACGACACCTTGTTATAAATAGTGCCATCCACGAAGCCGCGCCCTATCCTACCTCGTATATTCCTCCCACTAATGTGTGAGTATTGTCGGTACACACTGATTACCTATGAGTGCACACGCACACTACAATTAATACACTCGGGTCATACTGCCCGCATGCCGCGACCCCCTCGACTAGAAATCTATAGCAAAATCTAAATATTTTTATTTCACATAGGCCTAGATGGGCACTTATAAAACGTCGAAAAAGGTGCACGGTTCGGGTTGGTAGTTTCCATGGAGAAGAACCGGCGAGAAACTCCATTGCCACTATTCAGTTACCCTCCTCAAAATTCGGCCCTGAACACAGTGAGATTTGATCGGAGCAAGATTGAACCGTGAAAGGCATCACACTGTGAATCGAGCCTAAACTGTGCCTAGTTTTTTGCCAGTCGTTCAGGCGCCAAAACTTCGGGAGAGCTCGGCAAAGTTCGTGAAACTTCGGGCCTAGACCGTTATTCGGCTGGGTCTAATGATCAGGTCATATTGTATCGTACACCGATTCGAATTACTTATACTAGTGTTCTCTCGAGGTTTCATCCGCTTTTTTATTAATTTCATTGTTTTTTTTCTGGGTATTTTTATCTATCTACATCTATACATAATAATTTGTCTGATTTGTGAATGTGAGAACATTGTAGGCTTTGTAGATTCTTAGATCTTGCTAACATTGTTATAATTATCTTGTTTTATGTATGCTTTGTATAGTAAGCGACGACCTATTGTCGGGCCTACGTTGTTCCCCCATACTTGGGGACTATTGCTGTACCGAAAAAAATATTGTATATGCCTAATGATTTGAAAAGAGTAACCATGGAGTTTCTTGCCGGTTCTTCTCCATGGAAGCGACCAACCCGAACCGTGCTTCTTTTTCGACGTTTTATAAGTGCCCACTTGGGCCTATGTGAAATAAAAAGATTTTGATTTTTGATTTTGACATATAATAAAAATGTAGCGGATCGCTGTCTGTACATGGAAGATATATATCAGAAAAAATATGATAGGGACCTTTTTCAACGCAAATAGCACTCAAAACACTGATTGTTAGAATTTTTGTCTGTTTGTCTGTGCGTTTTTGCACGCTAATCTCAGAAACTGCTTATCCGATTTAGATGTGGGTTTCACTAATATATTGAAGTAAGCTTCACTAAACATATCCAAAATAAAAGATATATGCAAAATATTCTGCCCAAAGTCACGCGGACGAAGTCGCGGGCGCAGCTAGTAATATAATATAACATACCCTCAAACCTTCCCAGAAGGGTCCCATTTTCCGCCGGTAATTTAGGTGCCAACGTGACAGATGGCGAGTCCATCGCCGTTACTCAAGCACGACTATACATAATTTAAACTACCATGGCGGCCGAGCGGCAAGTGATTAGTCACACCACGAGCTTTACGGTGAAGGAAAGCATCGAGAGGAAACCTGCATACGTTTGTGAAGTAATTCAAAGGTGTATCTGGTCCATCTGTCACGTTGGCACGTAAAATATATCTCCGATGAAAATTGTCTGTGTGGGCACTACACAGCTCTGCCTACCCCATCAGGGATATTTGTGCGAGAGCATGAAGATTATAAAGATGAAGAAAGGCATGTTACGTTGGTTTGGAAATATAGAGAGGATGAGTGAAGAAAGATTGACGAAACAGATATACAAAGTGAAAGTGTGTGCAAGAAGAGGCAGAGGAAGGCCACGTTCCAACTACCTGGATCAAATAGATCGGACGCTCAAGGATGGGAACGTTAAGAGTACTCGAAACCAGAGCAGGTATGAAGAATACGGACCGAGTGAGGTCTGTAAGTCTAGAGAGAACTGGCACTGTACTCTAACTGCCTACCTTGCGAGAGATGCCTCGGTGTGATGGCCTCAGGAAAGCTTGCACCTCGGCAAGTTTGAGAAGAAATTCAAAGACTCCATCTGTCTTAATCAGTCAATCTATCATCAGCCCACACTAGTCCACTGCTGGACTTAGGCCTCCCGCATCCAGCATCTACCAGCAGTCCTTCGCAGATCGTCATCCCACCTGGTCGGAGGGCGTCCTACACTAAGTTTGCCAAGTCGAGGTCTCCACTCAAGAACACGTTTACCCCAGCGATTGTTGGTTCTTCGCGAGATATGGCCGTCTGTCTCGTTTGCACCCAAATGTATCTACATCACAAGGTGGGTGTTATTACACCTCTGTCTACTAGTTGCTAGCGCCATCTAGCGGACTTAGTTTAAAGTGACAGGAACTTGCGATATGACCCGTTTTATAACCGCCCAGCAACGAATGCTACCGTATTTGAAAACAATTAAAAAACTTGACAAAAAACACGACAAAACCAGCTTAAAAGCTCTTATCGCCCGAAGAAATACATCGCTCGTCATTGCCGCAAACTATTAAAACATGTACTTTTAATACGGCAATGTATAATGATAAACGGTAATCGCTCGTCAAACCCCGCCCATGGGTCGTTGGACGAACCCGGAACTTAACTATAAGTTCCGATATCCACTTAAAATGCTAATATTCGAGCCATGATAGTCGAGTCGCTTAATCAGGCACTTATGATATCACAATTGCAGGTTCTAATCCCAACGGTCTTAAAAGAAAATAAGGTGAAGATATCGATAAGTATGTACGTACTAATTTGTCGTGAGTGTCGTGATGGTCCAGTGATTCGAGCAGTCACAAGCATTACAAAACTTGCAAGTTCGAATCCCGACTGTACCAATGAGTTTTTCTGAACTTAAGTACAGTGATTGGTCACACCACGAGCTTGCGAAGTGACTTATGATAGATAGATGATACGTTTATTGGTATTCACCAAGTGCCTTGTACTGAAGTGTAGCCACAAGAGGAAGACAGAGATGGATGGTTTGCAAGATGAAATAACTGGAGACGTAAGTATGATAAATAGATGATACGTTTATTGGTATTCACCAAGTGCCTTATACTGAAGTGTAGCCACAAGAGGAAGACAGAGATGGATGGTTTGCAAGATGAAATAACTGGAGACGTAAGTATGATAAATAGATGATACGTTTATTGGTATTCACCAAGTGCCTTATACTGAAGTGTAGCCACAAGAGGAAGACATAGATGGATGGTTTGCAAGACGAAATAACTGGAGACGTAAGTATGATAAATAGATGATACGTTTATTGGTATTCACCAAGTGCCTTATACTGAAGTGTAGCCACAAGAGGAAGACAGAGATGGATGGTTTGCAAGATGAAATAACTGGAGACGTAAGTATGATAAATAGATGATACGTTTATTGGTATTCACCAAGTGCCTTATACTGAAGTGTAGCCACAAGAGGAAGACAGAGATGGATGGTTTGCAAGACGAAATAACTGGAGACGTAAGTATGATAAATAGATGATACGTTTATTGGTATTCACCAAGTGCCTTATACTGAAGTGTAGCCACAAGAGGAAGACATAGATGGATGGTTTGCAAGACGAAATAACTGGAGACGTAAGTATGATAAATAGATGATACGTTTATTGGTATTCACCAAGTGCCTTATACTGAAGTGTAGCCACAAGAGGAAGACAGAGATGGATGGTTTGCAAGACGAAATAACTGGAGACGTAAGTATGATAAATAGATGATACGTTTATTGGTATTCACCAAGTGCCTTATACTGAAGTGTAGCCACAAGAGGAAGACAGAGATGGATGGTTTGCAAGATGAAATAACTGGAGACGTAAGTATGATAAATAGATGATACGTTTATTGGAATTCACCAAGTGCCTTATACTGAAGTGTAGCCACAAGAGGAAGACAGAGATGGATGGTTTGCAAGACGAAATAACTGGAGACGTAAGTATGATAAATAGATGATACGTTTATTGGTATTCACCAAGTGCCTTATACTGAAGTGTAGCCACAAGAGGAAGACAGAGATGGATGGTTTGCAAGATGAAATAACTGGAGACGTAAGTATGATAAATAGATGATACGTTTATTGGTGTGATACCTAGTGCCTTATACTGTGTCATATCATCACGCCAAGTCCCTAACGGGGTAGGCAGAGAGTATAGAGCGCCAGTTCTCTCTAGACTTACATACCTCTTTCGGTTCGTCCACATTCATCAGTCTCTTCATACATGCTCGTCGGTTTCGAGTACTCTTGACGTTCCTGTCTTTGAGCGTCCGATGGATTTGATCTAGGTAATTGGAACGTGGTCTTCCTCTGCCTCTACTTGCATTCACTTTTGCTTTGTATATCTATATTAAGAATATTTATGTAATAGTTGTTATCGTTGGCTAGTTAGTTAAATTTGGGACTAGGTCAATTTCTATGGAATTGTCTAAAGGTACATTTTAAGAGCCAATTCAGACTAGCGTTTTATACGCGCGTATGAGCTCGTTTTTGGCAGCGCATGAAGGCGCGTATAGGCGCGCCTTTTGTCACACGCTCGACTCGTACGAGCGTTGACGCGCTTCTAAGCTCGTATAAGAGCTGCGAGAGAAATTAAAGTGACCGGTCATCAGTCTTGATGCAACTATCGGTGTCACCCAGCATTCTTTTCGTCGTCCCAGTCGACGACGAATAAGTAACGCGAATAGTAATGTTTCTTCGTCAGAATCCATGTTGATACTGACACGACACCACCGGTTCGAGCGAACACGCGAAATATGCCCGTTTACGCGAGTATGGTTCTTAGAAGCGCGTAATGTAGCGCGCGTATAAGCGCCTATGCTGAAACGACCGTATACGCGCAAAAAAATACGCTGGTCTGAAACCGCTCTAAAGTCTACAATCACACCCTCGTACACGCCAAGTGCATTAAATATATTTTTTGTGGCAATATTGAGCTAATCTTTCTAAGGTGAGTATACCTTTGAACGCGCTTGTAGCACAGTGGGTGGGGGTGGGATAGGGGAGGGGGTAGTCTGGCGTATGTCTAGACGCGTGGGGGTCCGTCTAGCCGTCTCGACTCGAGCGTTGCTAGCCGTTTATGAGAGCCTAGTACCTCGTCGAATATTTCTTTTTTTAAACCACATTGAAAGAAGACGAATAATTATGTAATAATTGTTTTTGTGTCCAAATGATTTGAAGAAAGTACCATGATGTTTCTTGCCGGTTCTTCTCCATGGAAACGACCAACCCGAACCGTGCACCTTTTTGGACGTTTTATAAGTGCCCATCTAGGCCTATGTGAAATAAACATATTTTGATTTGATGGTAAACGGTTACCTTAAAGTTGAGACCATTTATCTCAGTGGTACTCCTAGGTGACGAACCTACCTCGGGACAATTCCATACAAATTGACATAATCCCAATATAAGCAAAACTTGTGTTATGGTAACTAGACAACGATATATTTACTTATATAGATAGATATATACATAAATACATAGGACATCCAGGACTAAGGTACAAATACTCGTGTTCATCACACAAATGTCTGCCCTCAGCGGAATCGAACCCGCGACCTCAAGTTTGCGGTCAGGAGCTCTTACCACTATACCAGACGGCCGTCTAAAATGCCCGCCTGGTGGTAAGTACGTTACCCTTTTTTAAACCTCATTCAAAATTATGATCTGATGAAATCATGCTTGCCTAGTAAGCTCAGAAGACACGGTAGCAGTGTGGTTCGAGGAGTTGCTTGCCACACAAACAATGCAATTTCGAATCCCGACTGTGCAAATTATTTTATTCAAGAGAGGTAGGGCATAACGGATTTTTCGTTCGGATTTAGAGCTGCTCGACTGGAGCAGGACCTCCACCTTATAGAAGTCCGTAGCCAGGGGGTCCGTAGGGGAGGTTATTATATTGTGCTGGCAGCAGAGGGATTAGTCCTATTATGCTGTCAACACAGTATAACTCTCCGAACATAGAGTGGCAGCGCGCAAGTGATACTTCGGTATCGTTAGCGTAAATAGACTGCGGTAACCGTTTCCCATCAGGTGGGCCGTTTGCTTGTTTGCTAGCCTTGTAGTATACATATATAAAAAAAACTGAACTTAAGCACGTAAATTATGCTGTGTCACACCACGAGCTTTACGGTGAAGGAAAACACGTGCGTACTAAAACTTATCACCAAAATTATCACCCTAATACAAGGTATCTCAGCAGACAATAGGACTGTTTCACAAATATGCGAAAGCATACCTACAATCAAAGGGAAAGGGGAATTTCTATTTTACTTTATTTTCACATAAAATTCTGCTCTAACGATAAAGTTATATGTATGTGGAATCTTCTATACTAATATTATAAAGAGGAAAGATTTGTTTGTTTGTTTGTTTGTAATGTATAGGCTCCGAAACTACTGGACCGATTTCAAAAATTCTTTCACCTTTGGAAAGCTACATTATCCCCGAGTAACATAGGCTATATTAAATTGGACCCGATAGGTGGCGCTGCGATCGAGTTTCAAGAATTTTACCTTTTTACCCGGGCGAAGCTTTCTGTGTGTTTCTGTGTGTCTTAAGCTAGATTCGAGAATGGTTTAGATTTACAATTGGACCCAATAGGTGGCGCTGCGATCGTGTTACGGGCAATTTAACTTTTTCACCCGAGCGAAGCTGGGCGGGACAGCTAGTATTTAAATAACTTTATCGTAATTTTTTTATGTAATTTATAGTTTCTAAACATATAACCATGTTTCCATGTGAGTATTACTTTTAATAATATTGTCATTGTGTTATCTTTGGAGCTATATGTTTTATCGCATCATTTCATTGCATATATTCACAACACCCCATAACTTCTAGAAGACAACTGTTGTATTTGCTGAAACACCTTGTATAACGTAAAATAGTGAGTAATTTACTTCGCGCAAAAATTTCGCATCTTTTGTTGAAAACAGTTACCCCGTGAGAATCCAAGCAGATGGCAAGCGCGAGTCTTACTCGCTTTAAAAAATGGGGAAAAAAGGTGCGCATGCGATTATTAACGCTTCACATACAAGCTTTTTAAGTTTTATTTATATTTAGTTTTATTTTAGATATATCTTACAGCTACCATTACAGGTTATAACCTAAATCAGTACTGAAGCCACTTAACTACATGTAAACTTATAACAACAAAGGCTGCAACTTTATAAGTCGCAAGTTCGGCCACATATGGAGTACTGCTGCCACCTGTGGGCTGGAGCCCCTGGATACCAGCTAGGGCCTTTTGACGCGGTTCAGAAACGCGCCGCTAGAATTGTTGATGATCCCATGCTCACAAGCGGCTTGGAATCACTAAGTCTGAGGAGAGACTTTGCCTCCCTGTGTGTGTTCTACCTGCTTCTGCTTGTATAACGGGGAGAGTTCTGCAGAATTGTTCGACATGATGCCCACTTCAACCTTCTACCACCGCACCTCTCGCCATCGACGGGGAATTCATCCCCATACCTTGGAACCACAAAGGTCTCGCACTGTGCGCTTCCAAAGGAGTTTTCTTCCGCGAGCGCTCAGGCTGTGGAATGAGCTCCCCGTTGAGGTATTCCCTGGAGAGTACAGCATGAGTTCTTCAAGAAGGGTGTGAAAAGATTCCTGCAGGGTCGGCAACGCGCGAGTGATACCCCTGGTGTTGCAAGCGTCCATAGGCGGCGGTAACCGCTTACCATCAGGCGGACCGCATGCTTGTTTGCTACCCAAGTGGTATAAAAAAAATACTATAACAAAGTCAATACAATATACGATAACATAACAAATACAATCAATTATTATAACAATAGACGTGCGAATTAACTCTTGTGACATGTAAGGACGTTTATTTGGAGATGGGCCCGGTTAATGGCGCGCATCGCACGAGTCAGAGGCGTCATGGCGAGGAAGTTAGTCCTTGCAATCGGCACGGCCAGTACTGGCGGCCGCCGCCACACGTACACGACACGCACTGATCCGGCACGCAGAGACACAGGCAGTTTTTGAGTTGGATTTAGATGAGAGCTAAGCATGTCCTGTTTACTTACCTTCCCACAAAGGTCCCCCTTGGGCAGGCATTGCGACATGTCAGGAACCGCAGACTGTTCGCAGTGGGCACGCATCGCACAGTATCGCGTGCACACTCCCCTGTACCTCGCACTCTCACTGCGCTCAATGCCCTCTTGGAGTCCAACCCTGACTGTGACGTGTTCAAGGATGGAAGGCTATCATGACGCCATGGCTGGCGTATTGTGAGATAAGTGTAAGAATGAGGCTCCTAGCCTTTTTAGCCGTACTAATTATGTATAAATATTTAAAAAAAAGTGCCAGACATGTCGCAAAGGGTGCCGGGTGAAATGGTCTATGTAATTGTTTTATTGTATGTATTTGATGTTGAATATTTGTACTAACCTAGTTGATAAGCCTGTTTACTAACAAAAATGGACGCAGATATCTGATAAAATAAATAAATTATTATTATTATAGATGTCGGGCAGACACGCCCTGTCTTTGTCGGAGATATATTTTACGTGGCAACGTGGCAGATGGCGAGTCCATCGCCGTTACTCAAGCAACTATACATACGCCTTTGAATTGCTTCTCAGACGTATGCAGGTTTCCTCTCGATGTTTTCCTTCACCGTTTTTATTAATGTATCAATCTTTCTTTTCTTTCAGGCTACTTGGATCCTGATATTACCCGAAGAGTGCTGCAACTGCTCAGCGTCAGAAGGGAGCTGGTAACAGAGTCCCAGGGATGAGACTCACTTGGAATACCTACCTCTGGTATCACGGGCGACCATAGATCTGGTAACATCGGAGCATTAGAGATACGCCTGTGGGATACTCTGGTGTTACTATTGTCCTCCGTATATACAGCCGTGGTGGCCGAGTGGTTCGAGCAGTTGCCTGTGACACAAAGATCGCAAGTTCGAGTCCCGACTGTACCAATGAGTTTTTCTGAACTTAAGTACAGTGATTAGTCACACCACGAGCTTTACGGTGAAGGGAAACATCGAGAGGAAACCTGCATACGTCTGAGAAGAAATTCAAAGGCGTATGTATAGTCGTGCTTGAGTAACGGCGATGGACTCGCCATATGCCACGTTAGCACCTAAAATACCTCTGGTGGAAAGTGGGTGTGTGGGTACTACCCATACACCTCTGCCTACCCCTTCGGGGACCCTTGTGGGAAGGCGTGAGGATATATTATTATTATTACTATTGTACATAGGTTTGGTAACAGTGTGTAACGGAAACAGCGTTACAGACACGCCCGACTGATACCCCTGGTGTTACCAGAGTCCATAGGTGTATGCCACGAGACATGCGTGTGTGATACCTCTGGTGTTATGAGTATACATAGTGCCATCCACGAAGACGCGCCACACCAATGTCTAGTGGAGGGGGTCGCGGCATGCGGGCAGTATGACCCGAGTGTATTAATTGTAGTGTGCGTGTGCACTCATAGGTAATCAGTGTGTACCGACAATACTCACACATTAGTGGAAGGTTGCACGCTTACACTATAAACTGTAAGGGGGGAATAGTGGGGCGCGTCTTCGTGGATGGCACTATCTATAGCTATGTACTCAGCTGTCAGTTAAAACACATATTTAGAAGTTATTCTTAATATTTTTTTAGAATTTATCACAAGATTGACAATATTTACACCGTAAGTATATCAGAAGAAGTACAGAACGTAAATATTTTTTTATCTATAGTTAATTTTCAAGCTAAAGTTTTTGTATCGATCAAACCGTTTGCAATTATTTCGAAATGATTGTTCCATCACTAGCTTAAACTCTTTAAATTATGAATAGCTCCATCTAGCGGCAGTTTTCTATCCACAAGCTTTGTTCATAGTTTCTAATATTGTTAGTTTATCTACTCGCTGGTAGATGGCGCTATTTTCATGTTTCGTCTATTAAGTTGACGTTTGTTTTTGTGTGTGTGCATTTCATATTGTTTTATTATGTATAGAGTAGATATTGTAAATCTCCTACTGTATATACATAGTATCTATTTTGTTGTAATATCTATATTATTTTTGACCAGCACTTTCTATTTCCTTTCAAACAACGTGTTTCCTTATTTTTGGCGGGTAATCAAGTCTGATATTTTTTGTCCATTTTCGGGCGGTCTTCGCAAGACATAATGATATTAATTCATGATTATTTATTTTGTAATGTCACCTATCACGCCAAAACTTTCTTTTTATCTCTGAAAAAAGTTCTGTACATAAGAAAAAAAACATATATGTCATTCTTTATTCAAATTCATATCGTCATTTTGAATTTCAAAAATGGAATATCGAAAGAACTTTCTTCAGGGATCATATTGTTTTTTCCTTTAGCAATATGACCCCCTCAACTGGAACCCGTAGATCCGAACTTGTGCGTTCTTTATACGTTGGGGAGACGCGACGCTGCGACTTTTCAGTCGCATAATCGCATTAGCGACTTCAGTGTCTGATGAACTACCTCTTTCAGAGTACTGTCTTTACCTTAAGTACTAGAAAAAGACTTGTGACATCCCTGATGTTGATTTTGAAAGGTCTTACTACAAAGACACTCTAGGGGTGTCACAAATAAAGGAATATTTATCAAATCGAAAGACAAAAGTTTAGTCGCAAAGTCGTGCGACTGTTCAGCCGCAGTCGCTCGCGACCCCCACACAAGTTTGGTGATACGAGGGCGCAGTTTTGGCGGGAAATCGTCGTCTCCGTTCTGCCTCTTTATTTTTTTTCTGTTGTTTTTTTTTTGTGAACGTGTGAGTACATTTAGCAAATTAAAAACTTTATGGATCATTTTATTTGAGCAGATCACTTGTACTATATTTAGTGACGTTGGAAGTCAGTTATACCGATTCAAAATATCTACATACTAGCGTTCCGTCCCGGCTTCTCACGGGTGGACATAAGATTTTTTTATAAATGAAAATATAGCCTATGTCACTCAGGGTGAATGTAGCTTTCCAATGGTGAAAGAATTTTTCAAATCGGTCCAGTAGTTTCAGAGCCTATTCAATACAAACATACTTACATACAAATCTTTTCACTTTATAATATTACAAATCTCATCAGAATATTCGAAACACCTTGCAAGTAAATATTTTGTAAGGATTATCGATTTATATCATTAAAATTTAGTTTTTTATATAATTCAATATTAAACGACATTTGCCATATATTCCCAAATATACACATTTTTCTGATAATCCTTACAAAACATAAACTTGCAAGGTGAATAGATTTTTCTGATAAGAAGTTTATATAATGCTTCTGGGTGTGTGTGTGACTGGACTCCTAAACTGCTGGACCGATTTTGATGATTTATGTGTGGAACACACAGTGGATATAGTCAGGTTTACATTATGCCCGATAGGTGGCGCTTCTAGAGTGATTCAGGAACATTATCTTTCGTTTCACTTCAGGATAATTATATATAACGCGACAGATGGCGAGCCCGTCGCCTTTACTCAAGCACGATTTATACATACATACGCCTTTGAATGTTCACAAACATGCTGTTTTCCTTCACCGTAAAGCTGGTGCTCGTACTAATCACTGTACTTCAGGTCAGAAAAACTCATTTGTACAGTCGGGTTTCGAACTTGCAATCCTTGCAAGCAACAACTAAGACCACACGCGGCTTCAATTGTCAGACTTGTAATCGAAAGAATAGCTTAAAAAAATGCATAGTTTTTTTTACTATTTGTACCACACATGTTTAATTTTACCTTATTTTTGTATATCTTGTGATTTCTTTGTAGTTTGGGTACTGTGTTTAGTTATGTAGGGGCTTAAATATATTTTTTGCTATTATTCATTATTTTCGTAGACATTAAACGTCCGTAATGGGTCAAGGGTGAATATTGTAATATGGCAATAAGCTATTTATTATAGATAGCGTTAAACACGAAGACGCGCCCCCCCATTGTCTAGTGGAGGGGGTCGCGGCATGCGGGCAGTATGACCCGAGTGTATTAATTGTAGTGTGCGTGTGCACTCATAGGTAATCAGTGTGTACCGACAATACTCACACATTAGTGGAAGGTTGCACACTTATACTGTAAACTGTAGGGGGGGATAGTGGGGCGCGGTCGTGGGTGGCACTGATTTTAAATAAATAAAGTATTTATAGATATATTAATAGATAAGAGCCGTGGTGGCCGAGTGGTTCGAGCAGTTGCCTGCGGCGCAAAGGTCGCAAGTTCGAATCCCGACTGTACCAATGAGTTTTTCTGAACTTAAGTACAGTGATTAGTCACACCACGAGCTTTACGGGGAAGGAAAACATCGAGAGCGAACCTGCATACGTCTGAGAAGCAATTCAAAGGCGTATGTATAGTCGTGCTTGAGTAACGGCGATGGACTCGCCATCTGTCACGTTGGCACCTAATATACCTCTGGCGGAAAGTGGGTGTGTGGGTATTACCTATACACCTCTGCCTACCCCTTCGGGGACCCTTGTGGGAAGGCGTGAGGATATATTATATTATTATTATAAGTATTTATATTATTCATGTGACAAGCTTGGCTGCCTGGAGGATGGATGTGAAGAATATCTGCCGTCGGCTGATTGAGGTAGTTGGTTGTATAGTACTACAGCTTCAGGAGAAACTGTACAGCCTGCTAACTTTACTGGCCGGCGGCGATTCTACAGAAGACTGCGGAGGAGTCGGCTGAACACAAGAGACACATCGATAATTGCTTGGATCTAATTGTATTAGTCTAGTTTTAAGATTAAATGAATTTATTATATACAGATTTGTCACTTATGCGATAATTTCACTTAAATTAAACAATTTCGTCGCCGATTAACTCCATATTAGTTATCAAATTAATATATAATTTATTATTATTGATAAAAACAGAGCCGTGGTGGCCGAGTGGTTCGAGCAGTTGCCTGCGACGCAAAGGTCGCAAGTTCGAATCCCGACTGTACCAATGAGTTTTCTGAACAAGTACAGTGATTAGTCACACCACGAGCTTTACGGTGAAGGAAAACATCGAGAGGAAACCTGCATACGTCTGAGAAGAAATTCAAAGGCGTATGTATAGTCGTGCTTGAGTAACGGCCATGGACTCGCCATCTGTCACGTTGGCACGTAAAATACCTCTGGCGGTAAGTGGGTGTGTGGGTATTACCTATACACCTCTGCCTACCCCTTCGGGGACCCTTGTGGAAGGCGTGAGGATATATTATAAAAACAATACGTGAAATGAGTTTATATTTTTTATGTGCGTGGGTAGTTTGTTGTAAAGCTGTGCTCCCTCAACGATATTTGTTACCAATGTACATATAATATATAATAATATATATATATATACATATAATATTGTAAGTTTATATATTAATATTCATAATTAAGTTTCATTTATTTATTTATCTTAGCATCTAGCATTGTAGATTAAATAATAAATACCTTGGTACAATTCCACACAAATTGACCTACTCCCAAATTAAGCAAAGCTTGTGTTATGGTAACTAGACAACGATATCTTTACTTATATAGATATATATTATATACATGAATACATAAGACATCCAAGACTAAGGTACAAATACTCGTGTTCATCACACAAATATCTGCCCTCAGCGGGAATCACCGTGTCAAGTTTCGTAGTCAGGATCTCTAACCACTAGACCAGACTGCAGTCTGCTGAGGCTACGCTTCGTGGAACACGTGGTAGTTTCTGCTCTCGTGGAAACAGTCAAGACTGGATGCTGCATCAATGACGTCACGTGCTGAACCTTTTGTTAATAAGCTACCTCGGAAAATGATTAGTGATTAGTCAGACCCCGAGCTTTACGGTGAAGGAAAACATCGAGAGGAAACCTGCATACGTCTGAGAAGAAATTCAGAGGCGTATGTATAGTCGTGCTTTAGTAACGGCGATGGGTTCGCCATCTGTCACGTTGGCACCTAATTTACCTCTGGCGCAAAGTGGGTGTGTGGGTGCTACCTGTACACCTCTGCCTACCCCTTCGTGAACCCTTGTGGGAAGGCGTGAGGATATATTATTACCTGGGAAAATAATTGAATTACCTTTTGTAAAATTTAAAAGCTGTCGTAAAAGGTATATTAATTCTAAAAGCTTATCATAAAACATCAGATTATTTGAATGATGGCCATGCATGGCAATGAATTGCTCCTCTTGTACAGAGTTTATATGTAAGTTTAATCTTTCTCTACCCCTACGTAAAAGGGAACAAATGTTAAAAATGGAAATCGGGGAGTTTGTTTCGCCGTTTCTACTCCTGACAGGTATTTTTCTTGTAAACGGTGGTAACTTTAGTTTATATTAAATATGTGACGTTCAATAAGTGTTCCCTGTGTCCCTTACGTTGAATAAAATATTTTGATTTAGAACTTGTTCACTTCTTGTTCATTCCTAGAGCAGTAAAGACGCTTATAAAATCAAAATCTTTTAATTTCACATAGGCCCAGGTGGGCACTTATAAAACGTCGAAAAAGAAGCACGGTTCGGGTTGGTCGCTTCCATGGAGAAGAACCGGCAAGAAACTCCATGGTTACTCTTTTCAAATCATTAGGCATATACAATATTTTTTTCGGTACAGCAATAGTACCCAAGTATGGGGGAACAACGTAGGCCCGACAATAGATACATTAATATTGTAAATTTTCTATTAAATTAATTAATTATCTAAATTTGTTTCCTTTTCAATCCTCCTGTTGTGACCCTCGTAATCTATAAAAATAAATAAAATTGATGTTTGCAATAATTAAAATAACTGCCTTTTACTAAATGCCACATAAGGACGGGAACGTCAAGAGAGAAAGAGGGAAACAAGAGCATGTGTGGAGAGACTGATGAATGTGGACGAAGCGAAAGAGGTATGCAAAGCTAGAGAGCACTGGTGCTCTACTCTGCCTACCCCGTTACGGACACGGCGTGATAATATCTATGTAATAATTGAAAACCAATATACAAATCTATATATTTTATATTCTCAAAAAAATATACAATCGCACATAACAATAAAACATTATATAAAACAAAATAAAGTTTGAACAATGCTGTTGCCGCCATCGCATTCTCTCAACTGACTGTGTTGCCATATAGCCATCGCATTCTCCCTCAAATGTGTTGCCATATAAAAAATAAGCACAATGGCAGCAATTACTTTAAATACAAATTACATTTGTACGTACCTCGCACTAGCATCCATGGTTATTTACATATTTCAATAAAATTGCATGCGATATATATAACTTAGCTATGTACACACAATATTATGGCAGGAATATTAGTCCTTTGGTCATACACTTTGAAATTTGATCATCACGCAGAGTTCCTTAGGGTAGGCAGAGAAAGTAGAGCGCTAATTCTCACCGGCGATGTATGAAGTCAATGTAAATTTAGAGTACTATTTTGTTTTAATTTTAATTTGTTCAAGGGAATAACAATCTGTATGACTTTTGAAGGACGCGGCGTGATGTGGTCATGTCTTAAAAAAACCTAACCTAAATATATGAAGATATTAATTAATCAAAAGTATGGTCCATCGATAAGACATCGATGGACCATCGTATGGTCACTCATAAATTTAAGTCCAACTGCCTGCAAAGTTAAAATGCTTACAACTTTACTGAAATACATTAATTACCATCATTTTTTTATTACACGAATAAGTATCTAGATCAAAGGCGTTTGTACAAAGTATTTTCAACACTAGCAACATTATTACCGTGCCAGTTTTAATTCCACATTATAACATCTCGAAAAAACATTTTTTTAACAATATTTTTTTATTAAAAAACATTCGCTATAATAAAACTATAAATATTTACAATATCCGTTAGTCGATTCCTTATCTTATATCTGGTAACATAATATGAAAGACAATTTAAAACATGAAAAGAAAATTGTTAAGGTGGAAATAAACAACACTAGGTTTTCATCGCTGGTGTAGATCCGTCATAATTGTATATTTCGGGTAAGTTGGCGACATTGTTTTCATTGGTACCAACATTGAGCAACGAGACATATCAAATAATAATACAATGCGAAAAGGATAAATGTGGCAGACATTTCTTGTCTCACTCTAGAATAATGAGTAACTTTTAATATTACTGTCCCGCGAAGTTTCGTTTGGTTAAAAAAAATAAAATCGATGTCGATCACAGAGCCACCTATCGGATCTAAATTTGAATCTAAGCCATCCAATAAATCTACGCATATATCCACAGAAAAATTATCAAATTCGATCGAGCAATTCTCGAAGTTCTCCAAGACTAACATACCACAATTGATCCTTCTATAATGATATTATAAATGCGAAAGTTTGTCAACATTTCTTCCTCACACAAAAAACTACTGAACGGCATCGGATGAAATTTAGACACAGAGATAGATTATTTAACCGGATTAACACATAGGATACTTTAATTCCCGAGAGAACGCTCTAATCTCTGTCTACTCCGTGAGGGACTCGGCGTGATTATACGTGTATGTAAATATGTGAATTTTGAATGACTGGAACAATATCATCTATATATATAAATACGTTATGTTGGTTTGTGTACGCTTCAAAAACTCAAAAAGTTCTGCACCGATCGAGCTGAATTTTAGCATGATATGTAATCCGCATCAAGGATTGTTTTTATCTATTTTTTGCATCAAAAATAAAGATGTTCAATAAGTGTGCCTTGTGTCTCTTACGTTGTATAAATAATTAATCGTACTGTTTTGACAGACAAGAATCACTATTATACATAGTGCCATCCACAAAGACGCGCCCCACCATTTTCTAGTCGAGGGGGTCGCGTGATGCGGGCAGTATGACCCGAGTGTATTAATTGTAGTGTGCGTGTGCACTCATAGGTAATCAGTGTGTACCGACAATACTCACACATTAGTGGAAGGTTGCACACTTACACTATAAACTGTAGGGGAGGATAGTGGGGCGCGTCTTCGTGGATGGAATTCGCTATAGTAAGGATGATCAAGTGTAAGGATAAATCAGTCTTTATCAATTTAAACTCGGCTCCTCTGTAGTCGGTCCCTTCGGTATGAAGGACACAGCCATCATATCGTCCTCCTGCTGCAGCAGGCGACCTTCGCTAGACTTGCTCCTATGGAAGAATCTGCAAAGGAAAACAAACTTCAATACAAGAGAATTAAGGTTTATATTACACTGTGACAATGATATTTGTGGTGAACAAACAATGTATTTATATTCCGAGGAATGTACACCTAATTACACTCTCATTAAGGTTTATATTACATTGTTGGTGAGGTGGGTACTTATGATGGTGGAAATATCACAAAACAAAGTACAAAGCTGTTATTTTACAAAGAAACACGACATTAATATATAACTGGTGCCAACGTGACAGATGGCGAGTCCATCGCCGTTACTCAAGCACGACTATACATACGCCTTTGAATTGCTTCTCAGACGTATGCAGGTTTCCTCTCGATGTTTTCCTTCACCGTAAAGTACGTGAGGCTCACTGTACTTAAGTTCAGGAAAACCTTTTGATGCAGTCCCTGCAACTGACCCTAAACTAGGCAGAGCCTGTACTATAGGCATCGGGGACTGATATACACACTTATATAGATGTTAATATACAATAATATTGTGGACATCTCACACAAAGCCAACTGACCCTAAACTAGGCAGAGCCTGTACTATAGGCATCGGCGACTGATATACACACTTATATAGATGTTAATATACAATAATATTGTGGACATCTCACTCAAAGCCAACTGACCCTAAACTAGGCAGAGCCTGTACTATAGGCATCGGCGACTGATATACACACTTATATAGATGTTAATATACAATAATATTGTGGACATCTCACACAAAGCCAACTGACCCTAAACTAGGTAGAGCCTGTACTATAGGTACAAACATTCGCTTGCCAATATTATGTGGGCGATCGATTCAATCACTATGTACATTTAAACATCACATTATTTAACTGTGTTCTGGCGAATAAACTTCCTTTCATGAACGTTGAATGAAATATTTGTAGTCTCAACACCCCCACCACCGCTTAAGAAAATTCACAACGGACGGACAGACACGAAAAAGACATTTATAAAATAAAACTACACACCAAAAGATAGCTAAAGCTTCAACGGAGCTGACGTCCACGTGTCGCCTGTCTTACTGCGTGTGTGAAAGAGAAAACAGTCTACAATTAAACTAGCAAGAACGAGACGGAATATCATCGTAAGGGCGACACGACTATAATCCTCATGCCTTCCCACAAGGGTCCCCGAAGGGGTAGGCAGAGGTGTATAGATAGCCAGATAATAATAATAATAATAATAATAATCTTTATTTACTCACAAAGCATTTCTTATACTTAATCTAGTGACCAGAGTCTCCTTTTAAGCAAGGATGCCTGTGTTAGGAAACTCCGCTCTTCTATAACTACAAGAAACATTATATGTGTGTGGTGTGTGTGTGTGAGAGACTGTGCGTGAATGTCTCTGTGTGTGTGTGTGTGTGTGTGTGTGTCTGTGAGTGTGTGTGTGTGTGTTTGTGTGTGTTTGTGTGTGTGTAGGTGTGAGTGTGTACGTGTGAGAGTGTGGCAAACTAATAGTAAGGTTGAGTTAAACATTAGTGTTATGTTGTTATTATTGCAAAAGGTTTTCAGTATTATCAAAGCTAAGGTTTGGGATCCACTTAAGTATGCATTTTTTTACTTCATAATTTTGTTTTTCATATATATTTAGTTGTTTGTTTAAGATATTATACATTTTTGCAGAGCGTGTACTATATTGCTTGGAGGCAAATTCTGTTTTACAAGTGGGTATCAATGCAACGTTATATTTCTTCCTTTTTAATTTATGACTACTGGTATAAGGTAATGTTTTATGTTTTTTAAGAATTAAATATAGTACATATAGTTTTCTAACTGATAATAAGTTACTTATTTTATATAGGCGTTCGGTACAGTATCTTCTATTTTTGAAATACATAACTTTTATAAGCGAACGTTGAGCTCGCTCTACCTTAATAAATTTGGACTTAGCCGCTCCACCCCAAACAGGAATACAGTAAGTTAATATGGATTGAGCCAACGCTATGTAAACTTCATTGAGAAGATTTCTAGTACATTTAGAATTATTTCTTGGCACAACATGTCTCAAGGCACTGAATATCCAAATCAATTTCCTAATTCTGCTACACACTAGTTCCAGATGCGGATACCAAGACATTCTATTGTCAATCATAACTCCTAGGTATTTAATTTGTGTCACTCTCTCAATCACAGGACAATTACAGATTGTATGATTTAGGTCTTGACATGCATGAATTTTTAAACTATATTGAAGAGGAGGTTGAGTACGGTTATTTATACTAAAGCACATATAGTTTGTTTTAGAGGTGTTAAGTGTGAGGAGGTTAAATTTTAGCCAATTTGATATCTGGGCCATTCCAACTTCAACACTGTTTTTAAGTGATTGCCAAGAACTTCCAGAAAAAACTATTGATGTGTCATCGGCATATGAGAAAATTTTGGCATTATGAATTTTTAAATTGCAAAGGTCGTTTATATATATTAAAAAAAGTGTCGGGCCCAGGATGCTTCCTTGGGGAACACCATATGATACAACAGAATCGTTACTATTAAATTGTCCTACTCTAACACTTTGCGTTCTATTAGAAAGGTAATCTTTGAAAAGGGCCAAAGGTGTTCCTCTAATTCCAATATTTATCATTTTATTATATATATACGTGACAGATGGCGAATCCATCGCCGTTACTCAAGCACGTCTTTGAATGTCTTCTCAGACGTATGCAGGTTTCCTCACGATGTTTTCCTTCACCGTAAAGCACGTGGCGTGACTAATCACTGTAGTTAAGTTCAGAAAAACTCATTGGTACAGTCGGGATTCGAACTACTCAAACCACCCGGCAACCACGGCACTTTTTTTTATAAATTTTCGTATTTAGATAATTGTATCCGCTTTTGGGATTCGAATGTTGAACGTGGCATTTAGTAGGTAAGCTTACTTGGCCAGTGGGGAGGCAGTCCCCTGGCGGGGGTCGACCCTCTCGTCCAGTCCCCGGTGCACTGACACAGAGTCTAAGTCCTCGAAATGGACCGACTGGAGGTACTCAGGAGTCCGCAGTTCCTCTGCAGTTCGTTTCTTGAAGCTATGTAACAAAAATATAGTACGTAAGTGTGTGCAAGAGGAGGCAGAGGAAGATCACCGTTCATTCGATCGAATGATCGGTGGATCGGTGGACAGATCTAAACATAAGTTTCACTTCAGTATCAAGTACTTATCGTAAAGATTATGAAAAAAAATTTTCCCTGGAGAGTACAACATGGAGTTCTTCAAGAAAGGTGTGAAAAGATTCCTGCAGGGTCGGAAACAGGGCGAGTGATACCTCTGGTGTTGCGAGCGTCCATAGGTGGCGGTAACCGCTTACCATCAGGCGGACGGCATGTTTGCCACCCATGTGGTATAAAAAATATACATTATAAATTTATTTTTTAGTGTTCAGCTTTATAAGTGTAGTATTCAAATGTATAAGAGAAAACATAAAAAATAAATACAGGTGTCTTAGAAAATGTGTCAAGAATACTCGAAACCGACGAGCATGTGTGAAGAGACTGATGAATGTGGAGGAAGCGAAAGAGGAATGTAATTCTAGAGGGAACTGGCGCTCTATACTCTCTGCCTACAGCGTAAGGGACTCGGCGTGATGATATGTATGTCTCAGGAAATAGAACAGTTGTCTTCTAAAAGTTGTCGGGTCTTGTAAATATATCCTCAAGACGATGCAACAAGTGTCAGATCGATTTGATCTAGGTAGTTGAACTATCTATATAAAATATAAATATGGTATGGCGAATATGAACGTGTATACTCACGTTTTGAGCAATAGACTGGAACAGACAACGGACACTGAGCTCATTGCCATCGCAGCTGACGCCATCCAAGGCTGTAAGTTCATGAATATAAAGTGAAAGAACTGGACTGGGAGAAGGCTCTACTCTCTCTGCCCACCCCTCGGGGACTCGGTGTGACGATAAAAAAATTTATACTAATATTATAAAGAGGAAAGATTTGTATTTTTGTGTGTGTATATGTTTGTAGTGAATAAACTCAAAAACTACTGTGCCGATTTGAAAAATTCTTTCACCATTGGAAAGCTACATTCAACCTGAGTGACAGGCTATATTTTCATTAATAAAAATAAATCCATCCAAATTTTAGTTAATAATATGATTGTTATTTTTCTAAGTGGCACACAATAGAGGTGTAAGGATTGCAAGTTCGAATCCCGACTGTACCAATGAGTTTTTCTAAACTTAAGTACAGTCATTAGTCACACCACGAGCTTTACGGTGAAGGAAAACATCGAGAGCGAACCTGCATACGTCTGAGAAGCAATTCAAAGGCGTATGTATAGCCGTGCTTGAGTAACGGCGATGGACTCGCCATCTGTCACGTTGGCACCTAAAATGTATCTCTAGCGGAAAGTGGGTGTGTGGCAGAGGTGTATAGGTAGTACCCACACACCCACTTTCCGCCAGACAGTATCCATTATCACATTATTAAGATACACATAAAGATTAAATTATCTCTATTTGTAATAATTCGTAGTTTTCGTAGGTGTTGGAGTGGAGGCCTAGCCTAGGCCTACCTGCAGCTGCAGCCCCAGGCCGGCGAAGGCCCCGCTGGCGAGCGGGATTCCCAGCAGGTTGTACACCGACGCGAACAGGAAGTTTAAACGCACTCGGCGGACGGTGGCACGCGACAGCTCCAGGCAGGCCACCACGTCCAGGAGGTCGTTCTGAGGGACGATGGGGGACTTGAGGTGGCGAACATGTGTATTATTTATTGCTCGGTGGTCAGCAGCTTGGACCAGGTCAGCGGTCAGGTTGGCCCATGTCGGCCTGTGAGCGGTGTGGGGGCCTAGGAGCCTAGAGGGCAGTACCCGCATGAGCACCAAGTCGGCGGCCTCCACGGCCACGTCGGTCTCGCTAGCGATGGCCACGCCCACGTCGGCCTGCGAGCGGTGTGGGGGCCTAGGGGTCTAGAGGGTAGTACCCGCACGAGCACCAGGTCGGCGGCCTCCACGGCCACGTCGATCCCGCTGGCGATGGCCACGCCCACGTCGGCCTGCGAGCGGTGTGAGGGCCTAGGGGCCTAGAGGGTAGTACCCGCATGAGCACCAGGTCGGCGGCCTCCACGGCCACGTTGATCCCGCTGGCGATGGCCACGCCCACGTCGGCCTGCGAGCGTTGTGGGGGCCTAGGGGCCTAGAGGGCAGTACCCGCATGAGCACCAGGTCGGCGGCCTCCACGGCCACGTCGGTCCCGCTGGCGATGGCCACGCCCACGTCGGCCTGCGAGCGTTGTGGGGGCCTAGGGGCCTAGAGGGCAGTACCCGCATGAGCACCAGGTCGGCGGCCTCCACGGCCACGTCGGTCCCGCTGGCGATGGCCACGCCCACGTCGGCCTGCGAGCGTTGTGGGGGCCTAGGGGCCTAGAGGGCAGTACCCGCATGAGCACCAGGTCGGCGGCCTCCACGGCCACGTCGGTCCCGCTGGCGATGGCCACGCCCACGTCGGCCTGCGAGCGTTGTGGGGGCCTAGGGGCCTAGAGGGCAGTACCCGCATGAGCACCAGGTCGGCGGCCTCCACGGCCACGTCGGTCCCGCTGGCGATGGCCACGCCCACGTCGGCCTGCGAGCGTTGTGGGGGCCTAGGGGCCTAGAGGGCAGTACCCGCATGAGCACCAGGTCGGCGGCCTCCACGGCCACGTCGGTCCCGCTGGCGATGGCCACGCCCACGTCGGCCTGCGCCAGCGCGGGCGAGTCGTTGACTCCGTCCCCCACCATGGCCACGCGCCGCCCGCCCGCCTGCAGCCGCCGCACCACGGCCACCTTGTGCGACGGCAGCACCTCCGCGTACACCGAGCTGATGCCCACCTGCACACACATACATACACACACATACATACATACATACCTAAGGGAGGTAGGACACAACGGGGTTCCCGTTAGAATCTGGAGCTGCCCGACTGGGGCAGGACCTCCACCTTATAGAAGGCCGTAGCCAAATAACACAATTTATTGTGTTGTGTTCCTACGCGGTGAATAAGGTTACCAGTAATGAGCTCCTTGGTGGGGAGGGAGGCGGAGGTCGTTATATTGTGTTGGCAGCAGAGGGATCAGATCCATTATGCTGCCAATACAGGATAACTTTATGCAATGCTATGAAACATGAAGAAAGATAAAAAAACGTCAACATTATTAATACTTAGTAAAAAAAAATTAACAAAAAAATTCAATTAACTAAAGTAACAAAATAAGATTATTAAGCATACATTCCTTGTTGGAGTAATGAAACAGTGGACTCACCTGTCTAGCGATGGCAACTGCAGTCTTACGATTGTCTCCGGTGAGGAGGCACACATTCAAACCCATCTTCTTGAGGCAGTACACTGCCAAGTGGGCTTCAGGCTTCACCTCATCAGCCACACCGATGGTGCATACTAGCTGGTCTGAGGAATTAAACAAATAATAACATCGTGGACATCACACTCAAAGCCAACTGACCCTAAACTAGGCAGAGCCTGTACTATAGGCATCGGCGACTGATATACACACTTATATAGATGTTAATATACAATAATATTGTGGACATCTCACACAAAGCCAACTGACCCTAAACTAGGCAGAGCCTGTACTATAGGTATCGGCGACTGATATACACACTTATATAGATGTTAATATACAATAATATTGTGGACATCTCACACAAAGCCAACTGACCCTAAACTAGGCAGAGCCTGTACTATAGGTATCGGCGACTGATATACACACTTATATAGATGTTAATATACAATAATATTGTGGACATCTCACACAAAGCCAACTGACCCTAAACTAGGCGGAGCCTGTACTATAGGTATCGGCGACTGATATACACACTTATATAGATGTTATTACAGGGAGTATATACCGTTGATGGCTGCCAGCACAGCAGTTCGTCCCAAGTCTTCATCCCTCCGCAGTGCGTCCTGCACGCGTCGCGGCACGCTCACTCCATTTCGAGCCATCCACTCCCTATTTCCAATTAGGACAACTTGTTCGGCCTCCTGTAATACATATATTTGCATTCAATGCATTAAATTCGAGAGGAAACCTGCATACGTTTGAGAAGACATTCAAAGTCGTATGTATAGTTAGTGCTACGAAGACGCGCCCCACTATTCCCCCCTTACAGTTTATAGTGTAAGCGTGCAACCTTCCACTAATGTGTGAGTATTGTCGGTACACACTGATTACCTATGAGTGCACACGCACACTACAATTAATACACTCGGGTCATACTGCCCGCATGCCGCGACCCCCTCCACTAGACATTTATGGGGGGCGTCTTCGTGGATCGCACTATCTATTTACTCGTCCTAGAGTAACGGCGATGGACTCGCAATCTGTTGTTGTCCACGTTGGCATTTAAATATATGTCAAGCGAACAGTCAGTGGGTGTTTGTTTGCCGCACACTGATGGGGGAAGGTGTGTATTTGTATGGATGTATGGTGTGTATGGCCCACCTCCCCGGGCGCTGCGCCCTGCCGTATGAGCGCGTGCAGCCTGGTGGCGGCCTGCGCCGAGCTGAGGGCCGCGTCCCCCGCGCCCGCCACCACCTCCACCGGCACCCCGTGCAGCTGGAACGTCGACCCTGGCCTGACGGGCACACATATCGTCACTTACATCATCATCATCTTCATCATCATCATCACGCAGAGTCCCTAACGGGGTAGGCAGATTATAGAGCGCCAGTTCTCTCTAGATGCCATGAATAATCAATTCATAAACTCCTAAACCTTTAAACGGTGCAACATATAGTCAGGCACACACACACCATCCGGGCTGGAGACTAGAGAGGATAGGACTAAAGGGACTAGAGAGACTAGAGTGGATAGAAGGACTAAAGGGACTAGAGAGACTAGAGAGGATAGAGAGACCAGAGCGGATAGAGAGACTAGAAATAACGGAGTCTAAAGGGGCCAGAGAGACCGAATGGACTATAGAGACTACAGGGACTAGAGAGACTAAAGGGATTAGGAGACTAGAAATAATAGACACTTCAGGGACTGGAGAGACTAAAGGGGCTAGAGTGACTAAGGGACTAGAGAGACTAGAAAGAGACTTGGAGAGACTGAAGATACTGTAAATGAAAGGAAATCTTATATCCCCTATATAAGAGACAAGTGTAGAACGTCAGTGCACCTGGCCTGGTTAAGCGTGTTGGCGAGGTTGGGTATGTGCTGGGAGCCCGAGGGGCGCAGCCTGGCGCGCAGCCCGCAGCCGGGCGCCGCGATGAAGCCCACGCACTTCATGGGGCTCACGCCGCCCAGCACCTGCGAGCACCAGCGCACGATGGCTGCCGGGCAAGGCGAGGGTTACGCATTTAAGGGGCGGAATACAATCAAATATGCTAGTCAGAACACTTTCAATTTAATAGGAGAAATTAGTTTAATAAGAGAGGTAGGGCATGACGGGTTTCCCGTTCGAATTTGTATCTGCCCGACTGGGGCAGGACCCCCACCTTACAGAAGTCCGTAGACAAATAACACAATTTATTGTGTTGTGTTCCTACGCGGTGAATAAGGTTTCCAGTAATGAGCTCCTTGGGGAGGGGGGAGGATTGTTACATTGTGTTGGAAGCAGAGGGATTAAACCTTATGCTGCCAACACACTATAACTCTCCGAACACAGAGTGGCAACGCGCAAGTGATACTTCGGTATCGTGAGCGTAAATAGGCTACGGTAACCGTTTCCCATCAGGTGGGCCGTATGCTTGTTTGCCACTCTTGTTGTATAAAAAAAAAAAAAAAAAGTTTAATCAATAGTTTACTAAGATGACCTTGAATTTCAATAATTATATTAATAATAATTTCTTTTTTTAGTGCCGGTCATAGATTATATTTATATACTTATATTCAACATGGAACATTTTTTAGAGGTTTATATAGTTACGAGCTTATGCCCGCGGCTTCGCCCGCATGGACTTCGAAAAAGCAGCTTATGTATTTTCCTGCCAGAATCGTTTCAGCCGCTAATCCGTGGAAGAACCGCAAACACCCAAACTTACAAACTTTCACAATATTAGTAAGATACAGTGGAGTTTCTCGTGAATATTTATTATTCAGAACACTGGTTTATTGATAATGGCGCGCATTTGCACCAAAGCCCGCCAAAACAAATCGCTGACAGCTGTCATGGTAAGTGACCGCGCCAATCCGAAACTCACTGACAGCTGTCAGGCAAGACAGTATACACATCACATCGTCACGCCGAGAAACTCGTACACACAGCTTGGAGTTCTTCAAGTGTGGAAAGATTCCTGCAGGGTCTCTGGTGTTGCAAGCGTCCACAGGTGGCGGTAACCGCTTACCATCAGGCGGGTGGCATGCTTGTTTGCCACCCGTATGGTATAAAAAATTTAAACACTTTCCAACTAGACCACATTCAATGTGGAAATATTTTTCAATGCCTTATCGACTAGGCATTACCCCCAACTACCAGACGCTTGGAGTAAGTCTCGGCCCCCCAGCCAGAGGCCTTTTCATGAGCAGCCAGATACTAGGCAGTTGGCCTCGACCCCCAACCAGAGGCCTCGTCATGAGCCGCCAGATACTAAGAAGTTGGTATCGGCCCCCAACTAGAGGTCTCATCATGAGCTACTAGATACTAGGAAGTTAGTCTGGGCCCCCAACCAGAGGCCTCATCATGAGCCACCAGATACTAGGACGTTAGTCTCGGCCCCCAGCCAGAGGCCTCATCCTGAGCCACCAGATACTAGGCAGTTGGTCTCGGCCCCCAACCAATGACCTCATCATGTGCCACCAGATACTAGGAATCAGTCTCGGCCTCTAACTGTTGTTCTCCCACCGACGGGATCCTCGGCATTGGTCATTAACTTCAGCAAGGCTCCAGACACCTAATCCTCGCCTCTGCCTCATCAGCCAGTAGACCCGGCAGTACTCACCGCCAGCCACCGGATGCTCGGAGTTGGTCTCGGCCGCCAGGAGGCAGGCCAGCAGTCCAGGTAGACCCTCAGGCTGTCCCGTGAGCAGGCAGACCTGCGCCACGGCTGTACTGCCGCGGGTGATGGTGCCTGTCTTGTCGAAAATCACGGTCTTCACCTGGGAATACATTTTGAGGATTTACTATACTGTACACTGTACACGTTGGCTCGCCATATTTGGCCAACATTGGCCAAACTAATGTCACTACTAGTGTAATGGAATTGTCCCGAAGTATATTTTTAATTATAACAATAATAATAATTTATTTG
The DNA here is from genome assembly GCA_945859725.1 of Drepana falcataria. Lineage (NCBI taxonomy): Eukaryota > Metazoa > Arthropoda > Insecta > Lepidoptera > Drepanidae > Drepana > Drepana falcataria. The sequence continues at coordinate 4,909,271 of OX243950.1, read as the reverse complement.
TTTAAAATTTTTTGGTTACAATAATTAGTAACTGACTAATTCATTATTATTCTTTGTTTAAAATAAATCTTATAAATTACATTTTTAAATATATATATTTAAAAATATTAAATATAGGGCCCCACCGGTATCGGGATCGGGGTCCAAGGTACCGGTGGTCAGGGCCCAGTATTATTATGATAGTCAACCCGCCGTGTCCTCCAGACGGGTCCAGGAGCGAGGCGGGCTCACCTTGTGCGCGTTCTCGAGCGGCTCGGCCCCCTTGACCAGCAGGCCGAGGCGCGCGCCCACGCCCGTGGCCACCATGACGGCCGTGGGCGTGGCCAGCCCCAGCGCGCACGGGCACGCGATGGCCAACACCGACAGCGCGAAGTGGAACGCGCTCTGCACGATCAGCTCCCAGCGCGAGTAGCCCGCCTCCAGGTACATCGCCTGAGGGCACCACGCAGGAGCGTTCGACTCATCATTCAATTAAGCGATTAATCAATACATCGATCTATTAATCTTTCAATTTATCAATCAATCGAGTCACATACTAAATATGAAAGTACAGTTGCCGTGGTGGCCGAGTGGTTCGAGCAGTTGCCTGCGACAAAGATCGCAAGTTCGAATCCCGACTGTACCAATGAGATTTTCTTAACTTAAGTACAGTGAACACCACGAGCTTTACGGTGAAGGAAAACGTCGAGAGGAAACCTGCATACGTCTGAGGAGCAATTCAGAGGCGTATGTATAGTCGTGCTTGAGTAACGGCGATGGACTCGCCATCTGTCACGTTGGCGATGGGAAAGTGGGTGTGTGGGTACTACCTATACACCTCTGCCTAACCCCTTCGGGGACCCTTGTGGGAAGGCATGAGGATAATAAATAAAAAAAAATAACAGGGTGAACTATATTGACTTACTGGTGTTATTTTCTTGATAGTGTCGATGTTCAATGCCCCGCTGATGATCCAGCAGACCAGGGTCAGGACCGACAGGAACACCACCAGGGGCACGAAATATCTGGTGGAAGATAAGTAAGGATTATTGAATAAATTTCTGGGAACAATTCCACACAAATTGACATGATCACAATTCCCACCCTTGAGTGTCCGATCGAATTGATCTAGATAGTTGCAGTAACCCTGCTGCCAGCAGTTAGACACGGTCTCTTATGCATAATCAATCTTAAAAACAGCAAATCCACCCAGCATAAGGTCGACATACAAGAGAGGTAGGGCACAACGGGGTTTCCCGTTTGAATTTAGATCTGCCCGACTGGGGCAGGACCTCCACCTTATAGAAGTCCGTAGACAAATAACACAATTTATTGTGTTGTGTTCCTACGCGGTGAATAAGGCTACCAGTAATGAGCTCTTTGGGGAGGGGGAGGATTGTTATATTGTGTTGGCAGCAGAGGGATTAATCCTATTATGCCACAGTATAACTCTCCGTACACAGAGTGGCAGCGCGCAATACTTCGGTATCATGAGCGCAAATAGGCTACGATAACCGTTTCCCATCAGGTGGGCCGTATGCTTGTTTGGCACTCTTAAGGTATAAAAAACATTGATCAGTCCTTAAATCTGTATGAGAGAAATGTGAGGGGTGTAGGCCCCCAGCTCACCCGGCGATGGTGTCGGCGAGCCTCTGCACGGGGGCCTTCCCGCCCTGGGCCTCCTCCACCAGGCGCACGATCTGCGCCAGCGTGCTGGCCTCGCCCGTATGGGTGGCCTCCACTATGAGGGCCCCGTGCTGGTTCACACTGCCACCTATTACTGTGGCGTCTGAAAACGCCAAAAAGGACTTGTTACCCGGGCAGTTTGATTCGCCGTTTCTTCTAGGTTTCGAAGGTCACGAAGACGCGCCCCCCCAATGTCTAGTGGAGGGGGTCGCGGCATGCGGGCAGTATGACCCGAGTGTATTAATTGTAGTGTGCGTGTGCACTCATAGGTAATCAGTGTGTACCGACAATACTCACACATTAGTGGAAGGTTGCACACTTACACTATAAACTGTAGGGGGGGAATAGTGGGGCGCGTCTTTGTGGAAGGCAGTATCTATAACAGTAGTTTTATATTTAGTATATAACGTTCAATAAGTGTTCCCTGTGTCCCTTGAGATGTGCAAAACATTTTTGATTTTGTTTGTTAAAAGATTTAATGCAATGTCAAAAGAAAATGAGCCGATAATCTTTGCGTGTTCATTTAAACACTTAAAACGTTAGTAAAGTTTAATTTACTTTTTTATATCCTCTCACGCCTTCCCTGAACGGGGAGTCAGAGGTGGACTACTGGTATTACTGTCTGAGAAACTTACCCTTGGACTTCGGTACCGGCATAGATTCCCCAGTAATGAGAGATTCGTCGCAGGTACTCTGGCCGGAGAGCACCTTTCCGTCTACAGGGATCTTAGCCCCGGGGACTACCTGAACATAAATGACATTAAATGTATACAATTATTTACCCCCCCTCCCTTTCCCCTTGTCCGCAAACGAATTCCCCCCCCTCCCGTGCTTACGTAATCATAACTACAGTCCTATATATAATTTGTGGGTTGCCATTTGTGTTCAAAAGTAAATAATGAAAATGAAAATGAAAAAAAATTTTAATGAAAATTTATTTCAGTTATAAAATGTTGTAACAAGTTGTTTGTGGAGGCCTTCTTGTTAGTATAAAATACCTGTGGTAGAAGACCTCACTCTTCTATAACTAGGATAACAGTATAACTAAAATAAGGAAAGTTTACGGTTCAAAAATACAAACTTGGATGAGTGCGTGCGCGCGTGTGTGTGTGTGTGTGTGTGTGCGTGTATGTGTGTGTGTGTGTGTGTGTGTGTGTGTGTGTGTGCGTGTGTGTGTGGGTGTATTAGTGCGGGAGTGGGGATGTGTTATTTATTATTATTATTTTCTAGTTAATTATAAATTATGAAACCTATATATAACTTTAAATGAACCAATTAGATTATTTTTAAGGTAAAACAGTTTATTTTAGAGGTGAAAGTAGTTGCTCTGTCTCATCATAGGTGAGTGTCAGGAGCCAAGCAGATAAAGATTGCTTACATTTAAACTTAGATTTATCATATATATTTAATTGTTTATTTATTTTGTTGTAGAGGAAAGAGATTCGGCCGTCATATTGGTTTTTAGCAAAAGATGTTCTAGTTCTTTTATAATTTATAACAATATCATTTCGTCTTTTTGTTAAAATACTCGGGTCGAACACTAGTGTTTTGTGCATTTTGACAATAGAGTATAAAATATATAATTTTCTCACACTAAGAAGGTTGCACAATTTAAAGAGAGAATCATAATAACTTCTGACGTAATCACGATATCGACCCCCCCACCATGTCATCAAAAGTAAGCAAAGCAAAGCAAAGCAAAACCCCCCCCCCCCGCCCCCCTCATGAGCTTACGTAATACCTGAACGCCCCCAAAATAAAAATATACGTATAATATTTTTTCCTTACCTTCAACACGTCTCCTCTCTCGACCAAATCCACTGGAATATTTCTCTCCTGTATGATATGATCGTTGTGGTCCAAGGTCACCAGGACAGCTTCGGTGGGCTTCAGCGACAGCAGCTTGGATAGCGCTTCCGAGGTTTTGCCCTGGTGATAAATAATTACAGTTATACACAGGGAGTTTCAGAAAATATAACAGTTGCCTTCTAAATCAAATCAAATCGAAATATTTTATTCAACGCAAGGAACACTTATTGAACGACACATACTTAGCATAAGCTCGAAAGCTTTGCAAAGTCGCGTTCAATTGATATTTTCTGTGGCAGTATTCATAAGTAAATTCATAAGAAAGATTGACGAAACAGATATACAAAGCAAAAGTTTGTGCAAGAAGAGGCAGAGGAAGGCCACGTTCCAACTACCTGGATCAAATCGATCGGACGCTCAAGGACGGGAACGTTAAGAGTACTCGAATCCGACGAGCATGTATGAAGAGACTGATGAATGTGGATGAAGCGAAAGAGGTATGTAAGTCTAGAGAGAACTGGCGCTCTATACTCTCTGCCTACCCCGTTAGGGACTCGGCGTGATGATATGTATGTATGTATGTAGTATTCATAAGTATAGAAAGGATTTGTGTGTCAAAATTTTAATTCCCAAATCTTTAGCTGTTACGAACAAACCTTTTTAAAATTTATGCTTTATCTCTAAGGTTTTCATGCATGCTGTGGTTTCCTATAATTGAGGAATCACAAAAAAATTGTTTATAACATAGCTCTTAAGAATATTTTGTGTATTTCTTGTTGGAAACTCTAATAAATAAATAAACTAAAGTTATTTATTTATAACTAAAGTTACCACCGTTTACAAGATGGACCTGCCAGGAGAAGAAACGGCGAAACAAACTCCCCGGTTTCCATTTTTAACATTTGTTCCCATTTACGTAGGGGTAGAGAAAGATTAAAGTTACATATAAACTGTGTACAAGAGGAGCAATTCATTGCCATGCATGGCCATCATTCAAATAATCTGATGTTGGATTTGAATTACAAAAGGTAATTCAATTATTTTCCGAGGTAGCATATTAAAAAAGCGTATACCTTGCCCGACAAATGAGTTGCTAGTTTTGTGCAATCTAGCTGTAGGACATGGAGTTTATCTTTGATACGTGTATTCACAGGCCTGTACTCTAGTAGTTGTCATGATGGTAATTATGATATTGCTGATGGTCAATATGATAATGATAACAATAGTGATGTTGGTGATGATACTGGTGATGGCCAATATGATAATGATAACAATAGTGATGTTGGTGATGATACTGGTGTTGGTCAATATGATAATGATAACAACAGTGATCTTGGTGAAGATACTGGTGATGGTCAATATGATAATGATAACAATAGTGATGTTGGTGATGATACTGGTGATGGTCAATATGATAATGATAACAATAGTGATGTTGGTGATAATACTGGAGATGGTCAATATGATAATGATGACGATAGCGATGATTTAAATGTTGTTGATGATATTAATGATGATGAGGGGATGATCGTGATGTTGATAGTAATATTACTCATGTTGGTAATGATGTTAATGATGATGATGGCGACGATACTGCTAATGATAGTGATGAAACTGATGTTAATGGCGGCTTCCACCAACCTTGGCGATGTGTTCCAGCCACCTGCCGAGGGACACGAACACGAGCAGCATGGGCGGGGTGTCGAAGAAGGTCATCGGGGAGGTGTCCTGCTGCATGATCATGGCCGCCATCACCACTGCCAGGGAGTACGCGTAGCTGGGAACGATAAAAAAAAACAAATTAGTTTTATTTCACATAGGCCTAGGTGGACACTTATAAAACGTCGATATACGTATATCATTAGGTACACATATCATCACGCCAAGTCCCTATCGGGGTAGGCAGAGAGTATAGCGCCAGCTCTCTCTAGACTTACATACCTCTTTCGCTTCGTCCACATTCATCAGTCTCTTCATACATGCTCGTCGGTTTCAAGTACTCTTGACGTTCTCGTCCTTGAGCGTCCGATCGATTTGATCTAGGTAGTTGGAACGTGGTCTTCCTCTGCCTCTTCTTGCACACACTTATAATATATATCCTCACGCCTTCCCACAAGGGTCCCCGAAGGGGTAGGCAGTGGTGTATAGGTAATGCCCACACACGCACTTACCGCCAGAGGTATATTAGGTGCCAACGTGACAGATGGCGAGTCCATCGCCGTTACTCAAGCACGACTATACATACGCCTTTGAATGTCTTCTCAGACGTATGCAGGTTTCCTCTCGATGTTTTTCTTCACCGTAAAGTCAATCTTTCTTCGCTCATCCTTTCTATATGTCCTTCCTAACCGATGTTACAACCAACATTTTTATACAATAACAATATTATTATGTTACAGCATTAGTAGGTACTTAAGTATGGGGGAACAGCGTAGGCCAGTCAGGAGATATGCAAGTCTGGAGAGAACTGGCGCTCTACTCTCTCTGCCTACCCCATGAGCTCTCTGACGTGATGATATTATAAGAGAGGTAGGGCATAACGGGTTTCCCGTTCGAATTTGTATCTGCCCGACTGGGGCAGGACCTCCACCTCCACCTTATAGAAGTCCGTAGACAAATAACACAATTTATTGTGTTCTGTTCCTACGCGGTGAATACGGTTACCAGTAATGAGCTTGGGGAGGGGGAGTATTGTTGTATTGTGTTGGCAGCAGAGGGATTATTCCCATTATGCTGCCGACACAGTATAACTCTCGGATCACAGAGTGGCAACGCGCAAGTGATACTTCGGTATCGTAAGCGTAAATAGGCTGCGGTAACCGTTTTCCATCAAGGGGGCCGTATGCTTGTTTGGCACTCTTGTTGTATAAAAAAGAAGGACGCCAACAACAATACCTGATGGTGGTCGTCATGGAGATGAGCACGTCCATGTTGGAGGTGCCGTGGCTGAGCGCCTTGTAAGCTTGTTTGTAGAAATGCCACCCGCCTATGAACTGCAACAGACAAAGCCATTGGAGAATTATATATCTACTGCGAAAGGGGCTTATTTCCCTTCTGCCTACCATTGAGGGAACACGCACACAAAAAGAAAATATAATATATCCTCACGCCTTCCCACAAGGGTCCCCGAACGGGTAGGCAGAGGTGTATAGGTAGTACCCACACACCCACTATCCGCCCGAGATATAATTTAGGTGCTATCGTGACAGATGGCGAGTCCATCGCTGTTATTTAAGCCACCACCTGTCACGTTGGCATAATATATCTATGGCGGAAAGTGGGTGTGTGGTTACTACCTACACACCTCTGCCTACCCCTAGTGGAAAGCCGCGAATATATTCAAATGTATAGGTATAAAAATCTATCGCCGTTTTTTATGTGTGTGCATTTTGCATGGTTAGTTTTGATCCACCATGGATGCGACAGATGGCTCTGCGATAGCTTTTTAGTCAGCCATACGAAGCTGACGAGGGTCAGCTTGTATATAAATAAAAAAAAACCATTTGGGTGGCAAACAAGCAGGCCCGCCTGATGTTAAGCGGTTACCGCCGCCTATGGACGCTTGCAACACCAGTGGCATCGCTCGCGCGCTGCCGACCCTGCAGGAATCTCTGCACACCCTTCCTGAAGAACTCCATGCTGTACTCTCCAGGGAAAACCTCAACGATATTGTACCTGCACCGGCGTGGCGAGCAGGAACATGATGAGGTTCTCCAAGCTGAGGCCGGGCACCACGCAGCACATGTCCTGTGGGCTGTGGTGGCCCATGGCCCACATGAAGTAGCCCATGGCCGCCATGCACGGCCCCCCGAACACCATTGATATGAGGAAGGCGGTGCGCCATTTTTTTATTTCTTCCCTGTGAGCAAATATCTTGCATATAGAGAGAGAGATAGAGAGAGATAGAGAGAGAGAGAGATATAGATAGATAGAGAGAGAGAGAGAGCGAAATTGTTAGAGAGTGAGGATGTTTCCCTTCACCGTAAAGCTCGTGGTGTGACTAATCGCTGTACTTAATTCCAGAAAACTCGCAGTTATAGATAGTGCCATCCACGAAGACGCACCCCACTATTCTTCCCTTTAGTTTATAGTGTAAGTGTGCACAAAGTGTGGTCTGAAAGAAGATGTAGTGACAAAAATTGAGAAAGGTATGCTGAGATGGTTTGGCCATGTCGAGAGAATGAATGAAGAACGATTGACGAAAAAAGTGTATAAGGCGAGTGTGAATGAAAGTGTTGGAAGGGGTAGACCTAGACGGACGTTTCTAGACCAAATTAGGGACGTCTTGAAAAAAGGTCAGCTCAAGAGTACCCTAAACCGAAGAGCATGTATGAAGAGAATTATGAAAGTGGACGAAGAGAAAGAAGTATGTAAGAATCGTAGCAAGTGGAAAGAAGGGGTCTCTGCCTACCCCAACGGGAAAGAGGCGTGATTATATGTATGTATGTAAGTGTGCAACCTTCCACTAATGTGTGAGTATTGTCGGTACACACTGATTACCTATGAGTGCACACGCACACTACAATTAATACACTCGGGTCATACTGCCCGCATGCCGCGACCCCCTCCACTAGACATTGGTGGGGCGCGGCTACGTGGAAGGCACTATCTATATGTGATATGAGTTTATTTATTTATCACCAAGACGGAGGGAAGAGTAGTAAAAAAATACTTAAATACGTAATTTATGGACGACCTCTAACGGGGTAGGCAGAGAGGGTAGGGCGTAAAATAATTATAACAAACAACAAAGTGTACTTACTTATGCTCCAAGTACGAGGCGCCCCTGTTGTGCGCGCCAGCGACGGAGGCCTCGAAGCCAAGGTTGCTGATGGCCTCGCATATGGTGCGGGGGCCTACTTGCTCGCCGTTGTAGCGTATCTTGCCTCTACAATAACAAAAATACATACATATCATCACGCCGAGTCCCTAACGGGGAAGGCAGAGAGTATAGAGCGCCAGTTCTCTCTAGACTTGCATACCTCTTTCGCTTCGTCCACATTCATCATACAAGCTCGCCGGTTTCGAGTACTCTTGACGTTCACATTTATAATGCTTACTAATATTATGAATGTGAATGTAAGTTTGTTTGTTTCGCTTTCACGTAAAAACTACTTAACCGATCATCATGAAACTTTGTACACATATTCTTGGAGGTATTAGTAAGTAAGGGGGCGTCCATAAATTACGTGAGATGTTTAAGGGGGGGAGGGGGTCGAGTTAAATCTCATCTAAGCTTACGTTGGAGAGAGGGGGGGTCGAGTCAAATATCACGCAATTATTTTTCTGATTTAACAAAAAAAATACTATTTTGGTCCATTTAATCCAGATTGAACATGCGTAAGATTTAATCTTATAATTAAACTCTCAGCAATATTGATTACTAGTCTTAGCTAGTCGTAAATAAAAGCACGAAGCAATTTTTTTTTCATTCCAACTCGCTACGTAAGAAACCCACATTTTGAAAAATCTCACGTGAGATTGGGGGATGGGGGAGGGGGTTGAATAAAATCTCACGATATCTCACCAGGGGGGAGGGAGGGACAGATAATTTAAAAATACACCTCACGTAATTTATGGACGCCCCCTAACATAGAATACTTTTTATTGAGAAAAAAACATTTTACTAAAGATAAAATAACGTCCACGCCGACGAAGTCGCGGGCACAGCTAGTATTATACTAGATAACAGGTGTCATACTTGGACGTAGTCAGCGCGACAGTACAGGAGACCACGCCAGTTAGCTTAAGTACGCTCCTCTCGATCTTGCTCACACACGACGCACACGTCATGCCTTTGATCTAGAATAAAAACAAAATAATAATAATAATATCCTCACGCCTTCCCACAAGGGTCCCCGAAGGGGTAGGCAGAGGTGTATGGGTAATACCCACACACCCACTTTCCGCCAGAGGTATATTAGGTGCCAACGTGACAGATTTATTATTATTATAAAAACAAAATCAAACTCGAAATCTTTTTATTTCACATAGTGGGCACTTATAAAACGTAGACAAAGGTACACGGCTCAGGTTGAAGACTCTCTTTGAGAGAGAGGTTGAAGCTCAGAAGGACCGGCAAGAAACTCCATGGTTACTCTTTTCAAATTTTTTTTTTTATACAACAAGAGTGGCAAACAAGCATACGGCCCACCTGATGGGAAACGGTTACCGTAGCCTATTTACGCTCACGATACCGAAGTATCACTTGCGTGTTGCCACTCTGTGTTCGGAGAGTTATAGTGTGTTGGCAGTATAATGGGTTTAATCCCTCTGCTTCCAACGCGATGTAACAATCCTCCCCCCTCCCCAAGGAGCTCATTACTGGAAACCTTATTCCACCTTATTTAACCACAAAAAATTGTGTTATTTGGCTACGGCCTTCTATAAGGTGGAGGTCCTGCCCCAGTCGCTCCGAATTCGAACGGGAAACCCGTTATGCCCTACCTCCTTTACCTAAAAAAAAAAAACTTGCCCAAAAAAACAAGCCCAATTGAATAGTAAATGATAAGGTATAAAAAACGACAGAGTTTTACTTTCGAAGTCCATTCAGTAAAGAGAAGACCGGCGTAATCATTTGCACAGGATGTCTTAGAAAATAGAACAGTTGTTTCTAGAAGCTACAGGGTGTTGTGAATATATCCTCATGTCGATGCAATAAAACATATAGCTCCAAAGGTAACACAATGACAACATTATTAAAGAGTACCTGGATGACCGAGCTTAGCTCGGTAAATATAATAGGTATAAAATATTATTGCGTACGAATTACATTCTTATGAAATATATCTAATCTTACCAACATAATAATGAAAAAATATGAACTTGTTGTTTAAATAAAAAATCATGAGTTTAATATTTTATTGAAACAAGTAGGTTTTTACAGTTGTGGTTTGGTCACTAATGTATCATGGTATACTTCACTTAACATGTAGTGTTTATTTCATGTCAATTGGTTAAGAAATGAAAAGATATGCCAATTTAAAGAATCATCTATCTAAACATACAATAAAAGTGTAACAGATCGCTGTCTGTACATGGAAGATGTATGAGAAAAAAATATGATTGGGACCTTTATCAACGGACGTTGTGCCATACGCTGCCACAAATCCTGTAGTCATCGCTCCCGTTGTTCGTAATGATCAGTAGCTTTACGTTGTGCTGCTCGCTGCCGCAAATCTTGTAGACGTCGTTCCCGTTGTTCGTAATGTTCAGTAGCTATACGTTGTGCTGCTCGCTGCCGCAAATCTTGTAGACCTCGTTCCCGTTGTTTGTAATGTTCAGTAGCTACACGTTGTGCTGCTCGCTGCCGCAAATCTTGTAGACGTCGTTCCCGTTGTTCGTAATGTTCAGTAGCTATACGTTGTGCTGCTCGCTGCCGCAAATCTTGTAGACCTCGTTCCCGTTGTTTGTAATGTTCAGTAGCTACACGTTGTGCTGCTCGCTGCCGCAAATCTTGTAGACCTCGTTCCCGTTGTTTGTAATGTTCAGTAGCTACACGTTGTGCTGCTCGCTGCCGCAAATCTTGTAGACGTCGTTCCCGTTGTTCGTAATGTTCAGTAGCTATACGTTGTGCTGCTCGCTGCCGCAAATCTTGTAGACGTCGTTCCCGTTGTTTGTAATGTTCAGTAGCTACACGTTGTGCTGCTCGCTGCCGCAAATCTTGTAGACGTCGTTCCCGTTGTTTGTAATGTTCAGTAGCTACACGTTGTGCTGCTCGCTGCCGCAAATCTTGTAGACGTCGTTCCCGTTGTTTGTAATGTTCAGTAGCTACACGTTGTGCTGCTCGCTGCCGCAAATCTTGTAGACGTCGTTCCCGTTGTTTGTAATGTTCAATAGCTACACGTTGTGCTGCTCGCTGCCGCAAATCTTGTAGACGTCGTTCCCGTTGTTTGTAATGTTCAGTAGCTACACGTTGTGCTGCTCGCTGCCGCAAATCTTGTAGACGTCGTTCCCGTTGTTTGTAATGTTCAGTAGCTACACGTTGTGCTGCTCGCTGCCGCAAATCTTGTAGACGTCGTTCCCGTTGTTTGTAATGTTCAGTAGCTACACGTTGTGCTGCTCGCTGCCGCAAATCTTGTAGACGTCGTTCCCGTTGTTTGTAATGTTCAGTAGCTACACGTTGTGCTGCTCGCTGCCGCAAATCTTGTAGACGTCGTTCCCGTTGTTTGTAATGTTCAGTAGCTACACGTTGTGCTGCTCGCTGCCGCAAATCTTGTAGACGTCGTTCCCGTTGTTTGTAATGATCAGTAGCTACACGTAGTGCTGCTCGCTGCCGCAAATCTTGCAGACATCGCTCTCGTTGTTCGTAATGTTCAGTAGCTATACGTTATGTTCCTCGCTGCCGCAAATCTTGTGGACGTCGTTCCCGCCTGTTCGTCGTATTCAGCGGCCATAAAGAAGCCCTCGTGAAACATCAAAATCATAAGACCTTTCTGCTCTTATAATGTTAGTCAAGTTTTGCAAGACTATTACTTTAGCAATACGCGTGGTACGAGCGGAAAGCTGATTATTTTCATGGTTTGGTTGAAATGAGTCTAGCTTGTCGATCACTATTTTCTTGAAGGTGTTCTTGAGATGAGTCGCGGCTGCGTGGATTTAGATTGTAAAAGCGATTTTTTTTCTTCTTCTTTTAGGCATTTTAACATGTAAGTAAACAACAATGATGTATTGTATATAACGTCAAACCAAAAAACTCATTGCCTTAAAGTTTGTTGCTTAGCAACGCTTTATTGTTGCTGCGTCGGTAAAGCAGTGGTGAAATTAATATTCAAATGAAATTGTAGGACATTTTCATTGCCTAAAAACACGGATAAAACAACTTTTTTTTTTAATGAAACCTAGCTAGATCTATTTATCGCCCCCGAAATCCCCGCCGTACCAAATTTCATGAAAATCGTTGGAGCCGTTTCCGAGATTCAGATTATATATATACATATATACAAGAATTGTTCGTTTAAAGGTATTAGATAGATAGTGAGTGATACTCACATAGAAACATGGTATTTTTTTCAGAAACGTTGAATGCCATTGCAATTGCAACCTTATCACTAATACTGTAAGACTGTATTTAACTCACCAGCACGTTGAGGTCCTTCTGCCCGCTGCCGTCGCAGAGGGCAAGGACCTCGCTGGGGAATCCCAGGTCTGTCACAGCCTGGGCTATCACCGAGGCCGTCGTCTTGTTGGGGTCGTAGCGGACCTCCGCCTTAGCTGCTAACAGCGCTATGTGTATGGAGTGCACCCCTGTGGGAGGAAAGCCCAAGTACAGGCACATGTGTCGAGGGATAAAAGTGACGTCTGTCAAGTGACATCTGTCAAAAGTAACACCTATCAAGTGACATCTGTCAAAAGAGACATCTGTCAAAAGTGACACCTGCCAAAAAAGACATCTGTCAAAAGTGACACCTGCCAAAAGAGACACCTGTCAAAAGTGACACCTGTCATAAGTGATATATGTCAAAAGTTACATCTGTCAAAGTGACATGTGCCAGGATACGCCGTTAACATCGGGTAATGTACCTATATATATCTATCCTCTCGCCTTTCCCCAAGGGTCCCCGAAGGAGTATGCAAAGGTGCAGGTAATATACCGTAAAGCTCGTGGTGTGACTAAACGCTGTACTTAAGTTCAGAAAAAATTGGTAGTCGGGATTCGAACTAGCGATCTTTGTGTCGCAGGCCACTCGAACCACCCGGCCACCACGGCTCTTGGTATTTATTATTATTACAAAAGAGGCCAGTGTGTAAGCTCACCAGGTATCTTGGAGCAGTGTTTCTCGATGGCCGCCACGCACGAAGCGCACGTCATCCCGCGCACTTCCAGCGTGCAGCGCGACAGGTCGGCCTCCGCCAGGGGCGCGGTCCCCTGTCACATACATGACAACACACCTAATGACAATGCGCACTCAATGCAACGGAGACAACCCTGACTGTGACCTGTTCAAGGGCGGATGGAAGGCTATCATGGCGGCATGGCTGGCGTATTGTGAGGTGAGTGTATGAATGAGGTTCTTATAATTACTAATTAGTGTAATTGGTTTTAAGCCGTACTAATTATGTTTAAATAAAATAAAATAAATGACATTTTATACAAAGCCATGGTGTCCGAATGGTTCGAGTAGTTACCTGCGACACAAAGATCGCAAGTTCGAATCCCGACTGTACCAATGAGTTTTTCTGAACTTAAGCACAGTGATCAGTCACACCACGAGCTTTACGGTGAAGGAGAACATCGTGAGGAAACCTGCATACGTCTGAGAAGACATTCAAAGGCGTATGTAGAGTCGTGCTTGAGTAACGGCGATGGACTCGGCATCTGTCACGTTGGCACCTAAAATATATCTCTGGCGGAGAGTGGGTGTGTGGGTGTACCTATACACCTCTGCCTACCCCTTCAGGGACCCTTGTGGAAAGGTGTGAGGATATATCTATACTAATATTATAAAGCTGAAGAGTTTGTTTGTTTGTTTGGTTGAACGCGCTAATTATAATATACTAGCTGTCCCGCCCAGCTTCGCTCGGGTGAAAAAGTTAAATTGCCCGTAACACGATCGCAGCGCCACCTATTGGGTCCAATTGTAAATCTAAACCATTCTCGAATCTAGCTTAAGACACACAGAAACACAGAAAGCTTCGCCCGGGTAAAAAGGTAAAATTCTTGAAACTCGATCGCAGCGCCACCTATCGGATCCAATTTAATATAGCCTATGTTACTCGGGGATAATGTAGCTTTTCAAAGGTGAAAGAATTTTTTAAATCGGTCCAGTAGTTTCGGAGCCTATTCATTACAAACAAACAAACAAACAAACAAATCTTTCCTCTTTATAATATTAGTATAGACAAATACATTCAAACAGACATGTCCACCGTACCATGTCAATATACATCCAAAAATAGGTTGGGTATGTCAGAGATAATATATCCTCACGCCTTCCCATAAGGGTCCCCAAGGAAGGGGTACGCAGAGTTGCACCTTATACACTTTTTGTCAATCGTTCTTCATTAATTCTCTCGACATGGCCAAACCATCTCAGCTTAAGTTCAGAAAAACTCATTGGTACAATCGAGATTCGAACTTGTGATCTTTGTGTCGCAGGCAACTACTCGAACCACTCGGCCACTAATGCCTTATAAATAAATATGAGAGTGACTAATGAACCGTATATAGCAAGCAGTGCTCACATTGACTTGCGATTTGCTTTTCGCCGGCGAGGGTGGTTTGATGCCGTCTCCAGAACCCTCGGGGTCGCTCTTCGTGTGCGATGTCTCTGGAAAAGAATATGAACAATTCATATTGATATAAGCTATACAATATTATAGATAGCGCCATCCACGAAGACGAAGAGTGGGTCGCGGCATGCGGGCAGTATGACCCGAGTGTATCAATTGTAGTGTGCGTGTGCACTCATAGGTAATCAGTGTGTACCGACAATACTCACACATTAGTGGAAGGTTGCACGCTTACACTATAATATGTAGGGGAGAATAGTGGGGGTCGTTTTCGTGCATGGCACTATCTGTATTGTCTAATTTGTGTGAGCTTTATGTGGCGAACACCATGTTCGACCACAAGAGGATCCATCAGTATACATGGGGAAGTAAAAATGAGCAAAGCATGATAGATCTGTTTCTAATAGACCAGCGACTCAGAACACAGGTGATGGTGGACACCAGGGTGTATAGGGGAGCCGACCTGGGAACGGACCATTTACTAGTTATAACTAGAATAAGGGGTCTGTTCGCGGGCTGGCGATCCTAAGCTAGGAGATCCTGTTCTACGGTGATAGACCGCATTAAAAGCTGAAGGCTTCAAGATGCGGCTATTAGAGACAGATATCAAGAAAGGGTATCTGAACAGCTAGCCTGTCCACCGAAAGAAGTGTTTGAGAATGTCGATGTTTGCCTGTAGTTCCTTAAGTCCGGTTGGATGGTGGGAAGATGATGTTAAAAGGCAGGACAATGCAAGACAAGACATTTTGGCCATGTCCAGCTCAAATTAATGTATGAAAGAAAATATCGCCTGCAAAAAAATTTTTACCGCCGTTACCGCCGCCTATGGACGCTTACAACACCAGGGGTGTCGCTCGCGCATCGTATCGTGGTCGAATATGAAGGACTCTTTTTCTAGTCCTCTCGAAAACCTCAAGTTACCTTTATAGGGGACTCCGTTGACGGATATGATATTGACGTCGAAGCCGAGCTCGTAGATGGCGTCCGCGACGGACCGCGGCGCGACGGACGCGGCGCAACGGACGCGGGCCTTCGCCTCGGACAGCGACACGGACGCTTGTAGGACTCCTGGCGTTGTAGACAGGGCTCCTGGGGCGTGACAAACAATAAATACATCATTTTGCTAATAAATACATCTCCACGCCTTCACAAGGGGTCCTAGGGTAGGCTGAAGAAGGTGTCGACACACCTTAGTACCCACCCACCCACGGTCCCCCAGAGATATATTTATGGTGCCAACGTGACAGATGGTGAGTCTATCGTCGTTACTCAAGCACGACTATAGATACGCCTTTGAATTGCTTCTCAAACGTATGCAGTTTTTCTCTCGATAGCATTCACCGTAAAGCTCGTGGTGTGACTAATCACTGTGCTTAAGTACAGAAAAACTCATTGGTACAGTCGGTAATTCGAACGTGCAATATTGGCCACCATGGCTCACAAAATACGTAATCTATACAAATAAATAAAATTGGAGTGTTTATAATATTAAATTAACCTCTTTTTACTAAATGCATACACGGTACATATAGCAATAATTTCTGAAACGACTGGACCGATTTTGACGTCACTTTCACTGGCAGACTGACAGCTGATGTTAAAAGGAATAACTTGGACTACTTTTATTGTAAGAAATTGAACAAAAACTTTTTAGTTAAATTCCACGCGGACGAAGCCGCGGGCACAAAAAGTGCTAGTGTAAAACAAAATTACAGTTTTCACATAGGTTACCTTCAATGGTGTCGACGCAGGACTGACATGTCATACCCATGACAGAGCACAGAACCTCGTGTTCCGCCTGCATGTCTATCAGCATCTCGGTGGGGATCTCTCTGGGGAGGAGGTTCCTGGGGACAAGAGGACACATCATCATCATCACACCTAACTACAAGACTCCCTCTTACATTAAGAGCTGGGCTCTTATGCAACTCCTTGCATTTGCCTCTGTCCAGCGCAATCTCTTTGACCTCCCTATACGCCATGGCAGACACCTTCGCTTTAAGAGCTGGCCTCTTGTCGGCGTCTCTGATGCAACTCCTTCCATTTGCCTCTGTCCAGCGCAATCTCTTTGACCTCCCTATACGCCATGGCAGACACCTTTGCTTTAAGAGCTGGCCTCTTGTCGGCGTCTCTGATGCAACTCCTTCCATTTGCCTCTGTCCAGCGCAATCTCTTTGACCTCCCTATACGCCATGGCAGACACCTTTGCTTTAAGAGCTGGCCTCTTGTCGGCGTCACTGATGCAACTCCTTCCATTTGCCTCTGTCCAGCGCAATCTCTTTGACCTCCCTATACGCCATGACAGACACCTTTGCTTTAAGAGCTGGCCTCTTTTCGGCGTCTCTGATGCAACTCCTTCCATTTGCCTCTGTCCAGCGCAATCTCTTTGACCTCCCTATACGCCATGACAGACACCTTTGCTTTAAGAGCTGGCCTCTTTTCGGCGTCTCTGATGCAACTCCTTCCATTTGCCTCTGTCCAGCGCAATCTCTTTGACCTCCCTATACGCCATGACAGACACCTTTGCTTTAAGAGCTGGCCTCTTTTCGGCGTCTCTGATGCAACTCCTTCCATTTGCCTCTGTCCAGCGCAATCTCTTTGACCTCCCTATACGCCATGACAGACACCTTTGCTTTAAGAGCTGGGCTCTTGTCGGCGTCTCTGATGCAACTCCTTCAATTTGCCTCCGTCCAGCGCAAGTGATCTCCCTATACACCATAACAAACCTGGCACATTCCTGGCGCACTGACCTGGTCTCGTCCTCGCTGCTGTCAGCGGGTGCTTCGAAGCCCATGTCTTCTATGTGGGCCCGTATCGCTTCCGCTGAACAGGTGCGGGGGTCATATCGGAAGTAGCCAGCGTTTTCCGATAGTTCCACCTGGAGAGAGAATAAGTTCTATGAGCAATGCCCAACAAACATACAAACATTTCAACTTATTATTATTATTTATAAAGAAAGACAGAGATTGAAGTAATTCATCATATATGGTTCTCTCTAGACTTACATACCTCTTTCGCTTCGTCCACATTCATCAGTCTCTTCATACATGCTCGTCGGTTTCGAGTACTCTTAACGTTCCCGTCCTTGAGAGTCCGATCGATTTGATCCAGGTAGTTGCAACGTGGCCTTCCTCTGCCTCTTCTTGCACACACTTTTGCTTTGTATATATGTTTCGTCAATCTTTCTTCACTCATCCTTAAACCAATTTAATATGCCTTTATCTTTACAATCACGCCCTCATTCACGGCAGTAGATTTGCGAATCTCTATTTGACCTATGATCACTATTGAAGTAATTCAAGGTCGAATTATTGCAATCTTATTCTAATTCGAATTTGTCGAGTCGAGTCTGTAGGACGTGGACAATCGGTAAGGCGATCGTCTGGTCTAGTGTATAGAGCACCTGACTGCAAAACTTGAGTTCGCGGGTTCGATTCCCGCTGAGGGCAGAACTCCATGCCATTACCACTCACCTTAGCATGCTGCACTCCTGGTACCTCGCTCACTGATCCCTCAATGCTGCGGACACATGACTGGCATGTCATGCCAATGATAGGCACTCGAACCGCCACCAGGTCTTGCGATGGCGCTCTGAAAAGGTAAAAATAAAAACTTAATAACAGGAAAGGCACACAACAAGCATCTACTGCGATAAGGGGCGTTGTTACTCCTCTGCCTACCCCTTCGGGAACATGGCGATTTACAGTAGGCGGATATGTGTGTACTCACACCCACTTTCCGCCAAAGCTATATTTTAGGTGTCATCGTGACAGATGGCGAGACCATCGCCGTTACTTAGGCACGACTATACATACGCCTTTGAATTTGAATTGCTTCTCAGACGTATGCAGGTTTCCTCTCGATGTTTTAATTCACTGTAAAGCTGGTGGTGTGACTAATCACTGTACTTACATACATACATATCATCACGCCAAGTCCCTAACGGGGTAGGCAGAGAGTATAGAGTGCCAGTTCTCAATCTTACTAATATTATATCACATTTATAATAAGTTAGTAAGTTTGGATGTTTGCGGCTCTTTCACGGCCAAACGGCTGAACCGATTTGGCTGAAAGTTGAAATGGTCAAAATCAAAATCAAAATCAAAATCATTTTATTTCACATAGGCCCAGGTGGGCACTTATAAAACGTCGAAAAAGAAGCACGGTTCGGGTTGGTCGTTTCCATGGAGAAGAACCGGCAAGAAACTCCATGGTTACTCTTTTCAGATCATTAGGCATATACAATATTTTTTTTTTTTTTTCGTTACAGCAATAGTACCCAAGTATGGGAGAACAACGTAGGCCCGACAATAGGTCGTCGCTTACTATACAAAGCATACATAAAACAAGATAATTATAAAAATGTTAGCAAGATCTAAGAATCTACTAAGCCTACAATGTTCTCACATTCACAAATTAGACAAATTAAACAAGTGACACAAATATTGCCATCAGTACTGTAACTAATTCTGGTCAAGATATGGAATAAATTAAAATAATAAAAAAAAAGTAAAATTATTATTGTATAAAAAAAAACAACCCGAATTGAGAAAAGAAAAAGATTCAGAATAGTTAGAGACATCCACAAATTTGTGCCGTTTATGAGCTACCAGGGAAGCCGCATGCGCAGAAGGAACTAGAGCCAAACTTCTTTATCTTCAACGTAGTCCTTGATTTTATAATATGCTTTTTTAATCAGAACACGTTTGATAATTTTTTTGAACTTTACATCGGTCAGTTCTATAACTGACTTTGGCAGCTTGTTGTAAAAGCGTATACTATTTATAATAAATGACTTGCTCGTTTTTGTTAATCTGTATTTCGGGATTACAATTTCATGTTTACTGCGGGTATTTTTATTATGGCAGTCGCTTTTAATTTTGTAAATCCCTCTATTTTTGCGGACATATAAAATACATTCAAAGATATAGAGTGAAGGCAAAGTTAGTATGTCGATCTCTTTAAATTTCTCCCTGAGAGACTCGCGAGGACCCATGTCATAGATCGCGCGGACCGCCCTCTTTTGAAGAATGAAAATTGAGTCAACGTCTGCCGCTGATCCCCACAGCAGAATGCCATAGGACATAATACTGTGGAAATAAGCATAGTATACTAGCCTAGCTGTGGCTACATCAGTTAAATGCTTTATTTTCCGTACTGCATATGCAGCTGAGCTTAACCGACCGGAAAGTGTTCTAATGTGCGGGCCCCATTGCAATTTTGAGTCGATGGTAATTCCTAGGAATACAGTTTCCGCTATAGCATCAAGTTTGTTGCCGTCAAGATTTAAATTCAGATCCCGTTGTGTTACATTTGGTAAAGAGAACTTAAGACATTTCGTTTTGTTTGGATTCAGTAAAAGATTATTAGCTGCGAACCATTTCGAGAGAACAGTTAAACTTTCGTTTACATGCAAGACATTCGTATTTTTCCTATCTATTTTAAAAATTAGCGAGGTGTCATCAGCAAAGAGAATAATATCCGATAATTTGGCCATCATATAAGGGAGATCATTGATGTAAACAAGAAATAGAAAAGGACCAAGAATTGAACCTTGGGGTACGCCCATCTTGACTAAAGACCCGGAGGACGTCGCCCCATTTACATTAACTTTTTGCTGTCTGTTTGATAAATATGAAAGAACAAGATCAGCAGCGAGTCCACGAATTCCGTAGTGGTGTAATTTACAGATCAGTGTGTTATGGTCGACGCAGTCGAACGCTTTCGAGAGATCACAGAAAATGCCAATGGCATCCTGGGATTTCTCCCAGGATTCCAAAATGTGAGTGACGAGTTTTACTCCCGCATCCGTTGTCGACCTATGCTTCGTGAAACCAAACTGTTGACTATGCAGAATGCCGTTTGAGTTGAAATGATATAACATCTGGTCCAACATGATGTTTTCATAGATTTTACTCAATGCTGGGAGCACAGATATAGGTCTATAACTAGAGGGATCACTCTTACAACCCGATTTAAAAATTGGGACTACTTTACTATATTTCATTAGATCAGGAAACTCGCCACTGTCCAAGCATTGATTGAATATGTCTGCTAGGACAGGAGCGATTGAGTCAATAATATCTCCAAGAACCTTAACGGATATTCCCCATAAGTCTTCAGTATTTTTTATATTGAGACTTTTAAACGCGGATTTAATTGTACTTGTACTTATTGGATTAAATTTAAAGTCTTGTATGTCCTCAGTATAGTTTTCTTTTAAAAGAGCTTCAGCTAATGTTGAAGAAGAGGGGAGAGATTTTGTAACTTCCACTGGAATATTAGTGAAGTAATTTTCTAGTGTCTCCGCCACTTCTTGCTTATCAGAAATGGTCCGATTATCTATTTTCAACGACAATTCATTCTGATATAGATATTCTGGTGATAGCTTATACCTAGGAATAGGACATAGGCTACTTATTTTTTTTTAATCCTGAGAAATTCAAAGTTCTTATATTATAATGTATGATGCTCTTTCACGGCCTAGCGGATGAACCGATTCTAGCAGGATAATTTCCAAAGCTACTTTTACGAACTCCACGCGGGCGAAGCCGCGGGCATAATCTAGTATATATTATGGTGGTAATTTGTAGTAGATAATATATGTACACTTTGTAAAATACCGACACTAACGAGCTACACTATGTCTTCACAAACGTATTTAACGCAAAAACCATTACATAATGGTCACGTTAATTTATCTTCACTGTTAAAGTAGCGTGTGAATTTACTTATCGACCACGGAAATTTACTGCCGGCTGGTCTAGTGGTTAGAGCTCCTGACTGCGAAACTTGAGGTCGCGGGTTCGAATCCCGCTGAGGGCAGACATTTGTGTGATGAACACGAGTATTTGTACCTTAGTCTTGGATGTCTTATGTATTTATGTATATATATCTATCTATATATAATTTATTTACAATAACAACAATTAATTGATAGCCGTGGTGGCCGAGTGGTTCGAGCAGTTGCCTGCGACGCGAAGGTCGCAAGTTCGAATCCCGACTGTACCAATGAGTTTTTTCTGAACTTAAGTACAGTGATTAGTCACACCACGAGCTTTACGGTGAAGGAAAACATCGAGAGGAAACCTGCATACGTCTGAGAAGAAATTCAAAGGCGTATGTATAGTCGTGCTTGAGTAACGGCGATGGACTCGCCATCTGTCACGTTGGCACCAAAATATACCTCTGGCGGAAAGTGGGTGTGTGGGTATTACCTATACACCTCTGCCTACCCCTTCGGGGACCCTTGTGGGAAGGCGTGAGGATATATTATTTTATATTATTATAACAACAATTAATAATATTTACAAAGAACAGTTGAAACTAACTACTTACAGATAAAATATTTATCTGTCTATATAAGTAAATATACCGTTGGCTAGTTACCATAACACAAGCTTTGCTTAATTTGGGACTAGGTCAATTTGTGTGGAATTGTCCCGAGGTATTAATTTGTTTGTTTTTTATTATCACTACATATAAATAAAATAATGTGTGTTTGTTTCTTTCTAAATGCTTATTTGAATATGAATCTCACAAAAGAAATGACAATTTATATTTTGTCTATCTGCCTGTTTGTTCCGGATTTTGAAACGGCTGGACGTATTTTTATGGGATTTTCACTGGCAAATCTATACTAATATTATAAAGAGGAAAGATTTGTATGTAAGTATGTTTGAGAGGATTTAGATTTAGGAGGAGGAGGAGGAGGAGAGATTGATTGCTGTAACGAAAAAAAAAATGTATATGCCTAATGATTTGAAAAGAGTAACCATGAAGTTTCTTGCCGGTTCTTCTCCATGGAAGCGACCAACCCGAACCGTGCTTCTTTTTCGACGTTTTATAAGTGCCCATCTGGGCCTATGTGAAATAAAAAGATTTTGATTTGATTTGATTTGAGGAATTGGCTCAAAAAGAACTGGACCGATTTTAAAAATTCTTTCACCATTTGAATGCTACATTATCACTGATTAATATTAACGGTGAAGGAAAAGATCGAGAGGAAACCTGCATACGTCTGAGAAGACATTCAAAGGCGTATGTATAACCAGTAACGGCGATGGACTCGCCATCTGTCACGTTGGCACCTAATATACCTCTGGCGGAAAGTGGGTGTGTGGGTATTACCTATACACCTCTGCCTACCCCTTCGGGGACCCTTGTGGGAAGGATTGAGGATATTATTATTATTATATTATTTATTATTATAATTGCAAGAAAAAACTACATTTTATGCGAAAATATAAAAAAATTTACGGGCCGCTATAGACTATATTATGGGGAGAAACTTAGGCGGCTCATATCCCTACTAATATTATAAATGCGAAAGTAACTCTGTCTGTCCGTCTGTTACCTTTTCACGCCTAAACTACTGAACCGATTTAAATGAGATTTGGTACAGAGATAGCCTAGAGCTTGAGGAAGGACGTAGACTTTTTAATGCGAAAAAGGATTGTATGGGGTTGAAATAGGGGATTAAAGTTTGTATGGAAGTTTCGTCATTTTTGAAGCTTGAAACTTAGGCTCTTGATTACATATAAATTAATATTACATTCAAAGTTTGTAAAAAAATTACCCTTAAGGGGGTAAAATAAAAATAAAATTAAATGCTGCTTAATACCACTTTCCCGCGCGGACAAAGTCGCGGGCAAAGCTAGTTTTTTATAAGAAGTACTTAATTATTTATAAAGAGGTGGAGGTTCGAATCTGGAACTGCCCGACTGGGGCAGACAGTGTAGCGTGGTCAGGAAACGACGCTGGACTCGCTATATGTCACGTTGGCACATAAGTCAGCCACTGCCTACCCTATCCAAGAGTGCACCCCTTTGTAGGAAGGCTAAATCGAACGTGTAACCATTTTAAAAACCACTTTTGAATCACACAAAAAAATTTTACTACAGATAGGAATGACCACAGAATGACAATATACATAGATAGTGCCATCCGCGTAGACGCGCCCCACTATTCCCCCCTACAGTTTATAGTGTAAGTGTAAAACCTTCCACTAATGTGTGAGTATTGTCGGTACACACTGATTGCCTGTGAGTGCACACGCACATGCATTTTTTATTTTATCTATTGTTTTATTATTGTTATTGCTTTAGGATACTTTACTCATTTTCCCATGTTCCTTTTCAAATATAGGACTTCTCAACTGAAGTGCTTAAGTTACGTCGTTCTTTTGTCAAATATATATTTTTTTAAGAAAATAATCAAAATACTCACTAAAAACTCGAGCACGAGCGCATTACAACACCTTATAAAATCGTTTCAAACTTCATCTCTTCAAGGTTAAAGTTTAAATTCACTTGCACACCTACACGATATTCGACATTCCATTTTTAAATGAATAATAGTTACTCATTGCAATGAACGCTGCGGTCAACTTCGAGCGGAGTGCAAGGCAATAACCATTCAGCGAATCAAGCAAGGCGCTTTTTATTAGACGTTACCAAAAAAAGCTTAATAGGACATGGTTTTCATTTATATTCCTTTTCAAGTTGCGCATTGTCTTTAATAAATACCGAGTGTCTATATATTATTATCTACTCAATATCCTTAGTGGAACATTCATGAAGCTCTTTTAACTTTCAATCACTCTTATTATGTCAGAGAACCATATAATTATGACACAAAGTCGTAAAGCGCTTGAATCGCTGCCTTATGCCAACGGTGACACAACATAGTGCCGTGCGGTGTAAAAGTGAAACTGAGATTCAGTGAAACTTATTTTAAATTTTTATCGGTGATTATATTATCATTTAATATATAACATAATAAAATGTGTACAAAAATGGAGTCCAGTAAAAGAATTGGCATTTATCCTTAATTTACACAATGATTTGATTTTCCTTAAGCGCATATTTTATTTATTCTACTTTTTTTTTAATCTCGGGCAAACTGGTTACAAAAAAGAACATGGCAGCAGTCTCAATTGACACTGGCTGGACACATTTAGGATTTAATAAACTGGTCACTAGCTTGTAAGAGATCCATTACAACCTTAAAGAAAAGGTTTATACAATTTTTTTTACGATTCTTGTGCGTGACGAGCAAATTATTGCAAGAAATTAAAACTGTTTTTTTATAAATGAATAAGGAAACCATTTCAAAGCTCACGGATCACATATAAACTTAATATTATGAAGTAAAAAAGAATAAAATATACTCTATGGTACGAAATGTGATTGTAACAGGTGTTCTTCAAGTACACTCCTTCCTCAAGTCCTTTTATTTCAACATAAATCAGTTACGGTTTCAGCTTTTCAATAATAGTACCAAATAATGTACACATTATCAATTCATTTTAATGTATAAAACAATTTAAATAAATTTGTCGCGCTCAAAAGACTTTTATTCATTCAAATAAAGTTACGTAAAAAAAAACTCACGTTTATATACACGTTTCCAAATTCAAAATTCCAAAGTGCAAACAGGCGCGCATGACAGGCGGGTGACCAATAGACGCGGCGCGGGAATAAAACAAAGATGGCGGGCGGGCATGTTATTCAAATGGTTAGTTTAATGTTATAGTTTATTGTAGTGATGGTGTTTACTGTAACAATTGTAAACGTGACGAGTGTATCGAAAACAATATACGTTATTATTATAAAACGCTCGTCCTTGATTGCAGACACAGGTCCTGGCACAGACTGCCACGTCTGTGTAAGGAGGTTGAAATTATATATTCATTACTTGCCATAAGCATGCCCGAATGGATAGACTGAGTTATGAAGTACAAGTTTCCTTTTACGTAGGGGTAGAGAAAGATTAAACTTACATATACATATAAACTACACTGTACAATACATATACTGTACAAGAGGAGCAATTCATTGCCATGTATGGCCATCATTCAAAATATTCAAATAATCGAATGTTGGATAATAAGCTTTTAGAGTTAGAGAGTATTAGTTTACGTTTAATGACAGCTTTAAACTCTACACAAGTGTTTTTTTTATACAACAAGAGTGGCAAACAAGCATACGGCCCACCCGATGGAAAACGGTTACCGCAGCCTATTTACGCTTACAATACCGAAGCGCGTTGCCACTCTGTGTTCGGAGAGCTATACTGCGTTAGCAGCATAATGGGACTAATCCCTCTGCTGCCAACACAATATAACAATCCTCCCCCTCCCCAAGGAGCTCATTACTGGTAACATAATTCACCGCGTAGGAACACAACACAAACAATAGTATTATTTGGCTACGGCCTTCTATAAAGTGGAGGTCCTGCCCCAGTCGGGCAGACACAAATACGAACCCGTTATGCCCTACCTCTCTTAAATGTTGTTATTCTTATATGTGCATTAGTCAAATTTGGACTACCATATAACATTATTACGTACGGTAAGATAAGGCGAGGTCGGTATTACCATTAACACTGCGGTATTACACGGTCCATTAGAACCAGGCCAATTACACCGCCAGTACCTTCGAGTGAAAGGTATCTGACTACGTCATCAGGAGGCAGAGAAACTGGTCTGTTTGTGGGTGAAGGATTGATGTTGGAGTCGAACTCTCTTGTAGAGGATTCCGTACGATAACTTGTATGAGGATTTCTTATAGGTTTTTTTTTTAAATCGCAGAGATCCAGGTAGAATTGTTGTTGGTTGCCTTCAACACAAAGATTGCAAGTTCCAATCCCGACTGTACCAATGAGTTTTTCTCAACTTAAGTACAGTGATTAGTCACACCACGAGCTTTACGGTGAAGGAAAACATCGAGAGCAAACCTGCATACGTCTGAGAAGACATTCAAAGGCTATGTATAGTCGTGCTTGAGTAACGGGCGATGGACTCGCCATCTGTCACGTTGGCACCTAAAATATAAATTTGGCTGAAAGTGTGGGTACTATCTATACAGGCCTACCCCTTCGGGGACCCTTGTGGGAAGGCGCGAGGATTGCAACAATCAGACATATTACAATACTTGCTTAAACTTTAAAACACTTTCGAGATCGACCAACATTTGAAATTAATTAAAAAAATACAACTACCAACATTTTTATTCGTGTTGGCAAATGTTTAAAACAAAATGTATTTAAATCGGCCAAAAGCAACCAAATTGTCGGTTAATTAAGTCCATTTCCGGCATAATTTGGCGGCAAAACAAAGCGGCCATTATTGTGCAAACATTGGCGGGCGTGGAGGGCGTTTATCGACGCATAGAAGTGAAAACTGCAGAATATAACACGCTGACTACATCGAAGAGGTTAAGTTAACAAGACTAAAGTATACTTACAAAAAATAAAGTTATATATCTTAGGGTAGGCAGCGGTATGTCGGAAGTACCCACACTACCACCGGCGATTTATTTTAGGTGCCAACGTGACAGACGGCGAGTCCATCGCCGTTACTTAAACACGACTATACTGCATCATCATCATCATCATATCATCACGCCGAGTCCCTAACGGGGTAGGCAGAGAGTATAGAGCGCCAGTTCTCTCTAGACTTACATACCTCTTTCGCTTCGTCCACATTCATCAGTCTCTTCATACATGATCGTCGGTTTCGAGTACTCTTAACGTTCCCGTCCTTGAGCGTCCGATCGATTTGATCCAGGTAGTTGGAAAACACGCTGACTACATCGAAGAGGTTAAGTTAACAAGACTAAAGTATACTTACAAAAAATAAAGTTATATATCTTAGGGTAGGCAGCGGTATGTCGGAAGTACCCACACTACCACCGGCGATTTATTTTAGGTGCCAACGTGACAGACGGCGAGTCCATCGCCGTTACTTAAACACGACTATACTGCATCATCATCATCATCATATCATCACGCCGAGTCCCTAACGGGGTAGGCAGAGAGTATAGAGCGCCAGTTCTCTCTAGACTTACATACCTCTTTCGCTTCGTCCACATTCATCAGTCTCTTCATACATGATCGTCGGTTTCGAGTACTCTTAACGTTCCCGTCCTTGAGCGTCCGATCGATTTGATCCAGGTAGTTGGAAAGTGGCCTTCCTTTGCCTCTTCTTGCACACAATTTTGACAATACATACGCCTTTGAATTTCTTCTCAGACGTATGCAGGTTTCCTCTCGATGTTTTCCTTCACCGTAAAGCTCGTGGTGTGACTAATCACTGTACTTAAGTTCAGAAAAACTTATTTTAATACACTAAAAGTAACGTCGTGATGGCCGAGTGGTTCGAGCAGTTGCCTGCAACACAAAGATTGCAAGTTCGAATCACGACTGTACCAATGAGTTTTTCTAAACTTAGTACAGTGATTAGTCACACCACGAGCTTTACGGTGAAGGAAACCTGCATACGTCTGAGAAGACATCAAAGGCGTGTGTATAGTCGTGCTTGACTAACAGCGATGGCCTTGCCATCTGTCACATTGACACCTAAAATATATCTCCGATGGTATATAAAGTGGGTGTGTGGGTAAGACAACATCAACGACAAGAGGTTGTCAAAACTGATATACTTGAAATAAGCCTGCGTCAGAAAGGAAAAGAAAAGATATCGCTCAAAACTTGACCCGGATCTCTCGAGACTTTATAATATACTTTATAATATCTGTCCCGCCCAGCTTCGCCCGGGTGAAAAGGTTAAACTTCCTGAAACACAATCGCAGCGCCACCTATCGGGTCCAATTGAGATGTAAGCTATCCTATCTTTTAAGTTGGACCAAACTGCACACGGTGTGCTAATTTGATAGAAATCGGTTTAGTAGTTTAGGAGTCCATCGCGGACAAAGAACGTGACACGTGATTTATATATATTAAAACTATAGACTATAGACTTACGTTTATAGGCGTGTGTGTCTAGGCAAGCATTTTGTAACCTTGAATATGATAAACTCATTATCTTACAATGCTCCACTCACAATTGACTGCCGTCTGGTCTAGTGGTTAGAGCTCCTGACTGCGAAACTTGAGGTTACGGGTCCGAATCCCGCTGAGGGCAGATATTTGTGTGATGAACACGAGTATTTGTACCTTAGTCTTGGATGTCTTATGTATTCATGTATATAATATCTATCTATATAAGTAAATATATCGTTGTCTAGTTACCATAACACAAGCTTTGCTTAATATGGGGCTATGTCAATTTGTGTGGAATTGTCCCGAGGTATTTATTTAATTCGTAAATCGATCCATTCAGGGCTCTACTATACTATAGTATACTAGCTCTGCCCCGGGATTTCACCCGTGTAATATTTGGTAGTTTTTCTGTTATAAGAGAGGTAGGGCATAACAGGTTTCCCGTTCGAATTTGTATCCGCCCGACTGGGGCAGGACCTCCACCTTATAGAAGTCCGTAGACAAATAACACTACTGTTTGTGTTGTGTTCCTACGCGGTGAATAAAGTTACCAGTATTGAGCTCCTTGGGGAGGCATTGTTACATTGTGTTGGCAGCAGAGGGATTGGTCCCATTATGCTGCCAACACAGTCTCCGAACACAGAGTAGCAACGCGCAAGTGATACTTCGGTATCGTGAGCGCAATTAGGCTACGGTAACCGTTTCCCGTCAGGTGGGCCGTATGCTTGTCTGCCACTTTTGTTGTATAAAAAAATATACATATGTATCAATCCATAGTAGAACCAAGACTTTTTATACATTACAAATACTCGTCATCGTTCATCACACAAATATCTACCCTCAGCGGGTTTCGAAACCGCCGACCTAAAGTTTCGCAATTAGGAGCTCTAACCAATAGACCAGACGGCCGCCAAATAAAATAAAACGTTGAATACGCAATAACAGGTACTGCGGCGATCGGAGGTATTTTCCTCCTAGGCGTGACGTCATTCCAATATCTCATGATCTCGCATACCGCCGGCTAACTGTGGGGCAGAATGGAAGGAATTTCCCATCTTGACGCTATTGCATTTTTCATTATATCATCATGAATCGTATAAAGCTTAGAATCGCGGTTAATACGACCCCCGACCCCCCACGGAGCAGTGTAGATAGATACTACATACATACATATCATCACGCCGAGTCCCTAACGGGGTAGGCAGAGAGTATAGAGCGCCAGTTCTCTCCAGACTTACATACCTCATTCGCTTCGTCCACGTTCATCAGTCTCTTCATACATGCTCGTCGGTTTCGAGTACTCTTAACGTTCCCGTCCTTGAGAGTCCGATCGATTTGATCCAGGTAGTTGGAACGTGGCCTTCCTCTCCCTCTTCTTGCACACACTTTTGCTTTGTATATCTGTTTCGTCAATCTTTCTTCCCTCATCCTTTCTATGTGTCCAAACCAACGTGACATGCCTTTCTTCATCTTTACAATCACGCCCTCATTCACGCCAGTTGATTTGCGAATCTCTTCATTGCGGATTCGATCTAATATCTTTACGCCGCACATTTTTCGAAGAGATCTCAACTGCATTCATATAGATACTAATAATATGTACATACATACATACATACATATCATCACGCCAATAATATGTAAAAGATAAAAATGGTTATAGACAGTGTGATCCACGAAGACGCGATTACAACTATTCTTCCCTATAGTTTATAGTGTAAGGACAATATTAAAATTCTTATTTATTACATACGAGCTGTACCCCGCCACGCTTCGCTGTGGATATGTGACAGATGCAAAAAATAGATAAAAACAATCCTTGATGCGGATTATATATCATGCTCAAATCTCAGCTCGATCAGTGCAGAACTTTTTGAGTTTTTGAAGCGTACACAAACCAACATAACGTATTTATATATATATAGATGTTTGTGTTATTTACAAGACACATAGAAAGGATGAGTGAAGAAAGATTGACGAAACAGATATACAAAGCAAAAGTGTGTGCAAGAAGAGGCAGAGGAAGGCCACGTTCCAACTACCTGGATCAAATAGATCGGACTCTCAAGGACGGGAACGTTAAGAGTACTCGAAACCGACAAGCATGTATGAAGAGACTGATGAATGTGGACGAAGCGAAAGAGGTATGTAAGTCTAGAGAGAACTGGCGCTCTATACTCTCTGCCTACCCCGTTAGGGACTCGGCGTGATGATATGTATGTATGTATGTTATTTACAAACAGATAAAATAATTATTATACAGCATGTGCAATTTAGATCAATATCATATTATCTGATAAAGTGTTTATTGGCTCTGTATTATAGATATAAATTAAACATGTGTTGTTCCGAGGCCGTGTCGCACTATCGCAATCTTGAATCAAGAGTGCCCCTTTAAAGATGATAATATAAAATATATCCTCACGCCTTCCCAGAAGGGTCCCCGAGGGGGTAGGCAGAGGTGTATAGGTAGCACCCACACACCCACTTTCCGCCAGAGGTATATTTGAGGTGCCAACATGAAAGATGGCGAGTCCATCGCCGTTACTCAAGCACGACTTTACATTGCTTCTCAGACGTATGCAGCTTTCCTCTCGATGTTTTCCTTCACCGAAAAGCACGTGGTGTGACTGATCACTGTACTTAAGTTTTTTTTTTTTTTTATACATCAAGAGTGGCAAACAAGCATACGGCCCATCTGATGGGAAACGGTTACCGCAGCCTATTTACGCTCACGATACCGAAGTATCACTTGCGTGTTGCCACTCTGTGTTCGGAGAGTTATAGTGTGTTGGCAGCATAATGGGTTTAATCCCTCTGCTTCCAACACAATGTAACAATCCTCCCCCCTCCCCAAGGAGCTCATTACTGGTAACCTTATTCACCGCGTAGGAACACAACACAAAAAATTGTGTTCTTTGGCTACGGACTTCTGTAAGGTGGAGGTCCTGCCCCAGTCGGGCAGCTCCGAATTCGAACGGGAATCCCGTTATGCCCTACCTCTCTTAAAATTCAGAAAAACTCATTGCTACAGTCGAACTTGCGATCTTTGTGTCGCAGGCTGCAACTGCTCGAACCACTCGGCCACCACGGCAATTTTTTTTAAAGATTTTATAGATATATACATATATCTGTCACTCGCCCTCGAACCAGAATCCTGTCGTCGTGATCAATCGTGAAGATATAGTCAACCACTCACCCAACATCCTGGTCATCCAAGAGCTGATACTTGAAGCCTCTGGACATCATGTTGTCTCTTTTCCTCGCACTGTGACACTGTATCACTGTCTCACTTCATCACTATCACTTGGAAACACTTCATTGAAAACGCGACACGTCTGTTAAGGATCGGTTGGTTGTGAAAGTATAGTACTTTTTATCCTCATAATTATTCATTCGATTTACAATTTATACAGGCTGTGCAAACTGTTGAAAGTTAGTAATTATTTAGGCTCCTCACGCCTTCCCACAAGGGTCGCCAAAGGGGTAGGCAGAGGTGTATAATGAATACACACACACCCACTATCCGCCAGAGATATATTTTAGGTGCCAACGTGAGAGATGGCGAGTCCATCGCCGTTACTCGAGCACGACTATACATACGCCTTTGAATTGCTTCTCAGACGTATGCAGGTTTCCTGTTTTTGTTACTTTTTTATGTATTACTAATAGGTACTAAAACTGAATTAAAAATATTTAAGTAGGGCTCTATACAACATGATTTTTTTACCGTTTTTATGGATAACTAGCTGAGCCCGCGACTTCGTCCGCGTAGAATTAAACAAGAAAAATATGGTTCAGTTTCTAAATTAAAAGGAGTCTATGTTACCCCTTTTATATAAGCTATCTGCCAGTGAAAGCCCCGTCAAAATAGTTCCAGCCGTTTCATAGATTAGCCGGAACAAACAGACAGGCAGACAGACAAAAATTGTAAATAAATATATTTTGGTATATGTACCGTGTATAAATCCATATGCATTTAGTAAAAAGCGGTTATTTCAATATTACAAACAGACTTGTGGAATGCATGAATGTGGACGAAGCGAAAGAGGTATGTAAGTCTAGAGAGAACTGGCGCTCTATACTCTCTGCCTACCCCGTTAGGGACTTGGCGTGATGATATGTATGTATGTACAAACAGACATGCCAATTTTATTATATTAATAGACGGTACCCTTCGTGCGCGAGTCCGACTCGCACTTGGCCTGATTTTTTATGACACGTGTGTTCATACAATAACTACAATTTCCTTCGCCAACTTGTAACGTAGGTATTACACTTATCTAATACTGATGTAGGCAACAACACAATGAATCGTTACTGTGAGTCGTGTGCAGCTCGCTCTCTGCCGTGTGCAAAACTATAAAAGATGTGCTTATCTATACAAATAAATACAATTGGAGTGTCTGTTTGTAATATTGAAATAGCCGCTTTTTACTACATGCTTAAGAATATATATATATATATATATATATATCTATACTAATATTATAAAGCTGAAGAGTTTGTTTGTTTGTTTGTTTGAACGCGCTAATCTCAGGAACTACTGGTTGGAATTGAAAAATTATTTTTGTGTTGGATAGTCCATTTCTCTAGGAAGGCTTTAGGCTATATAACATCATGCTACGACCAATAGGAGCGAAGCATAAATGAATAATGTTGCCAGAACGGGAAAAAATATTCCTTTTTGAGAGCTTCCGTTGCGTACGCTGCGTAAGCGGTTGAAGTTACGAAAATATCATGTATGAGGGAATTGTTCCTCTTTAAAAGTTCTGAAAAAAAGTCCGCGACAGCATATGTCTATCTTTTAAGATTGACTCACTATAACCTTTTATATGGCAATCAAGTCCACGATGGGCTCCTGAACTACTTAACCGATTTCAATCAAATTTGCACACCGTATGCAGTTTGATCCAACTTAAAAGAAAGGATAGCTTACATCACAATTGGACCCGATAGGTGGCGCTGCGATCGTGTTTCAGGAAATTTTACTTTTTCACCCGGGCGAAGCTGGGCGGGACAGCTAGTATATATATATACGGAACATACAACAAAAATTTTTTTTAAAATTTTTTGGAGTTTACTCCTTAAGAATCGATTTTCATATATAAGGCGCCTGGTATGAGAAAAATATGAGAGGTAAAATCTACTGATGAATGACAGCGTTACGTTTTTGGTGCTCTCGTACTCTCCATGGCAACGAGAATAACAGAATGGCGATGTAATTAATGTTAATATTTACTTTCAATTGCATATTGTATTAACCTGATATTAACCTACAACAACTGTCAACTTGCGGAGGTTTTATCGTAAATTTTATATTTTATTTATAATTGATATAAATATATACTTTATTTTATATTATATCAATTGATATTTATTTCAAAATTGAGAAAATTACTCAATGAATAAAAATCAATCTATAGATGTGTCATGCATACTCTAAGTAATATAAGAAATACATTCATTTACCCTTATTAACTAATCTATTTATTTTATAATCGTTCGTAAGGAGTAAACTCCAGTCGTGCGTCGGAGCTGACACACACTTTTTTTTGTCCGTCCGTCCGTCTGTCTGTTGTTCCGGCTAATCTCTGAAACGGCTGGACCGATTTTGACGTGACTTTCACTTGCAGATAGCTGATATAAAATGGAGTTAAGTTACTCCATTTTATATCAGCTATCTACTACTACTTTTATTTTAGAAACTAAACATTATTTTGATGTTAAAATCCACGCGGACGAAGTCGCGGACACAGCTAGTAACATGTATAAATACTCAAAATCAACATCTTTTATCCAACGCAAGGGCCACAGGGAACACTTATTGAACGTCACATACTAGATAATAAAACTACAGTTACCACCGAAATTTTTTGTGTGTGTTCAAGGGGATCTGGGAATGGTTTAGATTCACAATTGGACCCGATAGGTGGGGCCGCCGTCGTTACCCCGAGCGAAGCTGGGCGGGACAACTAGTATCTTTATATATATAATTCTTCTGTGAGTGTGTATGTCACTGAACTCCTCCTAAACGGCTGGACCGATTTTAATGAAATTTTCTGTGTGTCTTCAGATGGATTTGAGAATGGTTTAGATTCACAATTGGACCCGATAGGTGGCGCTGTGATCGTGTTTTAGGGCATTTACTTTTTTCACCCAAGCGAAGCTGGGCGGGACCACTAGTGTAAGTATATAATTGTATCATAAACATACACACGATTCTGAGATTATTAGCCTTATTGCTTATTGCACAACACATTAAGTGAACGTAAACGTGGCAATTGTCGGTATTTGGGCCAGACACCAAACAGCGATAGTTTCCACGAGGCGTCGACTCAGCTACATTTATAAACCATATGACACCTTATAAAAAAACATTGCAGTGGCATGCAACACAAAGATTGTAAGTTCGAATCCCGACTGTACCAATGAGTATTTCTGAGCTTAAGTACAGTGATCAGTCACACCACGAGCTTTACGGTGAAGGAAAACATCGAGCGGAAACCCGGATACGTCTGAGAAGAACGGCGATGAACTCGCCATTTGTCACGTAAGCATCATCAAAATATACCTATGGGGAAAGTTGGTGTGTGTACTACCTATTTACCTCTGCCTACCCCTTTAGGGACCCTAGCGGGAAGACATGAGGACATAGTAGATATAGTCAAATGATCAACATACAACTCGTTCAATAGAAAGCCAAAACCGCCGCCTCTGGACTCTTGCAATACCAGGGGTATCTATCTATCTCATACATATATAATAATATAATAATATATCCTCATGCCTTCCCACAGAGGTCCCCGAAGGGGTAGGCAGAGGTGTATAGGTAATACCCACACACCAACTTTCCGCCAGAGGTATATTAGGTGCCAACGTGACAGATGGCGACTCCATCGCCGTTACTCAAGTACGACTATACATACGCCTTTTAATGTCTTCTCAGACGTATGCAGGTTCCCTCTCGATGTTTTCCTTCACCGTAAAGCTCGTGGTGTGACTAATCACTCATCTACAGACTAAAAACTCATTGGTACAGTCGGGATTCGAACTTGCGACCTTTGCATCGCAGGCAACTGCTCGAACCACTCCACATACATATCATCACGCTGAGTCCCTGACGGGATAGGCAGAGATTATAGAGCGCCAGTTCTCTCTAGACTTAGATCTATCTAATATATAATAATATATCCTCACGCCATCTCATAAGGGTCCCCGAAGGGGTAGGCAGAGGTGTATAGGTAACACCCATACACCCACTTTCTATGATACCGGTCATCTATCCATTGAATTTTTTATTGATTGATCGCGCATGCTTTGATAAGTGCGCCCCGATGGTTATCAGTGAGTTGATACGTATGGCCCAATTGATTATCTTGTTTTGGTGAAACTGAAATATTTTTTAAAACTAATAATATAAAATGTATTACTGAAAAGATTAGTGAATTTTTTTTGGGGTAGAAATCTACAGGTGTCAAACTTGAAGGTAGGGTAACTTACATCTCAATTTATAGTCGCATTATTATTTTAATTGCAAATTATTTGCCTACTATTATTTAACGTCAAATTAGGGACGACTTGAAAAAAGCCCAGGTCAAGAGTACCCTAAACCGAAGAGCATGTATGAAGAGAATAATGAAAGTGGACGAAGCGAAAGAAGTCTGTAAGGATCGTAGCAAGTGGAAAGAAGTGGTCTCTGCTTACCCCTACGGGAAAGAGGTGTGATTATATGTATGTATGTATGTATTATAACATTTACAATAATATTTACAAAGCCGCTGCTGCTCAGCAGGAGTGCCTCAAGCGCCGCAAGTATGCCTGTCTCGGGTCAGGTTACATATTTGCTGCATTAGCGGTTGAAACTCTGGGGCCTTGGGGTCCTGAGGCTCACCATCTTTTTAAAGAGGTCTCGCGCCGTCTAGTCGAGGCCTCTCGTGACAGGCGGGCTGGAACATATCTCGCTCAGAGAATCAGCATTGCTATCCAGCGTGGCAATGCTGCTAGTCTTCTTGGCACGTTGCCTCGGGATACCGATTTGGGACAAATATTTTATCTGTAAGTAGTTAGTTTCAACTGTTCTTTGTAAATATTATTAATTGTTGTTATTGTAAATAATTAAAAATAAAAAAAAAAAAACATTCACAATTATCTGTTAGCTGAGTTGAGAATGGTATAGATTTCACGATTGGACCCGATAGGTGCTACTGGCAATTTAACCTTTTCACCCAAGCGAAGCCAGGCGGAGCAGCTAGTTTGTAGATATAAAGTAAAAATTAAGAGAAAGCCAGCTCTTACTTACGCCTCTGTCTCGCCATTGTTCGGTTAAGTAGCAGCAAAAATTTCCGGCGCTTACGTCACGAGAGTCAGTAAAATTTTAATAAATAAATAAATATAAACATCCTCACGCCTTCCCACAAGGGTCCCCGAAGGGGTAGGCAGAGGTGTATGGGTAATACCCACACACCCACTTTCCGCCAGAGGTATATTAGGTGCCAACGTGACAGATGGCGAGTCCATCGCCGTTACTCAAGGACGACTATACATACGCCTTTGAATTTCTTCTCAGACGTATGCAGGTTTCCTCACGATGTTTTCCTTCACCGTAAAGCTCGTGGTGTGACTAATCACTGTACTTAAGTTCAGAAAATCTCATTGGTACAGTCGGGATCGAACTTGCGATCTTTGTGTCGCAGGCAACTGCTCGAACCACTCGGCCACCACGGCTCTAAAACGGTAAAATTTTAGGTCTAAAAAAGCCAGTTTTGTGTACCATTGCGTGCTGATGTCAATTGAGGTGGGCGAAAGGGACAGACTTGTTCACGTCTTATGCACCTCCCGTTCACACATTCAAACACAAGGGTTGTATAGAGGTGTAATTCAAAGGAGTATGTATAGTCGTGCAGTAAAGGCGACGAAGGAAAGTGGGTCCATCAAATCAAATCAAATACAAAATATTTTATTTCACATAAGCCTAGATGGACACTTATAAAACGTCGATAAAGGTGCACGGTTCGTGTTGGTCGTTTCCATGGGTGTGTGGGTGAGTACCCTTTCGGGGACCCTTGTGGCAGGCGCGAGGATAAATACTAATAATAGTTTAGTTCAGTCACTTCGCCCACCCCCAACAATGTACTCAATAGTACAAATGGTCTGTATTTATTAAATAGACCATTGTTTCATATCGTTTGTGTTCGTATATAAACAATCGCGTGGATATGCTCACGCGCAGCTTCGGCGGAAAAAACGACTTATTTATTTTCGGCTCGAAGGACCAATTTAATTGATCACTTTTTGTATTGTCTATTCAAACGTATGCAGATTCCCTCTCGATGTTTTCCTTCACCATAAGCTCGTGGTGCAACTAAGCACAAATTATTCTAGTTTCACGTTCCAACTACGTAGATCAAATCGAACGGACGCTCAAGGACGGGAACGTCGAGAGTACTCCAAACCGACGGGCATGTATGATGAGACTGATGAATGTGGACGAAGCGAAAGAGGTATGTAAGTCTAGAGAGAACTGGCGCTCTGTACTCTCTGCCTACCCTGTTAGGGACTCGGCGTGATGATATGTATATATATATATATATATATATATATATATATATATACTAAAGAATTTAATATAATTAATCGTGACTGTCAATTTTGAACAAACGTCGTTCAAAAACAACATTAAAATGCGCATAGCAATTACGTACTTTGAAATGATACCAATTAAATTGCGAAAACACTTACAGTACAATACTTTGTCAATGTCAGTCAATTGTATTGGCGTTTTAGTATAGGAGGTAGCAACGTTTTCGAGAAAGAATTTTAGGTCAGCTGATTTTGTGATATGTTGTCTTTCTTGCACTTTCGGTTAGAATCTGGGCTATCTGGCTGGTGGTAGCGGTTGCGTTCTTTAGTGCGCATCCTACCTGTCCAGGTAATAATCCTGGATTTTAAAAACATTTTAGAAGGCGTAATTTTTAATTTTTTGTTTTTAAATAAGTCTACCTGACATACTTTTTTTATTGCCAGACATTATTGACAATGCTAACTATGTGCCATACGCGATTTTTTTTTTTTTTTATAAAAATTTCAAAGTATTTTATAATGTCTGTAATTTTAATATTATGTTACTTAAAGATAAGAAAAACTTAAAATAAATTTGCCAGACATTAATTCGATTGTTAAGTCTTGAATTAAAATGAAAAAGTCATGAAAAGTATTGCAGTATAATGCTAGTAGTCCGACAGAGACAGCTGAAGGTGCGAGAGAGATAGACAACGACTGTGGCGCGACAGGCAAGTTTGCAAGATGGCGTCAGTCTAATGTCACATGTTTGTTTTTGTTTGTATTTAATGTTTATTTTTTAATTTGGTTACAATGGCCAGTGATAAAATAAAATGTGTTTTTTGTAAAGGACATAACGATAACATAATACTTTTCGTAAGTGATAAACTAAAAAAATGTATTATATATATAATATAGTATTATGTATATAAAAAAAAAATTAATTACCATCCTCAGTTGCAGATATTATTGTTCAAAGTAAGTGTGAAATGGAATATTTATCAATAATAACTAAAATGCTTTATAACGAACAAGAAGAATTACACTATTTATTTTTTTTCTGTTGCAGATGATAGAGTTTTAGAAGATAACGAAAATTCCCAAGAAGATGATATGAATGACACTGACAAAGACAGCGACGATGATGATGATGATGATTATGAAGATGCCTCTTTTTTTGTGACGTCACTATAGGCTGAAACAACTTGAAAAACTTAATATTAATTATTTATAATTTTTAATTACTAATCAGAACAATTTATATAAAAAGTGTTGTTTTTTAAATTTTAATCTAATTTTATATTCCTTTTTATGCTTAAATTTTTTTCACACTTGCTCGGACTAGAATGATTATTATTATTATTATTATTATTATTTTTATTTTTTATTATTATATGCACAATGAAAAGTCATTTACTTTCGTAATGGTTCTCTGTATCATTCTCGACTTATTCTGCAACTGATTCTCTCGGACTACTAGCATTATACTGCAATACTTTTCATGACTTTTTCATTTTAATTCAAGACTTAACAATCGAATTAATGTCTGGCAAATTTAT
This sequence comes from Drepana falcataria, assembly GCA_945859725.1. NCBI lineage: Eukaryota > Metazoa > Arthropoda > Insecta > Lepidoptera > Drepanidae > Drepana > Drepana falcataria. Next base: position 4,869,660 of record OX243950.1, on the reverse strand, counting down.
TTTAAGTTTTTCTTATCTTTAAGTAACATAATATTAAAATTACAGACATTATAAAATACTTTGAAATTTTTATAAAAAAAAAAAAAATCGCGTATGGCACATAGTTAGCATTGTCAAAAATGTCTGGCAATAAAAAAAGTATGTCAGGTAGACTTATTTAAAAACAAAAAATTAAAAATTACGCCTTCTAAAATGTTTTTAAAATCCAGGATTATTACCTGGACAGGTAGGATGCGCACTAATGAACGCAACCGCTACCGCCAGCCAGATAGCCCAGACTCTAACCGAAAGTGCAAGAGGGACGACATATCACAAAATCAGCTGACCTAAAATTCTTACTTTCCAAACGTTGCTAGCTCCCGTACCATTTATTACTTTATAATTAGCCTGTACCCTGCGGTTCTGCCTGCGTAAAATTAGTTTTTAAAATAAATATATATTCTAAGGCGTATGTACAGTTCCTGGCTGGAGGCCTAGGTCTCGCCATTGACCGGTTAAGTAGCAAAAGTTCCCGGAACTTACGCTACGAGAGACAATACAAAAAAAAAAAAAAAGTATGAACAGTCGTGCTTGAATAACGGCGATGGACCCGCCATCGGTCACGTTGGCATCTAAAGATAGTTCTGGCGGAAAGTGGGTATATGGGTATTACCTATACACCTCTGCCTACCCCTTCAGGGACCCTTACGGGAAGGCTATATTATTATTATTCTATTCTTTTTACAACATTTCCCATTGACCTCTCTCTCTACCTCTCTCTTCTCTCCGATCCTAATGGTTTAAAGTTTAAAGGTAATAGTTTAAGGCTATCATTAAACGTTAACTAATTCTAAAAGCTTATTATACAACATCAGATTTAGATGATTTGAATAATAATTGATGGCCATACATGGCAATGAATTGCTCCTCTTGTACAGAGTTTATATGTAAGTTTAATCTTTCTCTGCCCCTACGTAAAAGGGAACAAATGTTAAAAATGGAAACCTGGCAGTTTGTTACGCCGTTCCTTCTCCTGGCAGGTTTTCCTTGTAAACGGTGGTAACTGTAGTTTTATATATAGTACTTACTTGGAATTAAATTGAAGCTAGGAATTAAAAAAAAACGTTCTGTTTCTAAAATAAAGGTAGCCAAGTTATTCTTTTTTCCATCAGCTATCTGCCAGTGAAAGTCCCGTTAAAATCGGTCCAGCCGTTTCACAGATTATCCGGAACAAACAGACATACAGACTGACAAATTTAAAGAAAATGTTAGTTTGGTATGTACCGTGTATATATCCGTATGTATTTGGCAAAAAGCGGTTATTTTAATATTACAAACAGACAGTCCAATTTTATTTATTCGTATGTATAGATGTGACGTTCAATAAGTGTTCCCTGTGTACCTTGCGTTGGATAAGATAATTTTGATTATGAATTACGAGGCTCGTCTGCCTGCCCCGTGAGGGATATAGGCGCGATAGTGAGTGGTTATTTACATCGGAATACGATATCTCATATCTCATAGATAACCATTGATACGGTGCAGTACTCCAGATAAGGGTCTGATCGTCGCGGCGATGTGTAGGGGCGTTGGTTTTTTTGTACGATAGTGGTGGAAAACAAGCATGCGGCCCGCCTGATGGTAAGCGGTTACCGCCGCCTATGGACGTTTGCAACACCAGGGGTATCCCTGCAGGAATTTTTTTCACAACCTTCTTGAAGAACTCCATGCTGTACTCTCCAGGGAAAACCTCAACGGGGAGATCATTCCACAGCCTGAGCGTTCGTGGATGAAAACTCCTTTGGAAGCGCACAGTGCGAGAACTTTGTGGTTCCAAGGTATGGGGATGAATTCCCCGTCGATGGCGAGACGTGCGGTGGCAGAAGGTAGGCGTAGGCATCATGTCGAATAATTCGTCAGAACTCTCCCCGTTATACAAGCGGTAGAACACACACAGGGAGGCAAAGTCTCTCCTCAGACTTAGTGATTCCAAGCCGCTTGTGAGCATGGGATGATCGTCAATTCTAGCGGCGCGTTTCTGAACCGCGTCAAAAGGCCCTAGCTGGTATCCAGGGGCTCCAGCCCACAGGTGGCAGCAGTACTCCATATGTGGCCGAACTTGAGACTTATAGAGTTGAAGCCTTTGTTCCGATCTGAAGTACTGCTTAGCTCTGTTTAGCACACCGAGCTTCCTGGACGCCAGCTTAGCCTTGTCCTCTACATGACCACGGAATTGAACGTCACCAGAAATATCGACCCCAAGGATCCTAATGCGCTCCGAGATGTTCAGGGGAGTGTTCTAGAATTGTGGAGCCACAGCGAATGGAGTTTTTTTAGCGCTGAAAGCGCAAACTTGTGTCTTAGTGGGGTTGAAGTGGACTAGGTTTAGTCGACCCCAATCTGAGACACTGCGAAGTGTACTTTCGATTGCAGAAACAAGTCGTTCGCGACTTTCCTCCACAGTGGAACGAGGGAGATTAGCACGGCCCGTGTAGTAAGTGTCCCCAGTGCTGTTGTCTGCATAGCAATGAACGCCTTCAATAGAAAGCATACATATATATCATCACGCCGAGTCCCAGGCGACTACCAGGGTAGGCAGAGAGTATAGAGTGCCAGTTCTCAGATATACAAAACAAAAGTGTGTGCAAGAAGAGGCAGAGGAAGACGAAGTTCCAACCTACATCAAATCGATCGGATGCTCAAGGACGAGCATGCATGAAGAGATTGATGAATGTGGACGAGGCGATAGAAGTTTGTAAGTCTAGAGAGAACTGGCGCTCTATAGAATGTCATTGATATGCAGCAGAAACAGAGTCGATGACAACACAGAGCCTTGCGGGACGCCAGCAATAGTCCAAAAATATTCCGAGCAAAATAATATACGACACGGGTAAAGTCGCAGGATACAACACGTCATTAATAAATAACAACTTATATTTATTTAATGCGCTATATAAACGTATTTAGCATTGTCTACATTTACATAAAGTACGTATATAAAATATGTACACATGTACAATGCATCATATGCAGAGGATGATAAACAAGACTTGGAACAATGCAGGTAGAATGTGAATAGAAAAGAAAACACTAAAGGATTAGACAGAGGTGAAATGACACCCACATGTTGCAAGCTTCTATAGGCGGCGGTAACCGCTTACCATCAGGCAGACCGCATGCTTGTCAGCCACCCGTGTGGTATACAAAGAAACAAACGTCGCGACTATGCATACACACTAGCTGTCTCGCCTGGCTTCGCTTGCGTGAAAAAATAAAAGCTACACACCCAGTGGCGCCACCTATAAGGGTCCAATTGTGAACCTAAGCCATTCTTGACTCGACTCGAACATACACAAAAAAATAATTGAAATCGGTCCAGCCGTTTAGGAGTTCAGTGACAAACAGATGCACAGATAATAATAATAATAATAATATTAAAATAAATAAATAAAATAAATATCCTCACGCCTTCCCACAAGGGTCCCCGAAGGGGTAGGCAGAGGTGTATGGGTAATACCCACACACCCACTTTACGCCAGAGGTATATTAGGTGCCGTACAGGTTTAATAATATTAAATATATTTATATACTAGTGGTCCCGCCCAGCTTCGCTTGGGTGAAAAAAGTAAATGCCCTAAAACACGATCACAGCGCCACCTATCGGGTCCAATTGTGAATCTAAACCATTCTCAAATCCATCTGAAGACACACAGAAAATTTCATTAAAATCGGTCCAGCCGTTTAGGAGGAGTTCAGTGACATACACACTCACAGAAGAATTATATATATATAAAGATATATAAGAGAACTAGACCTATATACTCGCTTCATACGCACTAATCAATCTCTTCATACATAAGTGCTCCACGACCATACATAATAATAAATAATAATAATATCCTCACGCCTTCCCACAAGGGTCCCCGAAGGGGTGGGCAGAGGTGTATAGGTACTACCCACACACCCACTTTCCGCCAGAGGTATATTACGTGCCAACGTGACAGATGGCTAGTCCAACGCCGTTACTCCAGCCCAACTATACATACGCCTTTGAATTGCTTCTCAGACGTATGCAGGTTTCCTCGCGATGTTTTCCTTCACCGTAAAGCGTGTGGTGTGACTAATCACTGTACTTAAGTTCAGAAAACGCTCATTGGTACAGTCGGGATTCGAACTTGCGATCTGTGTGTTACTCGAATCACTCGGCCGCCACGGCTTTTATACGTTAATCGCTAGATATATATACATATTTGTTTACGCAATATCCTCAATCATGGTACCAATTTGTACAAGACCGTAATAATTATAATCGAACGAACCTAGCAAGTAACTTTCACATTTGAACAGTCCACATAAGGTCAAAAATAGTTTGCATTAAAACTTAAAGCACGGAAAAGGGTACAAGTAATTTTACACTTAATCACGTAGAACATAAGATTTGTTTTTTTTATTGCCGATAGGATGACACGATCCACTTTGGAAAGCGCGCGCGACGCAAAGACACGGACACAACACAACCGAGACGGCGCAATATCGCGCGCAGACTGGCAAATAACCTGTTGATTGTGTGCTGTGACGGGAGAGTCGATATCGATAGATAAGAAAAAAATTATAGTGCGTGGAGTTCCTCCGCGCGGAAGAAGTGAAACTACCGACTTCCTCTCTTTCTCTCTCCTACTTTCCACCTTTGTGTATGTTTCTTTCTCACTTCTTGCTTTGGAATATAAGTCGCTACTCGTTGCTAACGCTCGCGCTAGCCTGTAGCAGGTATACTACGCGCATGCGTTCGAGTGCCACGCATTTACTCTCGCTCTTTCATACCCGCTCCGTGGCAGCTTTAAACCAAACCTTGTTGGAAGTCGCAGTCTCACAGGGGTAGGCAGAGAGAGTAGAGCACCGATTATCTCTAGACTTCACATCTCTTCTGCTTACACAAACATCAGTCTCTTCATACATGCTCGTCGGTTTCCAGAACACTCTTGACGCTCCCGTCCTTAAAGTGTCCGATCGATTTGATCCAGGTAGTTGGAACGCGGTCTTCCTCTGCCTCTTCTTGCAAACACTTTCGCTTTGTATATCTGTTTCCTCAATCTCTCCAACTTATATAATATAATAAAAATAATATATCCTCACGCCTTCCCACAAGGGTCCCCGAAGGGGTAGGCAGAGGTGTATAGGTAATACCCACACACCCACTTTCCGCCAGAGGTATATTAGGTGCCAACGTGACAGATGGCGAGTCCATCGCCGTTACTCCAGCACGACTATACATACGCCTTTGAATTTCTTCTCAGACGTATGCAGGTTTCCTCTCGATGTTTTCCTTCACCGTTAAGCTCGTGGTGTGACTAATCACGGTACTTAAGTTCAGAAAAACTCATTGGTACAGTCGGAATTCGAACTTGCGACCTTTGCGTCGCAGGCAACTGCTCGAACCACTCGGCCACCACGACTTTGTTATCCCTTAGGGGACACTTGTATCGCACTTATCTTATCGCAATCTTACTACAAATTTTATCGTACTTTGATAGAAACATCGATAAAATAGACCGACAGCTGCCCATCACTGGAACCATTACACTGCATAGATCACTTGAATGGCCTGTAAGATCTCACTACACATGTCAATGAAAACTCAAGTCTAACGCATAAGAAATACGATTCATAATTCGTTGTAAATTACCGCCGTACATTTTCTTCAACGAATCTCCGCTCAATGACAAAAGTTGACCGTTCTATTGAAAGTAAAATAAAAACAATGACCCTTCGTATGTTGGCTAGGCTACTTGGTGCACTGCGGTTAGTCATAAGTTCGATTGCCACTTGAAGTAATATGTGTGGTCCATAGAATACATAAATATGTAGAGAGTGACACTTTTTATCAGCCATAGAAATATCAAAATCAAAAAATCAAAATCAAAATATTTTATTCAACGTAGTCACTGGGAACACTTATTCGTCGTAACGTAACTTATTTAATAAAGTTACCAAAATTAGCACCGTTTCCAAGAAAAAATACCTGCCAGGAAAGTACATAACAATATACATACATACATATCATCACGCCGAGTCCCTAACTTAGGCCGAGAGTATAGAGCGCCAGTTCTCTCTAGACTTAACATACCTCTTTCGCTTCGTCCACATTCATCAGTCTCTTCATACATGCTCGTCGGTTTCGACTACTTTTGACCTTGGGCGTCCGATCGATCCGTGATATCTAATTGTATATCATAAATTTTTCGCTGGAGATATATTTAAAGTACCAACGTGACAGATAGCCAGTCCATCGCCATTACTCAAGCACGACCATACATACGTGTTAGAATGTCTTCTCAGACGTATACAGGTTTCCTCTCGATGTTTTCCTTCACCGTAAAGCTCGTGGTGTGCCTTAGCACCGTACTTAAGTTCAAAAAAAGTTGCATCTCGCGGTATCACCGTAACTTGCAAGAAATATTTCCTACTTCAAGAATCAGAGGGATGTGGGGCCTTTCTGCCTACCCGTGAGTGCCTTTGGGGGACGCATGATAACATACAGATTTCATCTTTACTTTGCTTTTACTACGTGATAAAGAATTTCACTCCGACATTTATTAAAAGCGCCTGATAAAAATTAAAGCAATGAGCACGTCAGTAATTTTGCTGTTCAATTTCAAGGTGTAATGTTAATACCAATATCAAAATATTTTTATTTCACATAGGCCTAGATGGGCACTTATTAAACGTCTAAAAAGGTACACGGTTCGGGTTGGTCGTTTCCATGGAGAAGAACCGGCAAGAATCACCATGGTTACTCTTTTCAAATCATCAAAGTCAATTAGGTATATACAATAACAATATTATTATGTTACAGCATTAATTCTTAAGTATGTGGGAACAGCGTAGGCCCGACAATAGGTCGTTTACGCACACACCCCACATTCCACGGTGTGAGATATTTTTGGGTGCCAACGTGACAGATGGCGAGTCCATCGCTCTTCCTCAATCACGACTATACATACGCCTTTGAATTTCTTCTCAGACGTATGCAGGTTTCCTCTCGATGCTTTCCTTCACCGTAAAGCTCGTGGTGTGACTAATCACTGTACAGACAGTGTGCGGATAGTGCCATCCACGAAGACGCGCCCCATCAATGTCTAGTCGGGGGTTTCGCGGCATGCGGGCAGTATGACCCGAGTGTATTAATTGTAGTGTGCGTGTGCACTGATAGGTAATCTGTGTGTACCGACAATGCTCAAACATTAGTGGAAGGTTGCACACTTACACAAAAAATTCCCTACAGGAAGAATAGTGGGGCGCGTCTTCGTGGATGGCACTGACTAAACTAATTGGTACAGTCGGGCTTCGAACTTGCAATGGTTGTACTGCAGGCAGCTACACAAACCAATCGGACACCATGGCTCTTATTCAATTTATAATATCCTCTCGCCTTCCCATAAGGGTAGGCAGAGGTGTATAGGTAGTACCCACCATTTATATCCGGCTTTTTTCACTTACTCATTCAATTAACTAATCATTATAAATGCGAATATTTGTGAGGATATTGGTTTCTCTTGCAAACAAAAACTGCTGAACGGAATCCGATGAAATTTGGCACAGAGATAGATTATTAGCTGTACCAACACATAGGATATGTTTTGTTCCGAATATAAATCTTATTAAACATATTTTATAACATAATATTAATTATTAATCATGTACTTACGTGAGTGGAGTTTCCAGCATCTCGGTGGAATCACCTGAAATGGAAATTATGAAGTTAATATATATATATATATATATCTTAATATATATATTTCTTGTGTGCGTGTGTATGTGACTGAACTCCTCCTAAACGACTGGACCGATTTTGATGAAATTTTTTGTGTGTGTTCGTGGAGATTCGAGAATGGTTTAGATTCACAATTGGCCACCCGATAGGTGGCGCTGTGATCGTGTTTTAGGGCATTTACTTTTTTCACCCAAGCGAAGCTGGGCGGGACCACTAGTATATATATATATATATATATATATACTAGTTGTCCCGCCCACCTTCGCTTGGGTGAAAAAATAAGCCCAGTAGCGCCACCTATCGGGTCCAATTGTGAATCTAAACCATTCCCAGATCCCCTTGAACACACACAAAAAATTTCATCAAAATCGGTCCAGTCGTTTGAGAGAAGTTCAGTGACATACACACTCACAGAAGAATTATATATATAAAGATGTATATATATCTTACTAATATTATAAATGTGAAAGTTTGTAAGCTTGGTGCCGTATTAAAGAGCCGTGGTGGCCGAGTGGTTCGAGCAGTTGCCTGCGACGCAAAGGTCGCAAGTTCGAATCCCGACTGTACCAATAAGTTTTTCTAAACTTAAGTACAGTGATTAGTCACACCACGAGCTTTACGGTGAAAGAAAACATCGAGAGGAAACCTGCATACGTCTGAGAAGAAATTCAAAGGCGTATGTATAGTCGTGCTTGAGTAACGGCGATGGACTCGTCATCTGTCACGTTGGCACCTAATATACCTCTGGCGGAAAGTGGGTGTGTGGGTATTACCTATACACCTCTGCCTACCCCTTCGGGGACCCTTGTGGGAAGGCGTAAAGATATATTATTATAAATTTGGATGATTCCGGTTCTTTCACGGCCAAACGGCTAAACCTATTTGGCTGAAAGTTGAAATGGTGATAGCTTATACCTAGGAATAGGAAATAGGCTACTTTTTTTTTAAATCCTGAAAAATTCAAAGTTCTAATATTATAAAGTATGTTGCTTTTCACGGCATAGCGGCCGAACCGATTCTAGCAGGAAAATTTCCCTTCTTCGAACTCCACGAAAGCTTCTTTTTCGAACTCCACGCGGGCGAAGCCGCGGGCATAAGCTAGTATATATATATAAGGGTCCTCGATTGGATAGGCAGAGTTGTTTAGTACACACCCACTTTTCGCCGTAGATAAATTTTAGGTTCGCCGTTACTCAATACGCCTCTGAATGTTTTCTCAAACGTATGCAGTTTTCCTATCGATATTTTCCTTCACCGTAAAGTTCGCCGAATTCGAACCTGGAATTTTCTAAATATTTCGCAGACAACTAACTAGTTATACCAGTTAGTTATGTGTATACATAGTTTAGGTGCTAACGTGACAGATGGCGAGTCCATCGCCGTAATTCAAGACGCCTTTGAATTTCTACTTAAACGCAAGTATGAAGTTTTCCTCTATAAAATACTAGTGTAAATATACATAAATAAATACCTGGGACAATTCCACACAAATTGACCTAGTCCCAAATTAAGCAAAGCTTGTGTTATGGTAACTAGACAACGATATATTTACTTACATAGATAGATAAATACATAAATACATGGAACATCCAAGACTAAGGCACAAATACTCGTGTTCATCACACAAATATCTGCCCTCAGCGGGATTCGGACCTGCGACCTCAAGCTTCGCAGTCAGGAACTCTAACAACTAGACCAGACGGCCGTCAAATACATACTAATAGTGATTATGATAACTGGCGTATGTTTTTGTATCATAAAGATGGCAGATGCGCTTGGGCACTGACGAATGGGCTGAACGTTGAACGTTGCGCGTGACTAGAACGTACAGGGTTCCGTCTCAAGTAAATAAATCCTACAAAAACAACCACCCCGGTTACCTTTTTTAAACTCCGCTTCCTTTAACGTTGAGACGGGGTAGGCAGAGAGTATAGAGCGCCAGTTCTCTCCAGACTTACATACTTCTTTCGCTTCGTCCACATTCATCAGTCTCTTCACACATGCTCTTGTGTTACACTTTCGCTTTGTATATCTGTTTCGTCAATCCTTCTTCACTCATCCTTCCTATATGTCCAAACCAACATAACATGCCTTTTTTACCTTTAAAATGACACTCTCGTTCACGCCAGTCGTTTGGCAAACCTTCATAACGGATTTGATCTAAAACCGTTACTCCGCACATTTATCGAAGGGTACGCTTCTTAGGGGGCGTCCATAAATTACGTGAGATGTTTAAGGGGGGGAGGGGGTCGAGTCAAATCTCATCTTATCTTACGTTGGAGAGAGGGGGGTTTCGGCAAATATCACGCAATTCTTTTTCTGATTAAATAAAAAAATATATACCAATTTGGTCCATTTAATCCAGATTGAACATGCGTAAGATTTAATCTTATAATTAAACTTTCAGCAATATTGATTACCTACTAGTCTTAACTAGTCGTAAATAAAAGCACGAAGCAATTTTTTTTTCTTTTTACAATAAAAATCCAACGCGTTTGCGTAGGAAACCCACATTTTGAAAAATCTCACGTGAGATTGGGGGATGGGGGGGGGGGGGGGGAGTTGAATAAAATCTCACGATATCTCACCAGGGGGGATGGAGGGACAGAAAATTAAAAAATACACCTCACGTAATTTATGGACGCCCCCTTAACTGCAGTTATGCTATTTTCATTATTCCCCCGACATATCCAGGATTCACTGCCGCATGATAAGGCACCAATATCGCGGTGCGTACCTACAGCTGCTCGGGTGCATGCTTGTTAAAACTTTTACTGCCCATCAAGGTCAACATTGCCCCATTCACTTTATGACCAGCAGTTATCCTTCCTTCAATATCTTTGTCATACTTTCCATCCCATGTTAACATGCTTACAAGATGTACAAATGAATTAGTTTGCTCTAGAATTAGCCCATTTACCGATATAGCACACTCAGTCACATATCTTACGTCAAAACCTTAATCCTTCCTGTATTTAGGTCAGCGGCTACTTCTTTTGGGTCACACCACATACTTATAACATTTGATGATTGGATATTAAGAGTATCGCTCGCACATTGCCAAGCATGCAGGGATATTTTCACACCCTTCCTAAAGTACTCCATGCTGTTCAATCTAGGGAAAACTTAAATGGGGTGTGACGTTGATTCCACTGACGAAGTTAACTGTATGTACTGTATGCTGTACTCTCTTGAGGTTTTCCCTGGAGAGTACAGCATGGAGTTCTTCAAGAAGGGTGTGAAAATATCCCTACATGCTTGGCAATGTTGCAAGCGTCCATAGGCGGCGGTAACCGCTTACCATCAGGCAGACCGCATGCTTGTTTGCCACCCATGTGGTATAAAAAAAAAGTTTACATATGTTTACCTAACATCTAATATTCAACCTCCGCTTTGTCCAGTAGAGACAGATACTTACAGGAGGTAGACATGCTGGTAACTTTATTTGGCACACAATAGATCTTCAAATCAGTATGACTGTCCAATCCATTTTAGACACACAGCACCTGAAATGCATTAATACATATTATTATTATTATTATTCAGGAGCCGTGGCAGGCCAGAAGGAGCTGAGTGGGAGGAGAGTGATATTTGTGTAGCTTACAACGCAAAGATTGCTAGTTGTAGTCCCAACTAGACTTGTGAGTTTGTTCCAACTTACATACAGTGATTAGTCACACCACAAGCTAAAGTGTGAAGGAAAACATTGAGAGGGAACCTGCTTAGTTTGAGACGAAATTCAAATGCTTATCTATACTTGACAAAATAATTATGGACGGAAACATTGTTACATACATATCATCACGCCAAGTCCCTAACGGGGTAGGCAGAGAGTATAGAGCGCCAGTTCTCTCTAGACTTACATACCTCTTTCGCTTCGTCCACATTCATCAGTCTCTTCATACATGCTCGTCGGAAACATTGTTATCTAAATATATCTTTGGCAAAAGCGGGGGTGCAATACTTAACTTGTCTGCCTACTCCTTCGGAAACCCTAGAGGGTATGGGTGTAGATTATAAATAGTCACATTCAGAACTCCTGCAGCTGCAGGTCTATGCTGAGTTCCTCTAGTGTTATTGCAGAAAGAAAGAACACAGAGAAAACTTGGTGGCTTCAAATACTGACATACCTTCATCAACAAAAGTTAACTCAAGGCACTAAGTAACTTAAACTACGAGTAGTCATATACTCGGAAGCTACAGAATGCTGTTGAATATTGAACAAAAGGCGTCTACCGCATTGTTCTAGTTAAAGCTGTATTTATATGCATAATCATTATTAATATAGGTAAAGTTACACTCACGAGTGTATTGTATACTCGGACAATGCCACTGACCTTTATTTAGATCATATATATACGATCCTGCATTGTTGAAATGCGATAAATATCCAACCATCACGACACTTTCATAGAAAACTTTGCACACACTGTAAATTTAATTCAAGGTATAAAATAGAAGACAATTAGATACACAATAGTAAAAAAAACGTAGCGTATATTTTTTTGTTATTTTTAAACAACATTTAAAGATATATAAAATTTCCAGCAGCTCAATACGAGAGAAAAATTACTTTACTTCTGTTAGTTTCATAACGTCAATAGTTTGTTGACAGTTAGACTAAACATATTTTGACAGCATTCACAGCGTTCAGAAACAGAACAGATCAGTTGGTTGACTTTTGAATATCTTGGGTAGGTACAATCTCAAGCTAACTCCGAACAAGTAATACAAAAAGAAAAAAATATGCAAGATATAATAATATAGGGTGCCGACCTTGAATTTAGTAAAATAATTACGGCTTACGAGAGTACCTGAGTACGAGAGGCGTGATGATTGCGATTTTGTTCTAAACACAATTAATTATGTTAATTTTTTTTTTTAAGTTTCCCTGTTAATGCTACGTTGGAATAATGCTTTTTGATTATCTCGTGTTCATATAGGCCATGGATTTACTATACGTATAGTACCAATTAATTAACAAATCCTAGATACGAATCTATCTTCACCACCACCACCACCGGCGCCGCCCCACCCTTATTTCATTCTGCCTTGCCTTGTCAGTTTGTCATGTCAAAGTCGTTGATCGAGTGTCTATTGTCGACGTAAACAACCTGGAATAGTTTGAATATTATTGTTTATTTTATCAATTCTATAAAAGTAAAATGACGACGCACAATGTGAACGTTTGCGATATCGGAGAAGATGTTAAGGAAGTGCTGAAGAAATTTCGTTTCCAGAAACACAGCTCAAATTCTGCATTAATATTGAAGGTACCTGAAATCCAAGACTTTCCGCAAATTTTCCACAAACTAAGTTACGAATGACGAATAATCACTTATTAGGCGATATACATTTTAACTAATGGTTTAGGCTATTTATAAGCAGGTATAAAATATTAAATTGTACGTAAATAAATGGAACGATATCGTATAATGGCGTGAGTCAGTGTTTAGTCAAGCGTGTAGCTCTTGTAATCAACAGGAAGCTGCCTAATGAAGTAAAATATACTTGTGAGCGATTTCTACAGTTGTTGGTTCATCGATCTGACATGCATTATATGTTAAACAATTCGAAAAGTCACTTAATAGAATAGAATAGTAATATATTTATTTATACTGGCGGTTTATGCCCTCTGCTTACCCCGTTAGGGATTCGGACTTTTTTTGATTTTTTTTATACAACATACATACATACATATCATCACGCCAAGTCCCTAGGGGGGTAGGCAGAGAGTATAGAGCGCCAGTTCTCTCTAGACTTACATACCTCTTATATACAACAAGAGTGGCAAACAAGCATACGGCCCACCTGATGGGAAATGGTTACGCTCACGATACCTAAGTATCGTGAGCGTAAATTGGCTACGTCACTTGGTCTTGGCTTGGTCACTTGACCAAGACTAATTTTGTTAGGACTACTTAATTCTATGTTAGTAATAATTACTGAACCCGTGTTATCACAGTATAATGCCAATAGCTATCCCACAGGAGAACATTTTTCTTACCTATGTTCTAATTCAGGCTGTAAGATACCTCAGTTCCATTTTTCATCTGGATCTGTTCAGCTGTTTTTAAATAATGGAGTGACAAACATAACAACTCACACATACATATTATTATCAGTCCCTTATTGGTAGGCAGAGCGCCAGTTAACCCCTAAGACTTACAGACCTCTTTCATTACATCCACATCAGTCTCTTCATACAAGCTCCCTGGTTTCATTACTCACATACTGACAACCGTCTGGTCTAGTGGTTAGAGCTCCTGACTGCGAAACTTGAGGTTGCGGGTTTGTGTGATGAACACGAATATTTGTACCTTAGTCTTGGATGTCCTATGTATTTATGTATATATCTATCTATATAAGTAAAGATATTGTTGACTAGTTACCATAACACAAGCTTTGCTTAATTTGGCACTAGGTCAATTTGTGTGGAATTGTCCCAGGTATTTATTTATTTATTTATATATAAGCAATCATAGGTCAAGTAGGATGTTGGTACTGAGTGCGGTTGAGTGCCTAACCCGTTAGGGACTCGGTGTGATGATATGTGGGTATGTATGAGTGCTGTTAAGTAAGTCCACTTTATTCCTTACTTGAGTCCAAGCCCCACTGTCCAATATAAAGTGGAAGCTGTATAACTAACCAAATTTTTTGTATAGTAAGCAACAACCTATTGTCGGCTCTACACTGTTCCCCCATACTTAAGTACTAATATGCTGTAACATATATAATTATATTATATTGTTATTGTATACAAAATTATTTGAAAAGAGTAACCATGAAGTTTCTAGCTGGTTCATCTCCATGGAAACGACCAACCTGAACTGTGCAGCATTTTTGTCTATTATTTCATAGTCACAATTATCTGTTAGCTCCAAACAATATGACAGATGAAGTCGAGAATGGTTTTGATTCACAATTGGACCCGATAGGTGGCGCTGCGATCGTGCTACGGGCAATTTAACTTTTTCACCCGAGCGAAGCTGGGCGGGGCAGCTAGTGTATACATACATATATGTATCATATGTTGGTATCAATAAGTATGATATGATAATATCATATATTATATAATCTATATATCTATACTAATATTATAAAGAGGAAAGATTTGTTTGTTTGTTTGTTTGTAATGAATAGGCTCCGAAACTACTGGACCGATTTCAAAAATTCTTTCACCTTTGGAAAGCTACATTATCCCCGAGTAACATAGGCTATATTAAATTGGACCCGAAAGGTGGCGCTGCGATCGAGTTTCAAGAATTTTTACCTTTTTACCCGGGCGAAGCTTTCTGTGTGTTTCTGTGTGTCTTAAGCTTGATTCGAGAATGGTTTAGATTTACAATTGGACCCAATAGGTTGAGCTGCGATCGTGTTACGGGCAATTTAACTTTTTCACCCGAGCGAAGCTGGGCGGGACAGCTAGTAGAACTATAAAGTGGCTTGATAAAGATTTGTTCCAGTAATACAAACTGTCACATGATTTTATTATCTTTGAATGCACATTTTGTAGACTCAAATTTCTTATCATACATATATATATATATTGACGTATGTTGACGATCCCATGTCCACAGGCTTGGGACCACTAAGTCCGAGGAGAGACTGCTTCCTGTGAGTCACTTGTATCACGGAGAGTGAATAATAATAATAATATAATAAATACCTAGGACAATTCCACACAAATAGACCTAGTCCCAAATTAAGCAAAGCTTGTGTTATGGTAACTAGACAACGATATATTTACTTATATAGATAGATATATACTTAAAGAGCATTGGTGGCCGAGTGGTTCGAGCAGTTGCCTGCGACGCAAAGGTCGCAAGTTCGAATCCCGACTGTACCAATGAGTTTTTCTGAACTTCAGTACAGTGATTAGTCACACCACGAGCTTTACGGTGAAGGAAAACATCGAGAGGAAACCTGCATACGTCTGAGAAGAAATTCAAAGGCGTATGTATAGTCGTGCTTGAGTAACGGCGATGGACTCGCCATCTGTCACGTTGGCACCTAATATACCTCTGGCGGAAAGTGGGTGTTGGGTATTACCTATACACCTCTGCCTACCCCTTCGGGGACCCTTGTGGGAAGGCGTGAGGATATATTATATTATTATATATACTTAAATACATAGGACATCCAAGACTAAGGTACAAATATTGGTGTTCATCACACAAATATCTGCCCTCAGCGGGATTCGAACCCGCGACCTCACGTTTCGCAGTCAGGAGCTCTAACCACTAGACCAGACGGTCGTCAATATAGATATATTTGGCAGGTCGAATGGTTTTTTTTTTTTATACAACAAGAGTGGCAAACAAGCATACGGCCCATCTGATGGGAAACGGTTACCGCAGCCTATTTACGCTCACGATACCGAAGTATCACTTGCGTGTTGCCTCTCTGTGTTCGGAGAGTTATAGTGTGTTGGCAGCATAATGGGTTTAATCCCTCTGCTTCCAACACAATGTAACAATCCTCCCCCCTCCCCAAGGAGCTCATTACTGGAAACCTTATTCACCGCGTAGGAACACAACACAAAAATTTGTGTTATTTGGCTACGGACTTCTTTAAGGTGGAGGTCCTGCCCCAGTCGGGCAGCTCCGAATTCGAACGGGAAACCCGTTATGCCCTACCTCTCTTAGATAGGATAGAATGACAGACATGTTAGTGTGAGCGAACATAATAGTAAAATAACTACCAAGAACTAAACGATAGGTCGTTATAGTTTTGATAGCGACATCTTACAGCGAGTTAAAACTATTGACTCGGAGTCCTAAACAGAAAGTGTTCCGAAGAATTGTTCGACATGATGCCCACTTCCACCTTCTACCACCGCACCTCTCGCCATCGACGGGGAATTCATCCCCATACTTTGGAACCACAAAGGTCTCGCACTGCGCAGCTCCAAAGGAGTTTCCTACCGAAAACGCTCAGGCTGTGGAATGAACTCCCCGTTGAGGTTTTCCCTGGAGAGAACGGCATGGAGTTCTTCGAGAAGGATTTATGTAGCAATAATGTGACAAGGAAGCAAGCGGCCGCTCGATGGTCAGCCGTTACCGCCGCCTATGTTATGTACGATAAAGAGCCATAGAAAAGATCTACTAATGATATGTTTGTTTGTCAGGTAAACAGAGAGAAACAAGCTTTGGAAGTGGATGAGGAGCTGGAGAGTGTGGAGTTAGAAGAGTTGCAAGATATACTGCCGTCTCACCAGCCCCGCTT
The DNA here is from genome assembly GCA_945859725.1 of Drepana falcataria. Taxonomy (NCBI): domain Eukaryota; kingdom Metazoa; phylum Arthropoda; class Insecta; order Lepidoptera; family Drepanidae; genus Drepana; species Drepana falcataria. The sequence continues at coordinate 4,852,682 of OX243950.1, read as the reverse complement.
TATTGTATACAGGTAAATGTCCCGTGAAGGACGAATATATCTAGTGAAGACACCCCTGCCTACCCCTTTTGGGAAGGCTCGATGTAGATATATACATACATACATACATATCATCACGCCAAGTCCCCAACGGGGTAGACAGAGAGTATAGAGCGCCAGTTCTCTCTAGACTTACATACCTCTTTCGCTTCGTCCACATTCATCAGTCTCTTCATACATGCTCGTCGGTTTCGAGTACTCTTAACGTTCCCGTCCTTGAGAGTCCGATCTATTTGATCCAGGTAGTTGGAACGTGGCCTTCCTCTGCCTCTTCTTGCACACACTTTTGCTTTATATATCTGTTTCGTCAATCTTTCTTCACTCATCCTTTCTATATGTCCAAACCAACGTAACATGCCTTTCTTCATCTTTACAATCACGCCCTCATTCACGCCAGTTGATTTGCGGATTCGATCTAATATCGTTACGCCGCACATTTTTCGAAGAGATCGCATCTCAACTGCATTCAAGCTATTTTCATACTTCCTCTGACATACCCAGGATTCGCTGCCATACAATAAGGTAGGTACCAATATCGCGTTGTGGACAGCAACTCGAGCATTCTTGCTCAGACTTTTACTGCCCATCAACGCCGACATGGCTCCATTCACCTTATTTCCGGCAGCTATCCTTCTTACAATATCTTTTTCATACTTTCCATCTCGTGTGAACATGCTTCCTAGGTATACAAATTCATTCACTTGCTCTAGAATTTGCCCATGTATGTACATATGTGTATGTATATAGAATGGTTTATACATATTAGCTTAAAAAAATTAAGTTCTTGGATCACGATCGCACCGCCACCTATTGGGTCCAATTGTAAATCTAAACCATTCCGCACCTACTTGGCACACAAAACAAATTATCAAAAGCGGTCCAGCCGTTATGCACACGGAAGAACTTATACAATTATAAACATGTAAAAAGTTAATTTCTAATCGATAGTACACTCAAACGTGTATGAAGAGTGAGGTCGAGAGGTTGGCGCCTGCCCCGTAAGAGACTAGGCGCGATTATATAGCAGTTGAGATGCGATCTTTTCGAATGTGCGGAGTAACGATTTCAGATCGAATCCACAAGGAAAAGATTCGCAAAATAACTGGCGTGGACGAGGGTGTGATTGTAAAGTGGGTGGGGTACTTTCTATACATCTCTGCCTACCCCTTCAGGCACCTTAATTTGGGGCAATTTTTTTGCTTTTTAATTTTATTACAGCCAATAATATGAACTTACAGCTAAAAGCCTACACTTGCATACTTTTAAATTATATACTAAGAATGTCAATTCACTCACGCCTTCCAACCAGGGTCTCCGAAGGGGTAGGCAGAGGTGTATAGATAGTACCCATACACCCACTTTCCGCCAGAGATATATTTTAGGTGCCAACGTGACAGATGGCGAGTCCGTCGCCGTTACTCAAGCACGACTATACAAACGCCTTTGAATTGCTTCTCAGACGTAGGCAGGTTTCCTCTCCATGTTTTCCTTCACCGTAAAGCTCGTGGTGTGCCTCACTGTTAATAAATGTGGAAAAAGTCCTCAATCCAGTCGGGATTGGAACTCGCGCCGTTTGCGTGGCAGGCGGGTGCTGTGACCTCTCGGCCACGCCGCCTCCTCTTGTCCTGACGTATAAGTGGTATGGTATCGCAGTGCAGGCACAACCCTCGTTCCCTCTCGATGTTTTCCTTCACCGTAAAGCTCGTGGTGTGACTAATCACTGTTCTTATATATATATATATAATGATTTCCAGTTATAAAATGGAGCATGATGATGGCAGAGTATCGTTCCCCATGTGTTTCATATTCTACACTCCAAGAGACGCGCACATGGAGCTACAGGTAACACTAAACTTATACACATAGGCAATACTACCTACCTAGATCAAATCGATCTGACACTCAAGGATGGAACGTCAAGAATAATCGAAACAAGCATGTATGAAGAGACTTATGAATGTGGACGATGCGAAAAAGATACGTAAGTCTAGAGAAAACCTTTGCCTACCCCAAAGACAGAGCAATGATATGTTTTGATATTTGTATATGAACTCGCAGTCTTGACTTGACTTTGCAAATGACTTTTGCACGACTCGGGTTCAGCTCTAGAAATTGTGCAAAGCATGTGTTTTCTTGAAAACTCTTTGAAAACAACACATTTTCGTCTTGTTTGTGGTTTTATTATTCATCTTGGCATTCGGATACAGGGTAAATAGGTTTGATCGATTTAGCCACAAAAAAATATTAATGTGGACGAAGCGATAGAGGTATGTAAGTCTAGAGAGAACTGGCGCTCTATCCTCTCTGCCTACCCCGATAAGGACACGGCGTGATGATATGTATGTATGTATGATAAATAATCTCCGAGCCCTCCTTTCACGCCCCACTATTACTGTGAATTAACAGTAATTAATTTAAAGGGAATTTCTCTTGGTTTTGTATCAAAAGAAATCAAAAACCTTTTATCCAACGCAAGGGCCACAGGGAACACTTATTGAACGTCACATACTAGATATAAAACTACAGTTACCACCGTTTACAAGAAAAACCTGTCAGGAGAAGAAACTGCGAGACAGCTCTGTCCAGCGCAATCTCTTTGACCTCCCTATACGCCATGACAGACACCTTTGCTATAAGAGCTGGGCTCTTGTCGGCGTCTCTGATGCAACTCCTTCCATTTGCCTCTGTCCAGCGCAATCTCTTTGACCTCCCTATACGCCACGACAGACACCTTTGCTTTAAGAGCTGGGCTCTTGTCGGCGTCTCTGATGCAACTCCTTCCATTTGCCTCTGTCCAGCGCAATCTCTTTGACCTCCCTATACGCCATGACAGACACCTTTGCTTTAAGAGCTGGCCTCTTGTCGGCCTCTCTGATGCAACTCCTTCCATTTGCCTCTGCCCAGCGCAATCTCTTTGACCTCCCTATACGCCATGACAGACACCTTTGCTTTAAGAGCTGGCCTCTTGTCGGCGTCTCTGATGCAACTCCTTCCGTTTGCCTTTGTCCAGCGCAATCTCTTTGACCTCCCTATACGCCATGACAGACACCTTTGCTCTAAGAGCTGGGCTCTTGTCGGCGTCTCTGATGCAACTCCTTCCATTTGCCTCTGTCCAGCGCAATCTCTTTGACCTCCCTATACGCCATGACAGACACCTTTGCTCTAAGAGCTGGGCTCTTGTCGGCGTCTCTGATGCAACTCCTTCCATTTGCCTCTGTCCAGCGCAATCTCTTTGACCTCCCTATACGTCCTTGTATGTGTTTGTGTGTAATCATTGAGTATTCTTTAAAGGTGATGTACGCTGGCACCCAAAGAGCTTTAGCGGCGGCCGTGGGTGCTCCCAGACTGCTTGAAGTGAGGGAGATTGATGAGCTGACTGCCGAATGGCTGCACGAGAAACTTTCCAGATAGGGTGTACTGAACTTTAACGTATGCTAAATGTACTATCGAGTCCATAAGTTAAGATATCTTTGGAAATGTATTTATAATGATAATTAATAGACTTTTTAAATGTATTTAAAACTAGACTGTATTGCATTAGTTTGATAAGATTTCCATTAGGTAAGTATAGTCGAGAAATTCGAAGCGATTTTTGCTTTAATTAATACGGATTACACCTATTACATTAATTAAAGGTATGTCATGTAAAATATATTACTCAGTCTTACCTAAAAACTACATTCGTACATGCTCGACCAGACATCCAAACGTCCGCGTCATGCAAAGAAGTTGCAGGGCTTAGTCCAAGAGAGCGTTGAGCGCTTTGAGGGTCCTGATAGCACCTAAATGTGTCTGGCGAAAAGTGGGTGTTGCCTGTGTGAAGTGTATAGTCTTTAATGTATATCATTTATGGATACCATAGACAATAAAAACAAGTTAACTGACGCGTACCACATATTCATTATGGCGCGAAATTCAAATGTCATCTGCAAAAAAACATTTGAGGTACCTAACATGTAATTAAATACACGAGTTCTCTTAAGGGACGCTTACAACTCATTCTCTTCTCACTCTGCCTATCCATTCGGTGACAGCTGTGGGAAAGCGTAGAGAAACTGAAAATATCATGTTTCCCCTGACATACCCAGGATTCGCTGCCATAGAATAAGGTAGGTTACAAATATCGCGTTGTGGACAGCAACTCGAGCATCCTTGCTCAGGCTTTTACTGCCAATCAACGCCGACATGGCCCCATTCACCTTATTACCGGCAGGTATTCTTCACACATCCTATATCCATTTAGAATTTTATAAATTACTTGCCTATTGTACAATCTGTGCGAAAATTTGATAGAACTAAAATAATTATTTTCCTATTATATTATAATACTAAGCTGTGCCCGCCACTTTGTCTGCGTGGAATTTAACAAAAAAGTTATTGTTCATTATCTAAAATAAAACTCCTTTTTATATCAGCTATCTGCCAGTGAAAGTCCCGTCAATCTCAGCCCAGTCGTTTCAGAGATTAGCCGGAACAAACAGAGAGACAGACAAAAACTGTAATAAATGTTATTTTGGTGTATGTACCGTGTATACATCCATATGCATTTAGTAAGAAGCGGTTATTTTAATATTACAAACAGACACTCCAATTTTATTTACATGTATAGATAAGTTTAAACATGCACATTTTGCATCACGCTGTGATCCTCATTAGTATCCAGAGAGAGAAGAGTGCCAGTTCTCTCTAGATTTGGCAACCTCTATGAATAGGTATTTATTATACTCTATAATTTTCTATATCAATGCCCAAGTACAGTACTGGGGTTGAGATCTGGTTACCAATTCCCTGTAGAACTCCCGTTTACCAGTTGTTCTCGTTATCTTGCCAAAACTTTGTCGGTATAGTCCCAATGGCGTGGTTATAGTGTATGGCTCATACATAGTTAAAGACTCTATAATTTGACAGATGTCAAAAATGACATCTGTCATTGAATGTAAATTGGCTGATGTCAACGGCAATAGTGGTGAGGTCTTCCCACAGGGGCACCGAAAAGCCTACTTTTCGGGTTATTATTCCTATATATTATTTTCCCTGTGGGTTGGTAGTACATATTTTATTGATGTGTCATAAAACATTTGTAAGTTTGAAAATGTATACAACTGTCGGTACTAGTGGTTGTAACGTGCTCCTAGTTTGAGGGAGCTTAGGTTCGATTCCCGCCGATCCCACCCACCGCACACCGGAAATGTGTGCGATGATCAAGACTATTCGACTGTGCCTCCACAATTGTTTAAAAGTTTCACATACTGGCAACACTACACATATCAATGAATTCCGTTGAATTATGCACTACGGTTGACATCTGTACCTTTAAAATAGTTGTTAAGTTAACTTGGCGACATTAAGGCCACCAGTGGTCACCAATAGATTATTAACTAGCAATTTATTGAAAACTTTCTGAACGAAACTGTCTAAATTTGTACAAATTTGTGTAGCGCTTGCAGCGGTACAAAGCGGAACTAGATTTGCCAGGTCACGTGGCATTTAAAATACATTTTTGTATTTAGAATATTTAATAATATATTACAAACAATTTTAATAAAATTTCTACAAAAAAGTACATTTATAAGTTTTATTTACAATTCACCCTGATTATTGAGCCTGTTGCAGTGTTTGTGTCATTTCGCATACTGAATTAGCGTCGGCCATCTTTACGTCTGATTCTAATAATAATAATAATAATCCTCACCTGCTCCTATGTAGGTAGGCAGAGGTGTATAGGTAATACCCACACAATAATGTATTACCTGTATATTTTGTCTGATTCTAGAGTTATTTTTTTACACATATTAACTAAGGACTCGCCATCTGTCATATTGGCACTTAAGGTGGCCGTGGCCTTCCCTTGTGACAAAGAAAATGGCCGATGTATAAATCTTTATATTAAATTCACAGAACTTTCTCAACCACAGTAAAGATCCATCAAAAGAACTTAGTCCCCATAACTTTGGCCGAAGGGGTAGGACAATTGGCCAAGTCGACGCCGTACTGCAACATGTCGGCGTAGTTAAACACTGCCAATTCCTCGTAGTTGCATTTCGCTGCGAGGACCTGCGATTGCAGAGCCGTAAACACTGTGGCTGTTGCTCGCACCCCTAGAGCCTTGCATAGGGGCTCCCTAGAAAACGAACCAAGGTCTGAATGCCACACATCACTTCCATGAGTGCGAAAGGGACGGCTATCTTTCCATCACACCTCTCCACAACCAAACAGTGTTTCCTTTAGCGACGGCTCTGGAATTAACTCACCGTCAAGGTTTTCCCTACAATGAAGATCTCTTGTTGAGTTTACTTCTCGCTATCGACGGGAAATTCTGTATGAAATTGCGGTTTCAGAAAACAATATCAATATACTATTATTTCACATAGACCTAGACGGGAACTTATAAAACGTCGAAAAAGGTACACGGTTCGGTTTGGTCGTTTCCATGGAGAAGAACCGGCAAGAAACTCCATGATAACTCAAAGGAGTTTCCTTCCGCGAAGGCTATGGATTGAACTCCCCGTTGAGGTATTCCCTAGCGACTACAGCATGGAATTCTTTAAAGGTGTGAAGAGATTGTTGTACGTTCAGCAGCGTGCGAGCGTCACCCATCGTCTTATTAGGTAGGTCCATCCATAGAAAACTACTTACCTTGCATGCTAGACATGCTTAGTAGAACATTAATAAAAATTTAATGGTTAAGCCACGACCTCCAAAATAGGTGCGCTGTAAATAAGGGCAGTTCCTTCGTCCCTCGTGCTGCCGCAACCATGGCCAATGTAGGTATGGTTGGTAACCGCTTTCCATCAGGCAGGTCGTACGCAAAAGACTTCCATATTATGGGATATTTTTCTATTCAATAAAAGGTATAGTACAATAAAAGATAATGTATGATCGCAATGACGTGGACATTTACCGAAATAAGCTTAATGAAAATTTGTGTGTTTATGTTTGTTTCTCTTTCATGCAACAACTACTGAAGGGAATGGGATGAAATCTGGCACAGAGATAGATTATTAGCTGGACTAACACATAGCATACCATAGCATAGCATAACAACGCATAGCACTAACACATAGGACTAGGACATAACACGTTTTAAAAAAGATATTAAAGTGATGAAACTACGGAACAGCTTGTTATATGATAGTGAAAAAAATATATACCTAATCATGACACACACTTGTTTTTGGAGATCAAACCCTGGACTATAACCCAGGCGGGACGTGAGTTTGCAGCTTGAGTTGAATAAATACCTGGCAGCAAAAATCTTAGCGCCAATATTCTGCCCTCTGTGTTCTGGCAACACTGTCAACCCACTCGATGTTAGGTAGCTATCGATCCCGTAATGTTCGAACACGTTGCACAACGCCTCAGCTTTTGTGAGAGTCAGTAGTAGCTTCTTCCATGGCTCTCCCTTGACCTAGAATCGAACATTTAACAGAGGTACGGCGAAGAGATAGAAGACTACTGAAGATCGCAGGTAGGTCCACGTCCAAATGGCACTGCGAGTGTAGTGGCGTGTTCCTGCGGTGAGGTATCCAGTACTCCATGGGGACATGAAATACGTTGAGATCTACCTAAGGCTTTCTAATGAGAGGTAGGCACAGTGGATACTCCCGTCCACAATAGCAGTCCCCGCCTGGGGCAGTACCTCCACCTTACAGAAGGTCGCAGCCAAATGGCACTGCGAGTGTAGTGGTGTCTTCCTGCGGTGAGGTATCCAGTACTCCATGGGGACATGAAATACGTTGAGATCTACCTAAGGCTTTCTAATGAGAGGTAGGCACAGTGGATACTCCCGTCCACAATAGCAGTCCCCGCCTGGGGCAGTACCTCCACCTTACAGAAGGTCGCAGCCAAATGGCACTGCGAGTGTAGTGGTGTGTTCCTGCGGTGAGGTATCCAGTACTCCATGGGGACATGAAATACGTTGAGATCTACCTAAGGCTTTCTAATGAGAGGTAGGCACAGTGGATACTCCCGTCCATAATAGCAGTCCCCGCCTGGGGCAGTACCTCCACCTTACAGAAGGTCGCAGCCAAATGCCACTGCGAATGTAGTGATGTGTTCCTGCGGTGAGTAAGTTTTCCTGAACTCCACAAAGAAGATAACCATTATTATTAGCCGGTAGGCATAATAAAGGAGTGTTTCGACGGGAAATTGTTCCATGCGGGATTTTCATATAAAGAGCTCCCTCCTCTCTTCTTCTACCTAGCCGGACTGTTGCAATAAGAGGCCTACCACCTAGTACCCCGTCCCTTATGGCCAGTAATGTGACTAGCTACAGTGCCCTTCACACCGCACAGTGTAATGTACGTACACTATTGCTTGGCGGCAGGATATCTACCTTACATACCTACCTCCTCATCACCCTCTTCATCCTCTTCAGTCTTCACCATCGTGATGTTGAACCCGACCAGGTCCTTGGCCTGGCCTTCCACCTCTGTGAAGCAAGCCAAGCTGACTCCTTGGGAGACGTACTGCTCCCAATTGGCTCTGATAGTTGCTATCGATACTGGATCCTTCGTTATACCTGGATGGGCAAGGCTTAGCTGATGATGAAGAGCATCTCTAATTTGTAGGTTTCGCCTTAAAAAACTAGCTCTATGTATGTACAAATAGACAATTCAATACAAACATACATACATACATATCATCACGCCGAGTCCCTCACGGAGAAGGCAGAGAGAGTAGAGTGCCAGTTCTCTCTAGACTTACAAGTCTGTTTTTAATATCAAAATGACTTTGGTTGTGCATATGCATTTTTTTATATTCCACTTGGGTGGTATACAAGCCTATGGACGCTTGTTACACCAGGGGTATCACTCGCGCGCTGCCGACCCTGCAGGAATCTTTTCACACCCTTCTTGAAGAACTCCATGCTGTACTCTCCAGGGAAAATTATTCATACCATAGTGAAAAAAAATCTTGACTACTCGAAACCGGACTGTATGTATGAAGAGACTGATGAATTTGGGCAAAGCAAGGTCTGTAAGTTTTGAGAGAACTGGCGCTCTTCTCTCTCTACCTACTTCGCGAGGGACGCAGCGTGATGACCTGTAAGTGTGTGTGTGTGTGTGATAACAAAAACACAATTCATAAAAAAAAACTCTGTTGGTTCCAGCTAATCTTCGAAACGGCTGGACAGATACTGACTAGACTTTAATTGTATTGTGTTGAGGGTACAGCATGGAGTTCTTCAAGAAGGGTGTGAAAAGATTCCTACATGGTTGGCAGCGATATCCCTGGTGTTGCAAGCGTCCATTGGTAACCGCTTACCATCAGGCATTTGTGTTTAAAAACATACCTAGGATATCACATAAGGGTTCATCTCTCAGGAATGTTTCCTCCATCATGTCCAGACATCGCTTCCTGGAGCTGGGGTCCATGTCACGCACTTGGTACCTGAAGGAACGAAAGACCTATGATGTTTTCTCAGATTTCATGAAGACTGGCTGACTACCATTAAAGTGGCAAACATGTAACTGAAGGTAAGCGGTTACCGCCGCATATGAAAACTTGCCAAGGGCATCAGTCGCTGGTTGGAAGGGTGCTGCTAAGTCCTAATATTATAAACGGTTTTGGATGAAATTTGGCACAGAAATTTATTATTAGCTGGATCAAATTATGGGATATGTTTTGTTCCAAATAGAGCCGTGGTGGCTGAGTGGTTCGATAAGTTGCCTGCGACACAAAGATGGCAAGTTCGAATTCCGACTGTACCAATGAGTTTTTCTGAACTTTAACTAAGCACAGTGATTAGTCACACCACAAGCTTTACGGTGAAGGAAAACATCGAGAGGAAACCTGCATACGTCTGAGAAGCAATTCAAAGGCTACTAAAAGCAATACTATGTATAGTCGTGCTTGAGTAACGGCGATGGATTTACCATCTGTCACTGCATCTAAAATATATCTCTGGCGGAAAGTGGGTGTGTGGGTACTACGTATACACCTCTATAGCCTACCCCTTCGGGGACCCTTATGGGAAGGCGTGGGGATATATATTATTGGTTCGAGATATAAATCTAGCATTGAAAATAACACAATTTATTGTGTTGTGTTCCTACGCGGTGAATAAGGTTACCAGTATTGAGCTCCTTGGGGAGGGGGGGATTGTTATATTGTGTTGGCAGCAGAGGGATTAGTCCCATTATGCTGCCAACACAGTATAGCTCTCCGAACATAGAGTGGCAACGCGCAAGTGATACTTCGGTATTGTAAGCGTAAATAGGCTGCGGTAACCGTTTTCCATCGGGTGGGCCGTATGCTTGTTTGCCACTCTTGTTGTATTAAAAAAAAAAACCTTGAAGCACTGCTGGTACTTACAAATGAGCAGGTTTTCCATCTCTCTCCCTCCCCTTGAACCTCAGCCATACCTGGCCGAGTGGGACTGACGCCGGTCGTGTCCAGGGCATATCCTTGTTTCATAAAAAAAACATTAATAATGAAGTAGCCGTGGAGGTCGAGTTTATGTTCAACGCAAAAAATTCAACTTCGTATACCAACTGTACCAATAATTATGTCTGAACTTAAGTACGAATATAAGTACTGATGAATGTGGACGAAGCGAAAGAGGCATGTAAGTCTAGAGAGAACTGGCGCTCTATACTCTCTGCCTACCCCGTTAGGGACTCGGCGCATATGATGATGATGAAGTACGATAGTATCGAATCATAGGCGAATCGATCGGGATCGAGCGTTAAGTATGATGATGTATGTAAAAACGTAAGAGGTTTGTGTGTCTATTGATGGCTGGCGCTCTACTCTCTATGCCTACTCTGTGAAGGACTCGTATTTTACAAATATGTAAAATACGCAGTCACACAGGTTATTCACCTATAAAAAATGTTTATATAAGTATACGTCACTTGTCAAAACTGGCGCCAAATTGAACCACAGACAATAACAAAACAGCACTGAACCCAAAACTTGAAATAAAACTGTGCAAATTTTACTTACAATATAAAAAAAATCCGCACAGTATGTGTTATCTTTGACGCGGTGAACGCGCGAATGGGCAGTATTTATAGTTTATTTATAAAATTGATATGAATTGATAAGCGATATTTAACTTTATCTGCGTGCGCTAAGGATTATAATGAGTTTGATTACTAACTATACGTTTTAGAACAGTATTCGTTTGAATGTGTGAGTTAGCGCGTTTTCATTGTGCAACATTTTAGATAAGGTTTTAATATAACACTAGCTGTCCCGCCCAGGTTTGCCGGGTGAAAAAGTTAATATTTCCTGAAACACGATCGCAGCGCCACCTATCGGTTCCATTGTGAATCTAAACCATTCTCGAACCCACCTGAAGACACACATATTGTCCCGCCCAGCTTTGCCCGGGTGAAAAAATTAAAAGCATGCCGTGAATACTACACTATCTTTCACTATACAGCGATGTGGACGTGTGTAAGGGTCGAGGTTGAGATGTCACCCTGGTTTGATGTGAAGACGAGGGTCAAGCATGGTTGTGTTATGACTGCATGGCTGTGCGACACAAAGAACGCAAGTTCGAATCCCGAATGTAAAATAATTTTTCTGAACTTAAGAACAGCGATTAGTCACACCACGAGCTTTACGGTGAAGGAAAACATCGAGAACAAACCTGCATACGTCTGAGAAGACATTCAAAGGCGTATGTATAGTCGTGCTTGAGTAACGGCGATGGACCGCCATCTGTTACAGCACCTAACATATATGTCTGGCGGAAAGTGGGTGTGTGGGTATTACCTAGGCGTGAAGATTATTATTATAAATAAATAATAAAAATATTAAAACGTCAAGAGTACTCGAAACTGATGAGCATGTATGAAGAGACTGATGAACGAAGCGAAAGAGGTATGTAATTCTAGAGAGAGCTGGCGCTCTATAATCTCTGCCTACCCCGTTAGGCACTTGGCGTGATGATATGTATGTATATATAAAATATTACTTAGCTACCAAGGTCGTCGAGTCAAATACGCCATGCCGGATCAAAACAAGCAGTGGAAACGTGCAGTTTATCATATGACAAGTTGTTTCGCGTCGTGACGTAATCTTGCGCACCTCGACTTACATATTAATACTAAGTATATACTAATTGTGCCCGCGACTTCATCCGCGTGGAATTAAAAAAAATAATTGTTTTAGTTTCTAAAATAAAAGTAGCCAAAGTTACTCCTTATTACATCAGCTATCTGCCAGGGAAGGTCCTTACAAATCTGTCAAGCCGTTTCAGAGATTAAGTGGAACAAACAGACAGACAAAAATTGAAAAAATAACAATTAGTATATGTACCAAATCAAATCAAATCAAAATAATTTTATTTCACATAGGCCTAGGTGTGTACTTATAAAACGTCAAAAAAGGTGCACGGTTCGGGTTGGTCGTTTCCATGGAGAAGGACCGGCAAGAAACTCCGTGTATAACATCCATATGCATTTAGTAAAATGAGGTTGTTTTAATATTACTAATTTGAATTTTATTTATTTTCATTGATGACTAGCGACCCGCCCCGGCTTCTCTCGGTCCATACATCGTTTTGCTTTATCTCAAATGACTTAAGACAGTGTTTTCGATCCCTCAAGCTACATCACGACTTGACCTCTTCCGACAGTTTAATAATTAGCACCATATTTCAACCATAAAAGCCGTGGTGGCCGAGTGGTTCGAGTAGTTGCCTGAAACACAAAGATTGTTCGAATCCCGAAAATTTATGTATACAGACATAATTATTGTATTACGCTTTTCAGTCGCATATCTAATGCCATTTGTATCAGTCTTCGATCGCCCTTGGCAGACGCTTATATCTTTTATGTAAACCTTGACAAAGTCATAGGATTAAATTTATTATCTCATATTGATGATAACATAACCAAGTTCTCTGATTGAATTATATACAAACATATATAATTTTATGTTTTATATATAAGTACAAATATATATAATTCTAGAGCAAGCGAATGAATTTGTATATCTTGGAAGCATGTTCACACGAGATGGAAAGTATGAAAAAGATATAGAAAGAAGGATAACTGCCGGAAATAAGGTGAATGGAGCCATGTCGGCGTTGATGGGCAGTAAAAGTCTGAGCAAGAATGCTCGAGTTGCTGTCCACAACGCGATATTGGTACCTACCTTATTGTATGGCAGCGAATCCTGGGTATGTCAGAGGAAGTATGAAAATAGCTTGAATGCAGTCGAGATGCGATCTCTTCGAAAAATGTGCGGCGTAACGATATTAGATCGAATCCGCAATGAAGAGATTCGCAAATCAACTGGCGTGTATGAGGGCGTGATTGTAAAGATGAAGAAAGACATGTTACGTTGGTTTGGGCACATAGAAAGGATGAGTGAAGAAAGATTGACGGAACAGATATACAAAGCAAAAGTGTGTGCAAGAAGAGGCAGAGGAAGGCCACGTTGCAACTACCTGGATCAAATCGATCGGACTCTCAAGGACGGGAACGTTAAGAGTACTTGAAACCGACGAGCATGTATGAAGATACTGATGAATGTGGACGAAGCGAAAGAGGTATGTAAGTCTAGAGAGAACTGGCGCTCTATACTCTCTGCCTACCCCGTTAGGGACTCGGCGTGATGATATGATAATGATATATATATTATTGTATTAGTTGTCTAAGTAAATAGAACAGTTGTCTTCTAGAAGTTGTCGCGTGTTGTGAATATATCCTCATGACGATGCAATAAAACATATAGCTCCAAAGATAACACAATGACAACATTGTTTCTATTTCATCCTCTCAACTGTCACACCTACCTTTTCTTTCTCTGTTTCTTATCTCTCTCTACACTTGGGTTGCCTGGTAGAAATCGCTTTTGCGATAAGGCCGCCTATTGTGCCTACTATATGTTTTTCTTTGTCATTTCTGTTTGTTTTTGTAAATGTGTGTGTTTGTACAATAAAGGATATATTATTATTAAAGGGAATAATACTCACATGGAAACATAGTTTTGTAGTATCGCAGCGCCACCTATCGGGGCCAATTGTGAATCAAAACCGTTTTCGAATCCACCTGAAGACACACAGAAAATTTTATTAAAATCGGTACAGCTTCCATCGGTCCGTTCAGGAGGAAGGCAGTGACCTTCACACGTACAGAAAAAAGATGTATAAAAGAAGAAAAGCGTCCCGTCCCGGCTTCGCACGCGTGGACATAATTTTTTTTCTTGCAATTAAAATATCCTATATTAATCAGTGATAATGTAGCATTCAAATGGTGAAAGAATTTTTAAAATCGGTCCAGTACTTTTTGAGCCAATTCCTTACAAACATACTTACATACTACAAATCTTTCCTCTTTGTTGCCTCGGGATACCGATTTAGGATAAATATTTTATCTGTAAGTAGTTAGTTTCAACTGTTCTTTGTAAATATTATTAATTGTTGTTATTGTAAATAAATAAAAATAAAAAGTATAAATATAATATATATGTATGTATATATATTGAAACAATCGATTTATTAACAATTACAATATAGATGACATCAATTGCTATACTTAAGCATAGTTAATCTCAACTCAGTAGATCAATTGCGTATCTATTAGTGGTTGATGATTTATTGATGTACTGTACCTACCTACGCTTACTGTACTTACTGTAAGCTAACAAAAAAAACATAGATTCCAAGGTATACATAGTGCCACGAAGACGCGCCCCACCAATTTCTCGTCGGGGGGTCGCGGGATGCAGTCAGTGGTAATCAAGGGTATTCCGTGTGTGCGTACCGACAATACTCAAACATTAGTGGAAGGTTGCAAATTTACACTATAAACTATAGTGGGGCGCGTCTTCGTGGATGGCACTATCTATAGAGATCGGAATTTGAACATGCTAATGGCTGTAAATATGTAAATCTACTACTGAATGAGGATTTGTCACCCCTCTGCCTATCCCGTCAGGGACCTAGGCAAAGGGGTGACAAATCGTTTACTTCCAGGAATGAATTAATAAAGTACCAGGTTTGATCACAAGATGGCGCTGTCAGTTTTGAAAACTGAATGGGTAAAGCAGTATATAAGATTTTGTGAATTTATTGTCTTCCCACCAATTCCTAATGCATATTCCACATGAATTAGGTAACTGGACTGACGCCCGCACTAAATCAAGGCCCAAGTTTTGGATCAAACACGTAGGTACGAACGAAAATAAACAATAGTTTGTTTCGGGGAAGCGAGTGCCAGGTGTTAGTGACTTGTGTGGGGTTATAGTGGTGGCGGGACTATTGCTATCGACTAATCTATATATATATATAACTCAAAGGTGGCTGACTGACATAGTGATCTATCAACGCACAGCCCAAACCACTGGACGGATCGGGCTGACATTTGGCATGCAGGTAGATGTTATGACTTAGGCGCCCGCTAAGAAAGCATTTTGCTAAATTTTACCCCTGAGGGGATAAAATAGGGGATGAAAGTTTGTATGAAACTTTGTCAAGTTTAAACCGATCGGGCTGAGACCTTGCATACATGTAGATGTTATGACATAGGCATTCGTTAAGAAAGGATCTTGATTAGTTCTACCCCCAAGGGGATAAAATATGGGATGAAAGTTTGTATGAAACTTTGTCAATTTTAAACCAATCGGGCTGAGACTTTGCATGCATAAAGCTACTATGACGTAAGCATCCGCTATACACACACACACACATCCAAAAAAAATAAAAAAAATCTACGCAGCGCAAAAAAACTTATATAATTCGAAGAAATCGAACCTAAACTTTACTGACTACAATACCAACTTACTAGTTTTTACATCATACATACATACATATCATCACGCCGAGTCCCTAACGGGGTAGGCAGAGAGTATAGAGCGCCAGTTCTCTGTAGACTTACATACCTCTTTCGCTTCGTCCACATTCATCAGTCTTTTCATACATGCTCGTCGGTTTCGAGTACTCTTAACGTTCCCGTCCTTGAGAGTCCGATCGATTTGACCCAGGTAGTTGGAACGTGGCCTTCCTCTGCCTCTTCTTGCACACACTTTTGCTTTGTATATCTGTTTCGTCAATCTTTCTTCACTCATCCTTTCTATGTGTACAAACCAACGTAGCATGCCTTTCTTCATCTTTACAATCACGCCCTCATTCACGCCAGTTGATTCGCGAATCTCTTCATTGCGGATTCGATCTAAAATCGTTACTCCGCACATTTTTCGAAGCGATCGCATCTCAACTGCATTCAAGCTATTTTCATACTTCCTCTGACATACCCAGGATTCGCTGCCATACAATAAGGTAGGTACCAATATCGCGTTGTGGACTGCAACTCGAGCATTCTTGCTCAGACTTTTACTGCCCATCAACGCCGACATGGCTCCATTCACCTTATTTCCGGCAGTTATCCTTCTTTCAATATCTTTTTCATACTTTCCATCTCGTGTGAACATGCTTCCAAGATATACAAATTCATTCACTTGCTCTAGAATTTGCCCATTTACCGATATAGCACACTCGGTCACTTGTTCATCTCTTTCGAATACCAGAACCTTAGTCTTGCCAGCGTTTAGGCGCAGCCCCTTCTTTTCGCATTCCTCTTTCATTATGGTAACTAGTGACTGCAGTTCACCTCTGATGACGCCTGATGACGATGGCGTATAATAGGCAGTTGACCACTAAGTTTCCCATTTTCACTCCACATCCGTGCGTTCTTAGTGCTCTCAGACAGTTATCTAGATATATAATGAACAGCCAGGCAGACATGATACACCCTTGTTTGACCCCCGACTTCACATCAAACCAGGGTGACATCTCACCGTTAACCCTAACGCACGCCTCGCTATCACTATAGAGTGATTTCACGGCATGCAGTAGGGAACTGCTCACTCCATATCCAGGCAACACGTCCCAGAGTTCCTTTCGTACGACTCTATCAAATGCCTTCTCCAAGTCGACGAAAGCCCAGAAAACCCTTTGGTTAATATCCAAAAACTTTTCCGCGATTCCGCGAAGCGAGAAGGTTTGATCCATACATCCTCTTCCTGGTCTAAATCCACCTTGGGATTCCCAGAGAAACCTTTCGGATCGCTCTTGCATTCTTATCGTCAGGATCTTCGTGTACACTTTACTAGCTAAGCTGACCAAGCTGATGGCTCTGTAGTTTGAGCTAAAAAGAGCTAAAAAAGCTTTTACATCAATTCTAACAAAATAGGGTTCTGCCAAGTCATATTATCCTAATATGCCCAGGGCCTCTAATAGGTTAAAGACGGCCCTGCCTGGTGGTCTCGCATCTGCTAAGTAGCAAAAGCCCCAGGAACTGAATCTACAAGAGACAAATTGGTGCTACACGACAAAGATGTGCGACTGGTCCCTCATTAAGCAGTCAGCAAATAGAAAAAAAAGATCAGTTTTTATGTAGAAAAAGTGGAAAAAGTGGTCTCTGCCCACCCCTACGGGAAAGAGGCGTGATTATATGTATGTATGTATGTATAGACGTGTTTGAGAAACGGCAGTGGACTCGCCATCTGACACGTTGACAACTGCAATATATCTCCGGCTAATAGTGGGTGGGTACTACCTACACACTTCTGCCTAACCTTTCGGGGACCCGAAGAAGACGTGAAGAAAATATGCACAATTTTAGGCTACGAAAACAAAGTTGCAAACCATTAGCGTAAGCTTATCTTGAAGAAACCGGATTTTTTTATATTACGGATGTTAATGTTTGAAAAATAAAGCTCATTATTTTTGTTGTATAAGTTCACGATCGCATGGACGCTAGCAACATCAGGGGTATAGCTCGCGCGTTACCTACAAGAATCTCACACCCTTCTTGAAGAACTCCATGCTGTACTCTAGTGGAAACTTTAACGGGGAGTTCATTCCACTGCTGGTAACTGTAGTTTTATATTAGTATGTGACGTTCAATAAGTGTTTCTTGTGTCCCTTGCGTTGGATAAAAGGTTTTGATTTTGATTTTATCAAAGATTTCGCGAAAAACTACTTGGAAACTGTACAGTGCGATCTTTCTTTCCGAAATGTATCGATAAAGCGGAATCGACTCTTCCCCGCCCAAGCAAACGTAATTTTATATTTCCCCAATCCAGATTTACTTTCTCGGGATCATAAAAACAGATTATGTTCGGCTTCAGACAGACGTAAGCCGGTCGTAGCCCGGCGCGGTCGTGTAGCCGCCTGCTACTTTTAAAAATAAACTTTTGGCACAATTCAAAGCGTGAATTTTGAAGTGTTTTCCAAAATACTAACAGTAAAACGAGATTCCGTAAGTGTGTTTACATGTTGTTGCCTGTTTTTGGACCATGATTTTGAACTGGTAAGTAAGTATCATTTCTGTTAAATATTAGTGTCGTGCGGAAATTCTTAAAATACATATAAACATACTTACATATCATCACGCCGAGTCCCTCACGATTTAAGTCACTCAGCTAGTGTGCCAGTTCTCTCTAGACTTACAGACTTTTACGCTTCGTACACATTCAATCTACTAATATAAAGATATATAAATACAGAGATCCTCAAAACAGCTGGCGTGAACGAGGGTTTGATTGTAAAGATGAAAAAGGCAGTTACGTTGGTTTGGACACATAGAAAGGATGAGTGAAGAAATATTGACGAAACAAAGCGAAATTTAGTTGCAAGAAGAGGTAGAGTACCACGTTCCAACTACTTAGATTAAATGGAAATCAATGACGGGAACGTCAAGAGTACTCGAAACCGACGAGCATGTATGAAGAGACTGATGAATGTGGACGAAGCGAAAGGTATGTAAGTCCAGAGAGAACTGGTGCTATCCCGTTGGGACTTGGCGTGAAAATATGTATATATATTTGTTGTCCCGCCCAGCTCCGCTTGGGTGAAAAAGTTAAATTGCCCGTAACACGAGCGCCACCTATCGGGTCCAATTGTGAAATCTAAACCATTCTTCAAATACTACAACATATTTAATTGTATACTGCATTAGAATCGTTTGGAGCTAACAGATACTTGTGTCTGTCAAGTGATTTGCAATAAAATAATATTGCGACTATAAATTGAGATGTAAACTACCTTACCTATCTTTCAAATAGGATCAAACTGCACACGGTTTGCAGTTTTTTGTTTTAGCACGGTTTGCAGTTTGCAAATTTGATTAAAATCGGTTAAGTAGTTTAGGAGTCCATCGTGGTCAAACAACGTGACGCGTAATTTATATATTATAAAAAAATTATTGCAGAAAATAATACTAACAAACATTGCTTCCAATGTGGTCAAACGTCCGCGTGACACCACGCACCTAGTGGAATGTAACCGAAGTTTTCTTCTAGAATTCTAGAACGGAC
Source organism: Drepana falcataria (assembly GCA_945859725.1). Taxonomy (NCBI): domain Eukaryota; kingdom Metazoa; phylum Arthropoda; class Insecta; order Lepidoptera; family Drepanidae; genus Drepana; species Drepana falcataria. Next base: position 4,833,362 of record OX243950.1, on the reverse strand, counting down.
GTTATTTAAAAATATAGGACATTTGATTTGGAACATAATGAATTCATCATTATTCATGTTTAAGAGTGTAAAATTGTTATTTCAAGCTAATTAGGTTAGTTTTGCACATGTGTACAGAACTAATAGTATGTTAAAATTCACGCTCTAGGGTCCCCGAAGGGCTAGGCAGAGGTGCCTACATGACAGATGGCGAGTCCATCGCCATTACTCAAGCACAACTATACATACACCTTTGCTTCTCAGACGTATGCTCCTCTCGATGTTTTCTTTCACCGTAAAGCTCGTGGTGTGACTAATAATTGTTCAAGTTCAGGAAAACTCATTGTTACAGTCGGGATACCAACTTGCGATCTTTGTGTCGCAGGCAACTACGCAACCACACGGCCACCACGCCTGTTTACTTATTATAATAAATCCTCACCCCTTCCCACAAGGGTCCCCGAAGGGGTAGGCAGAGGTGTATAGGTAATATCCATACACACACATTCCGCCAGAAATATATTTACTTATTACTGTATGTAATTTATTTACAATAACAACAATTAACAATATTTACAAAGAACAGTTGAAACTAACTACTTACAGATAAAATATTTGTCCCAAATCGGTATCCCGAGGCAACGTGCCAAGAAGACTAGCAGCATTGCCACGCTGGATAGCAATGCTGATTCTCTGAGCGAGATATGTTCCAGCCTGTCACGAGAGGTCTCGAATAGACGGCGCGAGACCTTTTATTACTTAAATTCTAAACTACTGCTTAGTTTAGTAGTAAAGTAGGCAGGTCGTAAGTTAAACAGAGTGTTTTAGACATCTGTCTACCTGTCTCGCTCGCAATAAACTCGAAAACTATTGAACGAATTTGTATGAAGTTTATACCAACATTCATCATAAAGGTTCATAATTGGTGAAAATTGCTTTAAATATGAGCTTTATTGATGTAAATGACGGGAAATGTCGAGGCGCCGGGGAAAGCTTTCATGGAAAACGCTACCTAATACATAAATAAAAATAATAATATATCCCCACGCCCTCCCATAAGGGTCCCCGAAGGGGTAGGCAGAGGTGTATAGGTAATACCCACACACCCACTTTCCGCCAGAGATATATTAGGTGCCAACGTGACAGATGGCGAGTCCATCGCCGTTACTCCAGCACGACTATACATACTTTTGAATTACAGCCTTTGAATTTCTTCTTAGACGTATGCAGGTTTCCTCTCGATGTTTTCCTTCACCGTTCAGCTCGTGGTGTGACTAATCACTGTACTTAAGTTTAGAAAAAACTCATTGGTACAGTCGGGATTCGAACTTGCGACCTTTGCGTCGCAGGCAACTGCTCGAACCACTCGGCCACCACGGCTCTAATATATAACCTGTGACATATAATAACAATAGCCCGAGCGAAGCCGAGGCGGCTTGCTAGTAGAATATATATTACTAGTTGTCCCGCCCAGCTTCGCTTGGATGAAAAATTAAATTTCCTGAAACACGATCGCAGCGCCACCTATCGGGTCCAATTGCGAATCTAAACCATTTTCGAATCCCTATGAAGACACACAGAAAATTTCATTAAAATCGGTCCAGCCATTTAGGAGGAGTTCAGTGACATACACACTCACAGAAGAATTATATATATAAAGATACTGCGAAAGTGTGTGGAAAAGGCAAAGAAAGACCACGTTCCAAATACCTAGATCGGACATTCACAGACGGGAACGTCAAGAGTGCTCGAAACAAGCATGTATGAAGAGACTGATGAATGTGGACGATGCGAATGAGATACGTAAGTCTAGAGAAAACCTTTGCCTCCCCCAAGGACATCGCGATGATATGATTAGTGTAAGTGGTTGTTACCGTGCTAATTAATTAAACTAAATTTAAAAAAATTTTTTTGAACTCGCAACATTGACTTTGCAAATGACTTTTTGCACGACTCGGGTTCAGCTCTAGAAATTGTACAAAGCATGTGTTTTCTTGAAAACTCTTCGAAAACAACATATTTCTCGTCTTGTTTGTGTTTTTAATTATTCATCTTGGCATTCGAATACAGTGTAAATAGGTTTGATCGATTTAGCCACAGAAAAAATATACCTGAACAACGCTTCTGGATAATGTAGTGTTCCTGCGGTTATATTGTTATCATAATTCAAGAGTGCGAAAGGGATGGATATTTATGACGTCATATACATTTGTCACTAAACATACCTAGTATAAATGCTACTTGAGCCATTCGCCCCTTTAAGGGTTCGAAAAAAAATCGCAACTGGCTCCTTAACGGGGCCAGTTGCGCGGGGAGTCGACCGGAGTGGATGGCACTTACTCATCACTTTCAAATCACAGATAAACTTATACCTACCAACCAAACTAAACTTCTAATAAATCTTCACGCCTTCCCACAAGGGTCCCGATGGGGTAGGCAGAGGTGTGTAGGCAGTAGCGCACACACATTCCGCTGGAGCTATATTCCATAATGTATCTACGCCTACGTGACAGATGGCGACTCCGTCGCTGTTACTCAAGCACGAAGATAAGAATGTGACATTACTGAACGGCATTTAATGAAATACGTCGAAATAATAGAGAAAGAGATTGAAGATCTCTAAATTTTTTAAAGGTGTCTGTCATGGCGTATAGGGAGGTCAAAGAGATTGCGCTGGACAGAGGCAAATGGAAGGAGTTGCATCAGAGACGCCGACAAGAGGCCAGCTCTTAGAGCAAAGGTGTCTGTCATGGCGTATAGGGAGGTCAAAAAGATTGCGCTGGACGGAGGCAAATGGAAGGAGTTGCATCAGAGACGCCGACAAGAGCCCAGCTCTTAGAGCAAAGGTGTCTGTCATGGCGTATAGGGAGGTCAAAGAGATTGCGCTGGACAGAGGCAAATAGAAGGAGTTGCATCAGAGACACCGACAAGAGCCCAGCTCTTAAAGCAAAGGTGTCTGTCATGGCGTATAGGGAGGTCAAAGAGATTGCGCTGGACAGAGGCAAATGGAAGGAGTTGCATCAGAGACGCCGACAAGAGGCCAGCTCTTAAAGCAAAGGTGTCTGTCATGGCGTATAGGGAGGTCAAAGAGACTGCGCTGGACAGAGGCAAATGGAAGGAGTTGCATCAGAGACGCCGACAAGAGGCCAGCTCTTAAAGCAAAGGTGTCTGTCATGGCGTATAGGGAGGGCAAAGAGATTGCGCTGGTAAGAGGCAAATGGAAGGAGTTGCATCAGAGACGCCGACAAGAGGCCATCTCTTAAAGCAAAGGTGTCTGTCATGGCGTATAGGGAGGTCAAAGAGACTGCGCTGGACAGAGGCAAATGGAAGGAGTTGCATCAGAGACGCCGACAAGAGGCCAGCTCTTAAAGCAAAGGTGTCTGTCATGGCGTATAGGGAGGGCAAAGAGATTGCGCTGGTAAGAGGCAAATGGAAGGAGTTGCATCAGAGACGCCGACAAGAGCCCAGCTCTTAAAGCAAAGGTGTCTGTCATGGCGTATAGGGAGGTCAAAGAGATTGCGCTGTTTACAAACAATAGTCGTGTGTTTATTTACATTAAAATGTATTTTATATTGAAAATAACAATAAAAGGTACCATCCATGTATTTTGAAAATAATTTTAATTTTCAAATTGTATTATCTTTAGGCAATAGAAACCGTTTATAAACTGTCTATGGACAGATCGAAATGGTGATGAAATAAAAAAAACATTTAATATTTCGTTCAGAAACGCAACACTACGCCGAAAATTTTAAACACCAACCTTTTGACAAAGAGGCCACTCCCACGCAGGTTCTGAACGTAGCCCACCTAATTATAAACGCGGGAATCGTAAAATCTAATATGGTGGACGATAGTAAGAAAAATAGGGCCTTTTTGTTGCGATGATAGGACATACAAAAATAATTAAATACCTCACTAGCCTAGCCCAGCTATCTTGCTCGCGATCCAGCAACGCCCTAAGCCGAGGTTCGTACCCCACAGGGGGTGCCCTTAGCTGTGTTGCTTAGAAATAAAGTGCCTGGCTGGAGGCCTAGGTCTCGCCATTGACCGGTTAAGTAAGTAGCAAAAGTTCACGGAATTCACGCTACGAGAGACAATACACAAAAAAAGACATACAAATTTACTGTCATTTAAGTAATTTTCAGTGTTGTTAATTTCATTAGACAATTCCCCAAAGTAAATTATATCATTGTATAGTTACCAAAACACAATATGGGGCTATGCCAATTTGTGCGGACCATTCCACGTATTCCAAGGTATTTAATATCTGGCTGTAATATGCCTACTGAGGTAGGACTCCCCTGAGAGTCGGTCTTCTCAAACGTATACTTAGTAAGCGCAGGCTACCTCTCGATGTTTTCCTTCACCGTAAAGCTCGGGTGTGACTAATCACTGTACCGTAGTGCCATCTACGAAGACGCGCCCCACTATACGGCCTCGTAGTTTAAAGTGTGCAACCTTCCACTAATGTGTGAGTATTGTCGGTACACACTGATTACCTATGAGTGCACGCACACTACAATTAATAGACTCGGATCATACTCCACGCAATCCGCCGCAAGTTCTGACTCTCTCATCTCATTGAAGCTCTCATTGGTGCAGACCTGAGCTCGATCAACTGTCACCTTACCGAACAATTCTCTTCACAGCCTTCTCAAAGGTAACGTATCAATACATCAACAATTCATCGACATACACAATTAATAGTATGAGCGCCAAATGGCACTAATTACCCGCCATGAGCGCCGCGTCTGGCATAGATTATTGACGACCGACGGTCTAGGATAAATTGGCTGTGTAGAAAAATCGGTCAAGTGCATTTAGTAAGTTATTGATAGATTTATGTTCTAAACTTATAAACCTATAAAACCTATACTAGCTGTCCCGCCCAGCTTCGCTTGGGTGAAAAATTAAAGCCACGGACCCAGTGGCGCCACCTATCGGGTCCAATTGTGAATCTAAACCATTCCCAGATCCCCTTGAACACACACAGAAAATTTCATTAAAATCGGTCCAGCCATTTAGGAGGAGTTCAGTGACATACACACTCACAGAAGAATTATATATATAAAGATATATATATATATATACACGTGCAGAAGAACGATATATATATATATATAGATAAGACGTAATTTGGTCACTATGGGAAAGACAGGTAGGGCATAACGGGTTTCCCGTTCGAATTTGGAGCTGCCCGACTGGGGCAGGACCTCCACCTTATAGAACACCGTAGCCAAATAACACAATTTATTGTGTTGTGTTCCTACGCGGTGAATAAGGTCTCCAGTAATGAGCTCCTTGGGGAGGGGGGAGGATTGTTGTATTATGTTGGCAACAGAGGGATTAGTTCCATCATGCTCCGAACACAGAGCGGCAACGCGCAAGTGATACTTCGGTATCGTGAGCGTAAATAGGCTACGGTAACCGCTTCCCATCAGGTGGGACGTATGCTTGTTTGACACTTTTGTTGTGTAAAAAAAAAACTGAATCCTGGTGACACAGGATCGCGTACCGATCGCATGCAATATAATCATTAATAATGTCATTCTATCTCCACGTCTTCCCACAAGGGTCCCCGAAAGGGTAGCCGTACCCACACACCTCCTTTCCGCCAGAGATATATTTTAGATGCCAACGTGACAGATGGCGAGTCCGTCGCCGTTACTCAAGCACGACTGTACATGTATACGGCTTTCTTTTTCTCTTGTTGTTTTCCATTTGTAAGGCAATTATACGAAAATGGTTTTGGACCACTGAAACTAAAAATTATTTTATTTAAACAATTTATAAGCAAATAATTATTTATTTATAATAACCCCTCCGGGTATCTTCTAGTGCCATAAATACATAGCTACATATCATCACGCCGAGTACCTAACAGGGTAGGCAGAGAGTATAGAGCGCAAGTTCTCTCTAGACTTACATACCTCTTTCGCTTCGTCCACATTCATCAGTCTTTTTATACGTGCCCGTCGGTTTCGAGTAATCTTGGAGTTCCCATCCTTGAGTGTCCGATCGATTTGATCCAGGTAGTTGGAACGTGGTCTTCCTCTGCCTCGTCTTGCACACACTTTCGCTTTGTATGTATGTATGTGTTGGAATTGGAGCATGAATTTCAAGTGTCAAAATACTGACATCCTCCAAATATAAACGGCTTCGATTTCTATTCGGACGTCGACCCAACGACGCAATTGATGTATTGACGTGACGGATACACTGTAATATAGTTTCATATCACGTCTGCCTACCCCTTGGTGGATAGCATCAAATGCATAAAACTTCTCATGCCTTCCCACAAGGGTCAATAGGTACCAATGTGTATATCTGAACAATACAGTGATTAGTCACACTACGAGCTTTACGGTGAAGGAAAACATCGAGAGGAAACCTGCATACGTCTGAGAAGTTCTTCAAATACGTATGTATAGTGCTTGAGTACGGCGATGGGCTCGCCATCTGCCACGTTGGCACCTAAGTGGGTGTGTGTCTGCTAGTACAGAATTCTGTCTACCCCTTCTAGGATCCTTGTGAAACGTATAGCAGTTGTAAGCATATCCAGCCCTGATTCACAGTAGAATCTTACTTGGGCACTCAGTCAAGTGGGAAATCATCTCGTCTGTCTACTAATCTAGCTATTTTTAACCTTCACAAAAAATTACGAGGCGTATATGAAATGTCGTAATCGTTTAGAAGAGATATTTAAATGTTGCCATGGAGGATGGGTCGGCCCTTAGTGTGGGACGCTACGTGTGTCGATACACTAGCTCCTTCCCATCTTCCTGACACATTGGTGGCGGCTGGCGCCGCTGCTGCTCAGCAGGAGTGCCTCAAGCGCCGCAAGTATGCCTGTCTCGGGTCAGGTTACATTTTATGTCAATGTCGACAGGTAAGCTCATGAAGTGATCCATACTATACTGCGGGACCGCGTATGCAGGTTTCCTCTCGATGCTTTCCTTCACCGTAAAGCTCGTGGTGTGACTAATCACTGTACTTCATTATAAACTATAGGGGAATTTTTAACACAGATTTCATTCCACAGCCTGAGCGTTCGCGGGAGGAGACGGAGATAACTTCGAGATGTATTTATTCCGCCCGTGTTGTCCTAATTCTTGAGTAAACAAATGCATTTTGGCATTGAGCATGTTCTAAATATTGAGTTTCTTTTGTCCGCCCACGCGTGGGAACGACCTGCGAATGAGCCAACAGACGCAGATATTGAGATTGCACACCTTGTTTTAGGCGAATTTGTAAATGTATGAGGAAATATTTCATGTAACCCAGTTTCCGAATTACAAGGAAGTGTCTGACTTGCTTCCCACGCCTCCTGCAGGACAAAGACCTTTCCCGGTATTAAAAAAAGAACCCTGAGTAATTTAGGCGGAAATATACAATTATCTTGTACCTTTCGGTAGGCTGAAGTGTATAGGCAGTACCCACAGACCCAGTTTCCATCACAGATATATTTTAAGTGCCAACGTGACAGATCGTGAGTCCATCGCCGTTACTCAAGCACAAAAATATGCAGGTTTCCTCTCCTTCCTTCACCTTCAGGCTCGTGGTGTGACTAATCACTGTACTTTAGTTCAGAAAACTCATTGATACAGTCGAGATTCGAACTTGCAATCTTTGTGTCGGCTCATTTTAGAGAACATAGATATTACGACAAAGACAACATGAACAAAAAGACAAAGAAAATTTTCATAAAAACATATATCTGGAGCACTGTACTATATGGTTGTGAGACGTGGACAATGACAAAGAGGGATAGAGAGGTGTTGGGGGCATTTGAGATGTGGTGCTGGAGAAGGATGGAAAAAATCTGCTGGACGTAAAGGATAATAAAAGAAGACGTGCTCAAAAAAGTAAAAGAATCAAGAGTTCTGCTAAGACAGTCGAGAATAGAAGAGAAGGCCACCTTATAAGACATGATAGCTTCTTCAGAAACAGCTTAGAAGGAAAGGTAGAGGGGAAGGGAGGAAGAGGAAGACCAAGATTAACATACATGGGTCAGATCAAAGGAAAAGTGTCTCTCATGACGTATAAGGAGGTCAGAGGTTGCGCTGGACAGAGGCAAATGGAAGGAGTTGCATCAGAGACGCCGACAAGAGGCCAGCTCTTAAAGCAAAGGTGTCTGTCATGGCGTATAGACATCAGAGACGCCGACCTCTTAAATTTGTGATGAGATATTACGACAAAGTATGAATACTCTTGTATTGAAATCATGTCACGGTCCGAATTGAGTAACCTTTATCTGAAAGCTTTCGGTCGAGATTTCTCATTGAATAAAATTATCTTACATACTTTATTGCAACTCATTTGTTACGTTTTAGAAAGCGTTCGCCAACTCGCACTGAAATAGCCTGAAAACACTGAAAGCAGTCTGATCTTTAGTAATGATGAAACGAGAAAATTGGCAGAGACACAGTCCACTACTTTTGTGTCATTAAAAAAAATAAGTAAACTTTAAAACAAAATTACGACCATAGTGCATTCTGTAAATATTTTATTGCTGTAAAGTAAATTTTTGAACGAATATTCCAGGAACGAATTTCCGAAACATTTGAAACGTAACGACTTTAGATCGAATCCGGATTTAAGATTCGTTAAGCAACTGGCGTGAACAAGGGTGTGATTGTAAAGATGAAGAAAGCCATGTTACGTTGGTTTGGACATATAGAGAGGATGAGCGAAGAAAGATTGACGAAACAGATATACAAAGCGAAAGTGTGTGCATGAAGAGGCAGAGGAAGACCACGTTCCAACTACCTGGATCAAATAGATCGGACATTCAAGGACGGGAACGTTAAGAGTACTCGAAACCGACGAGCATTTATGAAGAGACTGATGAATGTGGACGAAGCGAAAGAGGTATGTAAGTCTAGCGAGAACTGGCGCTCTATACTCTCTGCCTACCCCGTTAGGGACTCGGCGTGATGATATGATGATGAGAAGTAATAAGGATGACAATATTCACAAGTGTACGTCATTATAATATAATAATATTATATAAACATAGGCACAGCCGCCATAATGAAAATAAATTAAAACAAGATGGAGAACAAAACAAAGTCTACGGAAATAAGCTTTGGCCGCCATCGCAAAGAATGCTTGATAAAATAAACATTAATATTTTTATATTGCACCCAGCCGTGTGTAAATCAAGCGTGTTAATTTTGAAATACATCACGATTCGCGAGATATTCGCGGATTTCGACATTGAACTTGCGAATGGCGTACGGCGTAACGTTTTTTCATTTTATTTGTGAAAATGGCGCCAAGGCGTTTCGGGAAAATTATAATGTGATTTGTTAATACATATATATTTACTAAATGCTTCCCGTTTTTACCGCTTTTTATGCGAGCGGTAATAATTTATTGAAAACCGGTTATTTCTGTTATAAATACGTATAAAATAGCTTTAATCTATACTATTTTTTATATATTTCATTGCTTATATTTTTGTTTCTAATAGATAAGCTCAATAACTACATATCTATTCAGTTTTGTGGCGATAAAGGTCGCTTTATGTTTTTTAAACAGGTTAGTACAGAGTGTATTGACGTAATATTAATCTAGCCTCTAATCTAGGGACTCGTCCGTCCTTGGCTGGAGACCTTGGTTATTGCCCGGTTAAGTAGCCAAAGTCCCCGTAGCTCACGCTAAGGGAGAAAATACAAAAAAATAGGCAGTCGTCCGTTAAGGCACTCATCATCCCCCAATCTGTTACATATTTCAGACAGAGCTGTCACAAATTAAACTAATTGATTGTGGTCCTTACCTTTTTTTCATTGTTTTATTCTTAAAGTTTCATCGACTTGGAATCGAGGAATTTTGTGTATCGGTCGATGTTAAATACCCATGCTTTTTTTTTTTGCTTTCGCCTATGTAAAACGAAATTATTCAGAGTCCTTAAAATGGTTGAAACCGCGGGTATTTTGGTACTAGTAACGTATTAAAAATAGTTGTTGAGAAAGTGGGAGAAGAGTAGAAAAAGGGAGATCAAATTGATCAGACGCTCAAGGATGGGAGACCCTGTCTCTACCACCTATAGTAAAAAGGTCCTAGGTGTACTTTTAATGATATGATTAGTGAACAAAGTACAATAGACATGGTCCAATAAACATATCTAACGGAAATGGGTCTATATTTTAAACTGGACCGGATGTTGTCTTGGCACAACCGCTCTTGACCGTGTCTTAGTCATAATGACGTTTCGTTGACAGTATTAGAGTTTTAATTTATTAATTTGTTTTCTACGTTTGAAATTACTGTCAAGTTCCATGGCAATGAAAATACCCGGAGCTAAGGTCTGGGTATTTTCCGGTTTTTTTCAATATTACAATCAGACACTCCAGTTTTATTGATTTGTATCGATGGGCGTCACAAGTACAAAGGATTGGCTTATTCTTTTTGTAGGCCTAACAATTTGACAGAATAATCTTTGGCGCCAAATTAACGTACAAAAAAATAAAGCCAATGACGCATAACATTAGTAGTTTCTAACCAAATAGTCTCTAATAATACGACTTCTGTCCGTCTCTACGTCACGGTATCACGTGTGCGGCTGTGTGTACTCTGTGTAAATAAAACGACCGATTCGTAAACACGTGCCGCTAAGAGAAATTAATATATGACAGTCAATTAAGCGGCCATATTGGATTGCTAAAAATAACTAGTTTTGTTACCGAATCGTAGTTCGAGAATTCGCCTTGAAGTTCTAACTCCAACTCTGCTACTGAGTTCTATGAACCGAGTTTTCTAAGTACAGTCATTAGACACACCACGAGCTTTACGTTAAAGGAAAACATCGCGAGGAAACCTGCATGCGTCTGAGAAGATATTCAAATACCAACGTGCTTGGGAAACGGCGATGGACTCACCATTAGTCCCGGTGGCAACTAAATACATCACCGGTGGTAATAGGGTGTTGTTACACCTCTGCCTAACCTCGGGGAACTTTGTGTGGAGGCGTCAATAGAATTAAAAAAAATAGAAAAGTTTCTTTAACAGGTTTAAGATAGGGATCCACATCCACGAAGACGCGCCCAACCAACTTCTAGTCGAGGTGTTCGAGGGCAGTATGACCCGAGTGTATTAATTGTAGTGTGCGTGTGCACTCATAGGTAATCAGTGTGTACCGACAATACTCACACATTAGTGGAAGGTTGCACACTTACACTGTAAACTATAGGGGAGAATAGTATGATAGTGGGGCGCGTTTTCGAGGATGCCATATATAAGCGGTATGAAAAGATGTGTGTATCCGGCCCGCGCCGAGCCAGACGCGCAAATCCCGCCCCCAAATAATATTTAAATAAAATTACCAGTCCAGCCCAGCTCCCTTGCTCGCGATCCAGCAACGCCCTAAGCCGAGGTTCGTACCCCACAGGGGGTGCCCTTAGCTGTGTTGCTTAGAAATAAAGTGCCTGGCTGGAGGCCTAGGTCTCGCCATTGACCGGTTAAGTAGCAAAAGTTCCCGGAACTCACGCTACGAGAGACAATACAAAAAAAAATGTGTGTTTCTTTTCATACCAAAGCGTAATACATAGGTAGGTAAATCATAACCGTAAATATACCAACATCCACTCACGTTATCTTAATTAAGAGCAGGTAATGGTCCTTATCTTGCAATAACAGCAGTTTGCACGTTGCACAAATAAATTATCCTACCATTGGATCAAGTTTGACGTTTGGCTCTGATCCAAAATGGCGGTCGGACGTTACTTGGTAACAGTTAAATATTCATTTGAGTTATCATGTTTTATACAAGCTGCTACCAGCTGTTTTTTCGCCTTAAATTTAACTACTCCATGCTATATATGACCACGTTCCAACTACCTAGATCGAACCGATCAGACACTCAAGGACGGGAACGTCAAGAGTACTCGAAACCGGCGAGCATGCGTTAAAGGACTGATGCATGTAGACGAAGCGAAAGAGGTATGTAAGTCTAGAGAGAACTGGCGCTCTATACTCTCTGCCTACCCCGTTGGGGACTAGGCGTGATGATATGTATGTATGTATATAAAGCCCTCCTCAATAAACGGGCAAAATTGCAAAAAGGACATGGGTATTGAATGGGCAGGGTTTCACACGCGAATAATTCATTTACGTAAATTATTATCGTTAATATCGTTATTATAGTTAAAAGCCGTGGTGGCCGAGTGGTTCAAGTACTTGCCTGCGACATAAAGATCGCAAGTTCGATTCCCGACTGTACCAATGAATTTTTCTGAACTTAAGTACAGTGTTTAGTCAGTGTTTAGCTTTACTGTGAAGGAAAACAGCGAGACGAATCCTACATACGTCTGAGAAGCAATTCCATGGCGTATGTATAGTCGTGCTTGAGTGACGGTGACGGACTCGCCATCTGTCTCGTTGGTGCTTAAAATATATCTCGGGCGGAAAGTGGGTGTGTGGCTCCTACCTATACTCCTCTGCCTACCCCTTCGGGGACTCTTGTGGGAAGGCGTGAAGATATACATACGTACATAAATTATCGTTGGAGTGCCTTGAGTACCTTGCATGAATAGTCACACTGCAGATGCAGAAATCAGTGGCGTGGTACTGTAATTTTGCATGAATAGTCTGCAGAAGCAGGAATCAGTGGCTTTGAACTGGACATTTCAAATTAATTCAATAAAGTTTACCGTTTTATTAATCGTAAATTCGCTAGGAAATCTTTGATGCAAGTAGGGTAGAGCAGACAACGATCATTGGGAACATAGCCAAGTTTGAGTGCACGAAAGGTTGGTCGACCTCGCATTTTTTTTACGTGCACTCGAAACCGGAGTGTTGAATAGGTGAGGGTATTGGTCAGTCGACAATTCGAACTAGAGTGTCATGGTGGCCAAGTGGTTCGAGCAGTTTTTCGCAAAAGGAAATTGCTTATTCGAATTCCGACTGACCACTAACGGCGAAGGAAAACATCGAGATGAAATCTGCATTCTTTTTTAGTTTAGGAGAGAGAAGTTTTTAGTTTAGTCCTGCTTTAGAAACTGCGATGGACTCGCCATCTGTCATGTGGGCGTATGTAAATCCTCGGCGAAATCTCATCGTTTCACCTGCGTCTATCTTCCAAGGAAAGCGGGAATACGTGAATATATAAATTTATATCAATGCAGGTTTATATACGTAATTGTAGATTTTCCTGGAATAAAGCATATCTTATGTGTCAATCCTGGGTATCTCAGAAGAAGCACGAAAATAGGTTAAAGGCAGTAGCGATGCGATCTCTTCGAAAAATGTGCGGAGTAACGATATTAGATCGAATCCGCAAAGAATCCGTTGATTCGCAAATCAACTGGCGTGAATGAGGGCGTGATTGTAAAGATGAAGAAAGGCATGTTACGTTGGTTTGGACACAGAAAGGATGAGTGATGCAGTGAGTGAGCAAGGGGTAGGGAGAGGTGTATACGTAGTACCCACACATCCACTTTCCGCCAGAGCTATATTTTAGGTGCCAACGTGACAGATGGCGAGTCCGTTGCCGTACCTCAATCACGACTATACATACGCCTTTGAATGTCTTCTCAGACGTATGCAGGTTTCCTCTCGATGTTTTCCTTCACCGTAAAGCTCGTGGTGCCTAATCACTGTACTTAAGTTCAGAAAAACTCATTGGTTTAACGCAAGCAATTACCGAACCACTCGGCCACCACGGCTTGCTCCACGCCACGGCGGGAAGAAAGATTGAAGAAACTGATATACAATGCGAAAGTGGGTGCGAGGCTAGCCTGTTTATTTATTTATTTATTTATTAAGGTACTGTTTGAAGAGACTCGTGAATGTGGACGAAGTGAAAGAGGTATGCAAGTCTAGAGAGAACTGGCGCTCTGTACTCTCTGCACCGTTAGGTACTCGGCGTGATGATATGTATGTATGTATGTATATATTAATCCAGGTAATGAACGAACTCCGTGCCAAAATTAATTAAATTCCTTTTTGGCGTCACATGGTCTCAAACTTGCGTACTTATACTAAATAGTATTATTAGGACAGAAGACACAAACCATAGTGTACCGAAGGCAGTATAGTCATCGGAAGTGTTACTCTGATATTTCATTATGATACTTTGTCTATTCCTGTAACTTCCGCGTTGACATACCAAAATGTAGGTCTGTGTGTTTGTTTTGTGTTCCAGACGTTTGATAAGTATCTAGGTGAGAATCGAGACCGCTTTGGTGCGTGGGTGTTTGTGAAATATACATTTAACTTTTTTTTACTATCTTTTCGTTCGTTAATGTCGCAAATAAAAGGACCTTGTTCCGTGTCGAGTAATTCAGTTAAGTACGAGTAGAGTTCTTTCTTTTTTCTACTTAACGTCAACTAGAAAAAAGTATATAAAGTTGTAGAGTACCAGTATACCGTATACAGTTGTATGGTATACAGTTGTATACCACTTGGGTGGCATATAAATAAGCATGCGGTCCGCCTGATGGTAGGCGTTTAACGCCGCCTATGCTGCCGTACTTAAGCTAGAAAAGGGTTAACCCTCATATGGTCGTTTTTTAGGTAATGATGCAAATTTTACCACCGCAAAATTCTCTACATTTTGATCTAGGAACCAAAGCTCTATCATTATCCATAAAAGAGATACAGATACTCAGTAAACAGTTAAGTGACACATTTTTTATAATTTTCTTAACTAAAAACCAGCTAACCCACGAAACTAGTCTAAAAGAGGGCAAAAGTATCCTAACCCTAGGAAGACCCAATATGTTTTGATATAATTTGCTTAGTAAAAATAAAGTTATCTATTTATGCTTAACTTAATTAAAGTTAAGGTTTATTAACTCTACTAAAAGTAAGTAAAGTGTGAGCAAATTGGCGTACAAAACTAAACTATAAATAAGTTAACATAAAAAACGTAACTATAAATAGGTTAAGATCGCTTAACCCTTTTTAAATCAAGTAATACCAGTTAATATTTCGGAAGAATCCTTGGTAAAAGAAGGGTTAAGCCTCATTCCTAAGCTAGAACAAAGTAAACTGCAGTAAAATGCAACGCACGAGTTATGTATGTCAGATCTATACGGCTTTTAATTCTCATCTTCCTCATTATTTAAATAAATACCGGGGCTAGTGGAACCTCTCTTTAAAATTCATGTACTTATATTTTCAAAAGGAGTGTATGCCATTTCTCCACTAAACCGGTTTTTTTTTTAAATAATGAGTAGTGAATTATACCCATCAAAGTCATGAAAAGAGATTAGGTGAGATGGTGAGAGAGATAATTTGAAGAAATATTAAAATAAATTAATTGGCCTATAATGCACTTGGGGCCTTGGGGTCCTGAGGCTCACCATCTTTTCAAAGAGGTCTCACGCCGTCTAGTCGGGACCTCTTGTGAAGTCTCGTGACAGGCGGGCTGGAACATATCTCGCTCAGAGAATCAGCATTGCTATCCAGCGTGGCAATGCTGCTAGTCTTCTTGGCACGTTGCCTCGGGATACCGATTTGGGACAAATATTTTATCTGTAAGTAGTTAGTAAACTGTTCTGTTCTGTAATGTTCTTTGTAAATATTGTTAATTTTAATTTAACTTCTGTTATAATATTTTGTTACTTTAATTAAAAAAGTTATTTCCCGGAGTAATTTCGGGATTTTACATGCTAATTGTATACTTTTAGAATGAGCATGACCTACTGAAGTTTTGAGACAACTGGCAGGTCATTTTTTTTTTATCAACAAAGTTGAAGTGGAAGTTGTTACGCCAAATCCATAATGCAAATGGGTAGCCAACCTTTTGTCCAGTTGATGCATAAGAGCCGTCGTTGACGATCTCTGCTTCGATAGCATGGACATTAATGCCGGCGTCCCGCAAGGCTTTATGCTGTCCCTGAACTATGTTTCTTCTGCATATCAAAGACATGCTTTCTATTGAAGGAATGCACTGATATGCAGACGAAAGTACTGGTGACACTTACTACACGGGCTATGCTAATCTCCCTCGATCCACTGTGGAGGAAATTCGCGAACAATTTGTCTCTGAAATCTAGAGTACACTTTGTAGTGTCTTCGATTGGGGTCTGTGTCTGTCATGTCTCCGATTAAACCTAGTCCACTTCAACCTCACTAAGAAACAAGTTTGCGGGGTGACCCCCAAAAACACTTCCATTTGCTATGGTATTACAATTCCAGTACACTCCCCTTAACATCTAGGAGAGCATTGGGATCCTTTTTGACATTTCTAGTGATGTTCAGTTCCGTGGTCATTTAGAGGACAAGGCTAAGTAGCCGTCCAGGAAGCTCGGTGTGCTCAACAGAGCTAAGCAGAACTTTACACCGCAGCAAAGGCTACAACTTTATAAGTCGCAAGTTCAGCCACATATGGAGTACTGCTGCCACATGTGGGCTAGAGCCTCAGGATACTAGCTAGTGCCTTTTGACGCGGTACAGAATCGCGCAGCTAGGATTGTCGATGATCCCATGCTGACAAGCGGCTTGGAACCACTAAATCTGAGGAGAGACTTTCCCTCCCTGTTTGTTTTCTACCACTTGTATAACGGAGTGTTCTGAAGAATTGTTCGACATGATATGATGCCCACTTCTACCTTCTACCCCCATACCTCTCGCCATCGACGGATAATTCATTCCCATACATTGGAACTGTAAAGGTCTCTTACTGCGCGGTGCCAAATGAGTTTCCTTCCGCGAATGCTCAGGCAGAATGAGCTTCCGTTGAGGTTTTCTCTATAGATTACAGTATGGAGTTATTCATGAAAGGTGTGAAAAGATTCCTGCAGGGTCGGCAGCGCGTGGGCGATACCCCTGGTGTTGCAAGCTTCCATAGGTGGCCGCTAACCATCAGGCGGACCGCATGTTTGTTTGACACCCATGTGGTATAAAAAAATATTATGAAACATTGCCTCGACCAGATAACTATATAAGAGTAAAAACCTTTAAACCAGAGAGATTGCTAACTGCATGCCAATATGGCACATATTCTATTGTCAATAAGATTGTGATTTATTGTTGATATTTTATAATGTCCATGCATTATTTTTACTTATATGTGTCGACAGTGTATCACAAAGTATTTTTAGCGCTGTTGTGAGATTATATTGATCTCATTTTAATTTCATTGCATTTAAATAGTTAAATAGTTAGCCTAACGAGGGAATTTTAATTTCATTTTAAAAGTACTTATTTTATTTCCAATTTTTCAGGTATAGAATTTTATTTTAATTACCTACCTACTTACATGTTACTTTAACAGACTTACTTTTAAAGAAACGAAGTTAGCTATTGATCTGTGCATATGGTTAAGTAAATTTTGTTCTTTAGTTTAATTTAGATGGCAAAATATTACTATTTTATGGCAAAATATTTTTTTTCCTCGACTAATCATTCCACTTAGCTTAGCTGTAAAAGGGTTAACCACGAGTGATACTTACATAACCTTTTTTTAGTTAAGTAATATTGCATAAATACAAGTCATTAAAAAAAAAGTATTGCCTTTACTTACCTAAATAAAGGTTAAAATACTTTTGTCGTTATCCTATTCTGTATTATGATGTAATATCCTTAATTGTAAATGAGTTATCGGTGCATAACTTATTTATAAGTAAGCATTGTTGAATAACTTTGCAGTAAATTATTGATAGTGACATTTCCATCAAAATACTACGCTAAAAGTGGGTTAGGGTATGGTTAACCCTGTTTTAGAGTCATAATAAGTTTAACATTACGAGTGAAATGCTTAGTTAAATAAGAAAAAATAGGTTTTAGGTATTATAAAGACAATATTTTAGGATGGAAATTATTCTATAAGGTAGAGTTAAATATTAGCTAACTTTGTCTCTAAGAATGTTTACTCCATATTGAATAGATTTTTAAAGACATCAATTCCCACGTTTTTTGACGATATCTCAAAATTGACTAGTCGGGCTTAACCCTTTTCTAGCTAAAGCACGGCAGTATGGACGTTTGCAACACCAGGGGTATCCCTGCAGGAAACTTTTCACACCCTTCTTGAAGAACTCCATGCTGTACCTCAACGGTAAAACGGGAACGGTAAAAAGGGAAAACCTCAACGGGGAGCTCATACCACAGTCTGAGTGTTCGAGGAAGGGGAAAATCTCAACGGGGAGCTCATACCACAGTCTGAGTGTTCGAGGAAGGAAACTCCTTTGGAACCACGCAAGGAAGGAAGGAAACTCTTTTGCAACCGTGCGAGACCTTTGTGGTTCCAAGTTAGGGGGATGAATTCCCTGTCGATGGCGAGAGGTGCGGTGGTAGAAGGTTGAAGTGGTGAAGATATATACAAAATAAATATGCCTAGTTACTACGTAAGTTCGTCAAAATTATTGTTTTTTTAGCGCAAGAACACAATAATTCTGTAGTATTATATAATCAACCAGTAACGAGTACGTTTGACCGTCTCCTCTCAGTTGTTACATTCTGCCAATACCTAAAATAAATTCCGGAATGCGGCGTAAAACTACCGTAACTTAGTTTGATATAACGTTTTGAAAACACGCAACAAAACTATTCTTTTCGGAAAAGTATCAAAGCCGTGTGTAAAGTCCACCGCCCCGCACTGGGCACTGGTGGACTGTGGCACGGAGCCTGAGTGATGTGTGTGTGAACATGGTGGGGGAACCTGCATACTTGTTGGAAGAATTGATAAGTATGAAAGGTTTAAAACCTACTGGTCCAAACTATATAGGAACCATATAATAGAACCTTAGGAATATATGTCAAAAGTTGTTTAACAGTGAATAATATGAGGTTAGGTACTTAGCCGTGGTGGCCGAGTGGTTCGAGCAGTTGCCTGCGACGCAAAGGTCGCAAGTTCGAATCCCGACTGTACCAATGAGTTTTTCTGAACTTAAGTACAGTGGTTAGTCACACCACGAGCTTTACGGTGAAGGAAAACATCGAGAGGAAACCTGCATACGTCTGAGAAGAAATTCAAAGGCGTATGTATAGTCGTGCTTGAGTAACGGCGATGGACTCGCCATCTGTCACGTTGGCACCTAATATACACCTATACATCTCTGCCTACCCCTTCGGGGACCCTTGCGGGAAGGCGTGAGGATATATTATATTATATTATAATATGAGGTAATAATTCACTATTAAACGTAAAATTATGCATTTGACATATATTCCGAAATATAATTTTTTTTCTGATAATCCTCACATAAGCTTGCAAGGTTTTTAGATTTTTCTGATGAGAAGTATAAAATGTTTATTGACAGCGCAGATGCATTCGTCCTACCAGCGTACAATCTTTACTGATCTCCGTATTCGGTTAATTATTGGGTTATTCCCGCCGGCAAAGTCATTTCCAGTTAAAAACATGCGAAGCAACGCTACTATATACATGTTTACGATTTTTTAAAGATAATAAAAACACCGCAACACCTCCCGCCCGCGAAACGCCGCCATTTGCAAGGTAAACAAGATTCTATTTCTGAACGGCGGTAAATTCAAACAATGGCTATTTGATCGCCGCGTTACTAAGACACTTCAAACGGTAGGACAGGTGTGTACGTACATACTTTATGTCTGGTACATATAAACATATCATCACGCCGGGTCCCTTACAGCGCAGACAGTAGAGCGCCAGTTATCTCTATACTTACAGGCCTCGCTTCATCCACATTCATCAGTCTCTTCAGATATGCTTGCCCGTTTTCCGTACACTTGAGGTTCCCGTCCTTGAGTGTCCGATCGAATTGTGTTAGGTTGTTGGAACGTGGTCTTCCTCTGCCTTTTGCGGATACTTTCGCATTGTCAAACATTGTTGTCATCGTTGTTGACAAATTATGAGTATGTACTGCGCTTACAGCTAATTGCTTACAGCGCCATCTCTTAGCGCTTTCAGGTAACTTTTTACTTTAAGATCCTACTTTACCCAAAGTTTAGTCAAGGAACGCGGTCTCATATGCTGCAAAAATAAGTGTCCTCTAATTTTGAGTCTTAAATATATAATTACTTATGCCCTGCAACTTCACCCGCGTTTAATTCGATTTGCTGACATTTATGTAGTATACAGTTGTTTTGAAGTATTACATATCATAATATAATTACCATTACCAACGACTAACGAATGTCATTGTAGCGTCAATAAAAGGCGGGAGATGATTTTTGACAGTTCCTTTATTCGTGATTCAATCAAAACTGCCAACTTAACAACTCAAAGTACCACGAAGTATTTAAATTACTACAAGAGTAAACCGGTGGGTGAGCTTGTATGAGGAGACTGTTGGATGTAAAGAGGTCTGTAGAGAACTGGCGCTCTACTCTCTCTGCCTACCAGTATCTTGGCGTCATCTGACTTAACTACTTGACGTCATTATAAATTCAGAGTTCTCTTGTCGGCGTCTCTGATGCAGTCAAGAGACAATTTGCTTCTGTCCAGCGCAACCTCTTTGACCTCCTTATACATAATGAGAGACACTTTTTCTTGACGTATGTGTAAAATAGCGTTTGTGATTTACAAGAAAATGCGTCGGTTCGTTTAAACAGACCTTAAAGACGTAGGGAGTGTTATGGATAGGATAGATGCCAAGGAACTGTAGTCTATTAAAAGCTTTGTTTATTACCGTTTTACTGTCAGATTGTATTTTTCTTTGAACTGACATTATATGCAAGAAGTTTTAATATAAGCAACGTATTATTTCCAAAGATTTATTCGACCGAAGCATTTGTCAAAAGTTTGTAATAATTTGTGACACGGTTCATTGACTTGAGGTGAGGTGTGTTTTTAAAATACCATTCAGGAAATGGATACGAGTGTTTTGAGTCACCGAAGAGTTCCGAGATATGTTCAAAAGTGATAAACCTGTTTATTTAAACACACAATTCTTTAAATGTAGCTAAATTAGCATCAGAGTGCGGTGGGATTTATAAAGATTTTCACGACTTCCCTCAAGGGTCATGGAAGTGCAGGGCAGGCAAAGGTGTCGCTTCATTTTCGCCGGAAATACATATATCAAACATTGTGACATTACAAGTTTGATTCATCATTACATGGCAGGCAAAGTTCTAGCAGCACTCCCTTTTCGCAGAATCGCGGAATCCCGGAAGATATCGAGCACGAAACCGTGTACGCTTTATCTATTTTTTGCATCAGTCACATATCCACAGCGAAGCGTGGCAGGGTACAGTACAGCTAGTCTTTGAATACCTACTCATATGGAGTGAAACCCCGTGGCATTGCTCGTCATATTTATCTATTTGTATAGTTTGTTTAACCTCCAATTGTTCGCGTACAATGTACAATATTTGTATCACAGTATTTGTGTCATCCTCTGACGAAACTCTAGTAATGACTGTTCTAAATAACAACCACGTCCCAGATTCTAGAGTTGACGGATCTGCGACATGTTTACATATTCGTGTTAAAGTATATGCGCACGCGCTGATCTCTTATGTCCCCGTAGGGTTTGGTCTGAAATAGATTTTTATACCACTAGAGTATCAAACAAGCTAGCGGTTACCTTATATGGACACTTGCAACACCAGGGGTATTGCTCACATGCTGCCGACCCTGCAGGAATCTTTTCAAACCCTTCTTGACGGACTCGCGCCGTAACACAAAGGACCCCGAAGAGGTGGGCAGATGTGATGTGGGTACTACTACACCTCTGCCTACCACATCGGAGACCCTTGTGCGTGAAGATATTTTAAGCTATTTTGTTTGTGAAGGTTTATTACGGTGAAGGAAAACATCGACTGGAAACCTGCATACGTCTGAGAAGCAATTCAAAGGCGTATGTATAGTCGTGCTTGAGTAACGGCGATGGACTCGCCATCTGTCACGTTGGTACCTAAAATATATCTCAGGCGGAAAGTTGGTGTGTGGGTATTACCTATACACATCTGCCTATCCCTTCGGGGACCCTTGTGGGAAGGCGTGAGGATATATATATATAAAACAAGAGATGCGCCTTTTAACTTTGAATAGCTATGATGCGCATTTGCATACCTATACTAATATTATAAAGAGGAAAGATTTGTATGTAAGTATGTTTGTAAGGAATTGGCTCAAAAAGTACTGGACTGATTTTTTTAATTCTTTCACCATTTGAATGCTACATTATCACTGATTAATATAGGCTATTTTAATTGCAAGAAAAATAAATTTAATGCCAAAATGTTTAAAAAAAAAAAATCCACCCGTGCGAAGCCGGGACGGACCGCTAGTAACTACTAAAATACTAGCTTCTCTGTTATTTCATAAATTTTACAAACAAATTAGTACCTAGTAAAATAACGATTTTAAAATGCACGACATTAAGTATTCTAAAGCATTATTTTTTTATATCCACATGGTTGTGATTGAAACGCCAGTATCCAAGTCCAATCCTTATTTTTTTTTTGTTGTTGATTAATTTATCATGTTGTTTATCTTTTTATTACAGGTATCACAGAACACAGTCGAATCAAAAGAAACCATAAAGATTTTTTTTTTTTAAACTATGATACAAACAATAAAATCCAAATATGAGTGGCACTGATACGAAAAAATATTATTATATATAACGAATACTGCGTGCAAAAGAAACCTTGATTCTAATAGTGGCTGAGAAAAAGAGAGAGTGACAAGATGTCTCTTGTTGCGCCAAGGAGGGTGCAGTTGGACTGGGCCCATTCAATACCATGGTAAGTTTATAATAAAAAAAATCAAAGAGGATGAAAAAGTTTTTTTGCAAGACCTATGCCGATTAGAAGTGCCTGTTTAAAAATAATGAGCTACGAGATATAATCCAACCAAGATACTTTTTTATAATATTACTACCTGTCTCGCCCAGCTTCGCCCGGGTGAAAAAGTTAATTTCCTGAAACACGATCGCAGCGCCACCTATCGGGTCCAATTGTGATGTAATCTATCAAACTGCAAACGGTGTGCAAATTTGATTGAAAGTAGTTTAGGAGCCCATCGCGGACAAACAACGTGACACGTAATTTATATATAATATAGTTTATTTTAAGCAGTAAAAAAAAAAAATATTATCAGACAACAATTTTAATAACGTAAACGTCAGGGGTAATCTAATATTGCCATAGTTTGGATATAGTAACAAATTACCTTTTTTACAGATAGTATTGAAAACATTATTGTGTTTTTAATATTTTCGTAAATATTCAGGAATTTCGCATTATTTATTTATTAATTATGCATACATGGGTCACTAACCTCCATGGTCGCCTGTAGACAACTTCGTTGCGTCAAATCGAAAAAAAGCTGTCCGTCAGCTGAGCGAACGCAGCAAACTTCAGTTCAGTGAAAATGAATCTGACATGCTGCGATCGATGTTAGCTCGCAGCCAAAACTACGAGAAAATAAAAGAAATATGTCGCGGAATGCGATGAAGGACGTCGCAATTGCGTTTACAGTCGTGTAAAGATAATTTTCGGTTTAACGTTGTATTAGTTCAGTGTACAAGTTGCGATATAGATCGTTTCTAATTTGGTTCCTTGTCAAACAGGGCGACTCATATTTTTTTCTTCGGTGAGTATTGTTTTATTTTCACACGTAAGACTACGTAGGTGGTGTCCCCGTGAAAATTTAGCATCTCCCATTAGTGTTGAACACTTGTTTTATTGAGAAAAAGTGTTCGTGGACGGATAAAAATCGATTAGAAGTGGGTGGGTTACCCGTTCGATCTGGCCGTCTCGCTTAAATATAACTCGACCGCGTTGTAACGTGACGTAACAATGCGACGCCGCATACTGACATAGTGCTTTTAGTTTTGTCGGGTTGCTATTGCCTTTTCTTTCTAGCGTAATGTCTGGTAATTTTAGTTGATTTTTTGGGTTGATTTTGTATTTTTCTGTGTAAAACAGTATCTATTTGTAGTACCAAAGCGTCCGGTACAGGTTTTCGTTGCGTGTAATGTCAGATTTACCCGTGCATTCGGTATAAATAACGTTATATTAAATCGATAATTCGCTAGGTCGGAACAATCTGTTTCAGATTAGGTCGTTATTCGTATACATTTATGCGCTCCTAGTACACGAAAATGTTAATTATGTGCAATGTTGTAGGTTTTTATTTAATATTTTCTACATCATTTTCGTATATTATGTGTTAAAATCTTACATCTAATATGATTCATAATAAAACAGTGAATAATAATGTCTGTCTATGTGTAACAGATGGCATATGAATAACTGGGATAGAAATAGTACTGTGTTTTTTTTACGAAATAAGTTCTTCCTTTTGCTGATTTTCCCTTTTGTTGGTATGTATAAAATTATTGTTTACAATAATGCTTATAAACAATTATCATTTGTATACTTGTCAATTGTGACATTAAAAAAATATATAGGTATAATACCATTTGACCTGTATCCTATGACAATACAACTTTTAAAACAACTGTTTATTCTGCCAGCTTTTTTTCTCCAAATATTTATAATATAATTCTTTTAGCAGATATATGGACCGTTAATGGCTATTCAGAAACATTTAAATCAAAATGTTGATATTACAAAATACACTTATTTACTTAGACCCAAACATGTACTATAGGAACTGGACGATCCTGTTTTATTACAATAAATACACAAATGTTTGACCCCAGTGTGGTTGAATGCTTGACCTTGAGCTTTGGAGCTTGTACTACTGGCTATTCTGCTGCAGAACTGTTGATGAGACTAATACAGTAAATAAATAGCAATAGACCCAGACACCTTTACAACATCCCAAATCAAGCAAAGCTTGTACTATGGTTTATGCTCTCTATACTCTCTGCCTACCCGTTAGGGACTCGGTGTGATGATTTGTATGTATGTTGTACTATGGTAACTAAACAACAATATATGTCTTAATATATATATATTATGCGTCACATTGCTTGTCTGTGATGGACCCCTAAACCGCTTAACAGATTTTAATCAAATTTGCACACCATGTGCAGTTTGATCCAACTTGAAAGATAGGATAGCTTACATCTCAATTTATAATCGCAATATTATTATATTGCAAATTATTTGTCTTTTATTTGACAGTCACAAATATCTGTTAGCTCAAAACGATTCTCACAGATGGCGATATCTGTTGACTGGATTGAGTAAGTATGTATATATTTATTTACAATGTAATATAGCGAAAACTTAAGCCACAGCAAGTACTTTTATAGATTGATATGTCTATAAATACATAAAACATTGAGACTTAGGTAAAATGTCCTACATTATCCACCAAGCTACAATGGCACTACTTTGTATTAACACATTACTTCGACAGATGGACTAATGATCTCTGACTTGTGTCATTAATTAATTGATTTAAAACAAATACAATGTGTACAATGGAACATTATGTTCTAAATATCAAATTTATTTGTTTAAACAATTGATTTATCTTATCTTATCTTACTTACTTCCTACTAATATTATAAATGTGAAAGTTTGTAAGTTTGGATGTTTGCGGTTCTTTCACGGCCAAACGGCTGAACCGATTTGGCTGAAAGTTGAAATGGTGATAGCTTATACCTAGGAATAGGACATAGGCTACTTTTGTTTTAATCCTGCAAAACTTCTTATATTATAATGTATGATGCACAGCGGCTGAACCGATACTAGCAGGAAAATTTCCAAAGATACTTTTTCGAATTCCACGTGGGGAAGCCGCGGACATAAGCTAGTTTACAATACATTTGTGTTGGGATCATTACTCATGCGTTATCAACACTATATGTAAACACAGAGCTGCTAATTCAATTGTATACCCTACTAGGCTAGTAATAAGGGTCTTAATTGGTAGCGATGGTAGAGCGCCAGTCCTCTCTAGATTTACTTTACAGACCGCATCATTTACATTCTTAAGTAGTTTTGATCTAGCTCGTCGGCTTCGAGTACTCTTGACATTCCCATCCTTCAGAGTATGATCTAGATGGAACATGGTCTTCCACGATCTCATCTTGATCTTCTTCATCCTTTTAATATGTCCAAGGCATGAAAGTGGGTGTGTGGGTGCCACCTATACATCTCTGCCTAACCCTTCGGGGACTCTTATGGGAGGGCGTGAGGATTTATTTTATAATATATCTAGGGTAGCAGTGCCCCACGTAAAAATTGATTTCATCGGTAGATATATTTGCCTCACATAAAACCTAATTGTTTATGTTTTAAACCATAATGTTATGGTTTATAATATATCCTCACGCCTTCCCACAAGGGTCCCCGAAGGGGTAGGCAGAGGTGTATAGGCAACACCCACACACCCACTATCCGCCAGAGATATATTTTAGGTGCCAACGTGACAGATGGCGAGTCCATCGCCGTTACTCAAGCACGACTATACATACGCCTTTGAATTCCTTCTCAGACGTATGCAGGTTTCCTCTCGATGTTTTCCTTCACCGTAAAGCTCGTGGTGTGACTAATCACTGTACTCAAGTTTGGAAAAACTCATTGGTACAGTCGGTATTCGAACTTGCGATCTGTGTGTTAACGACCGTCTGGTCTAGTGGTTAGAGCTCCTGACTGCGAAACTTGAGGTCGCGGGTTCGAATCCCGCTGAGGGCAGATATTTGTATGATGAACCGAGTATTTGTACCTTATTCTTGGATGTCCTATGTATTTATGTATATATCTATCTATATAAGTAAATATATCGTTGTCTAGTTACTATAACACAAGCTTTGCTTAACTTGGGACTAGGTCAATATGTGTGGAATTATCCCAGGTGTTTATTTATTGGTGTCGCAGGCAAAACCTCGAGCCACTCGGCCACCACAGCTTACTGCTGCATCTCAACTGCATTTAATACAATGAAAAATGAATGTTATTATACCTCTGCCTGTATTAGTTACCTAAAAATGGAGGCTGAACATTAAAAATGTCGTTATTCCAGGGAGCAAGAGCCCGCGTGTGATCGGGAGACTTCCTTCAAGCACCAAGCTCCACAGCAGTCTCATAGATCAGGTAAAATTGGTTGCGATATGAGGCCTACCACCTAGTACCCAGTCCCTTATGGCCAGTAATGTGACTAGCTACAGTGCCCTTCACACCGCACAGTGTAGTGTACGTACACTGTGCTTGGCGGCAGGATATCTGGCACTGCGGTGGTAACCTAGCCGGACTGTTGCAATAAGAGGCCTATCACCTAATACCCAGTCCCTTATGGCCAGTAATGTGACTAGCTACAGTGCCCTTAACACCACAGTGTAGTGTACCTACACTAGTGCTTGGCGGCAGGATATCTGGCACTGCGGTGGTAACCTAGCCGGACTGTTGCAATAAGAGGTCTACCTAGTATCCAGTCCCATATGGCCAGTAGTGTGACCATGCCGCCATGGTAAGATGTGCTCGCTCGTGTCCCAGAGTCGTCCTCCTCGTCGGCGGACACAGCATCGCAGGGCTCAGGGTCGGCAGCGGCGCCGGCGCAGCGACAGCGGCGCAATGAGCCACAGGTCAGTTGGCAAAATTATTATCAAGTTTTTTTTTTTTTTTTTTTACAGGAGTGGCAAACAAGCATACAGCTCATCTGATGGGAAACGGTTACCGTAGCCTATTTACGCTCACGATACCGAAGTATCACGTGCGCGTTGCGACTCTGTGTTCGGAGAGTTATAGTGTGTTGGCAGCATAATGGGTTTAATCCCTCTGCTTCCAATGCAATGTAACAATCCTACCCCCTCCCCAAGGAGCTCATTACCGGAAACCTTATTCACCGCGTAGGAACACAACACAAACAATTGTGTATTTGGCTACGGACTTCTATAAGGTGGAGGTCCTGCCCCAGTCGGGCAGCTCCGAATTCGAACGGGAAACCCGTTATGCCCTACCTCTCTTAAAGTCGAAACGCATAACGAACATACCCAAGATGAAGTATATATATATATATATATATAATATCCTCACGCCTTCCCACAAGGGTCCCCGAAGGGGTAGGCAGAGGTGTATAGGTAATACCCACACACCCACTTTCCACCAGAGGTATATTAGGTGCCAACGTGACAGATGGCGAGTCCATCGCCGTTACTCAAGCACTACTATACATACGCCTTTGAATTTCTTCTCAGACGTATGCAGGTTTCCTCTCGATGTTTTCCTTCACCGTAAAGCTCGTGGTGTGACTAATCACTGTACTTAAGTTCAGAAAAACTCATTGGTACAGTCGGGATTCGAACTTGCGACCTTTGCGTCGCAGGCAACTGCTCGAACCACTCGGCCACCACGGCTTTTATTATATATAAATTTACATATACTAGTTGTCCTGCTGAGCTTTGCCCGGGTGAAAAGGTAAAATTTCCTGAAACACGATCGTAGCGCCACCTATCGGGTCCAATTGTGGATCTAAGCCATTCTAGAATCCACCTGAAGACTTACATAAATTTCACTTTACTTCACTTAAATACCTCTTACGCTTCGTCCACATTCATCAGCCTATTCATACATGCTCGCCGGTTTCGGATACTCTTAATGTTCTTAGTCTTTAGTGTCCTATCAATTAGTTTGTATGAATTGTATGAGTATTTTGTGTTGGCAGAGAGAGGAGCGGCGCGAGGAAGCCGCTAGGGCGCCGCGGGTTCAGACAAACCCTTTACTAAGGTAATATTAATATATTAATACAAGTTGTCAACAGTTGTCTTCTAGAAGTTTTAGGGTGTTGTGAACATATCCTCATGATGAGGCAATAAAACATATAGCTCCAAAGATAACCTAACTCTCATTAGAAAGCCTTAGGTAGATCTCAACTTATTTCATGTCCCCATGGAGTACTGGATACCTCACCGCAGGAACACACCACTACACTCGCAGTGCCATTTGGCTGCGACCTTCTGTAAGGTGGAGGTACTGGCAGTACCTCCACCCAATACTCCCCAGTACCTCATCACACCATTATCTGCCCTCTTCGGGTTTCGAACCCGCGACCTAATGTTTCGCAGTCAGGAGCTCTAAACACTAGGCTAGCCGGCCGCCGAGGTATTAATTCATCATGTTCTCTCGTGTGTCTGGTGGCAGGTCCCGCACCCTCCCCAACTTCGGCGGCCGTGAAGCTCGCTCGCCGTCCCGCTGCGACACGTCGCGGCGCGCGCACCACATCACGATGGCCAGCGAGGACCTGCTGCAGCCAGGACATGTCGTCAAGGAGCGCTGGAAGGTCATTACGCTGTCTCATCCATGCTAAGCTCCATACAGTCCACCCCAGGGATAGATAGGCTAATTATGGTTTATGTGACAGTCTAACGAGACGTGGTTTAGATAACAGTCTAACAAGACCTGGTTTAGATAGAGGTCTTACAAGACCTGGTTTAGATCGAGGTCTTACAAGACCTGGTTAAGATAACAGTCCAGCGAGACCTGGTTTAGATCTAGGTCTCACAAGACGTGGTTTAGACAACAAATGTTTTTAAAGTCTAGAGAGAACTGGCGCTCGTTGCTCTCTGTCTACCTCGTTAGGGACTCGGCGTGATGATATGGTGATTTTCCTCTTCAGGTCCTGAAGAAGATAGGTGGCGGTGGCTTCGGCGAGATCTATGAGGGGATGGACCTGGTCACCCAGGAACAGGTGGCCCTCAAGGTGGAGTCGGCGCGGCAGCCCAAGCAGGTGCTCAAGATGGAGGTCGCTGTGCTCAAGAAGTTGCAAGGTAACCTCATGTTGATACGGGCATTAGTTGTGCCCTTCGACTTCACCCGTGTGAAATTTGTTTTCATTGTTTTTTTTTTATAATACTCATCCTGAGTTTATGAATACATACCTTGAAAATAAAAATTAATATATATGTATGTATCTAAAATCAATAAATAAATTCTAACTAAGAGCCGTGGTGGCCGAGTGGTTCGAGCAGTTGCCGGCGACGCAAAGGTCGCAAGTTCGAATCCCGACTGTACCAATGAGTTTTTTCTGAACTTAAGTACAGTGATTAGTCACACCACGAGCTTTACGGTGAAGGAAAACATCGAGAGGAAACCTGCATACGTCTGAGAAGAAATTCAAAGGCGTATGTGTAGTCGTGCTTGAGTAACGGCGATGGACTCGCCATCTGTCACGCCATCTGGCACCTAATATACCTCTGGTGGAAAGTGGGTGTGTGGGTATTACCTATACACCTCTGCCTACCCCTTCGGGGACCCTTATGGAAGGCGTGAGGATATAAATTCTGTATGTGAAATTTCAACCGATTCCGTATAACGGTTCTCGCGTATACATACATTTTTCTAAAACCTTTGACCCTAGCCTTTGACCTTATTCTAAAACGTGTGCGGGTTTTCGAATAAGTTCCAAGACGTATAGGCAGGAGCATGTATGAAGAGACTGATGAATGTAGACGAAGCGAAAGAGGTATGTAAGTCTAGAGAGAGCTGGCGCTCTATACCCTCTGCCTACCCCGTTAGGGACTTGGCGTGATGATATGTGTGCAGTATATCTGTTCACAGCGGGAATCGAACCCGCGACCGCAGCTCTGACCGTTAGAAACTACTCTTTCAGGCAAGGAGCACGTGTGTCGGTTTATTGGGTGCGGCAGGAATGCCCGCTTCAACTACGTCGTGATGCAACTCCAGGGTCGGAATCTGGCTGAGCTGAGGCGCGCTCAGCCTAGAGGCGCTTTCTCACTCTCCACTACACTCAGGTAACTCATTTACCAACAGATCTCTCTTGAATTCAGACTTTCTTAACCGACTTTATAAAAGTGAGGTTGGCAATTCGGTTGTATTTTTTTTCATGTTTGTGACTCGTTTATTAACCGATAACTTATCTCTTTACTGCTATCTCTCTCTCTTTCTCTCTATTTCTGCCTCTCTGTGTCTAACTAACTCTATAATTACGTTTTTAGAGGTAGGAGGTTTTCGATTCGGTTGTATATTTTTTTATGTTTGTGACTCGTATATGAATCTGTAACTTATCACTTTACTGATCTCTCTATCTCTCTCCTCTCTCTCTCCCTATTTCTGTATCTAACTCTCTCTCTCTCTCTAATTACGTTTTTAGAGGGCGGAGGTTTTCGATTCGGTTGTATTTTTTTATGTTTGTGAACCGATAACTAATCTCTTTGGTCGGGATTCGAACTTGCGATCTTTGTGTCGCAGGAAACTACTCCAACGTCGTCTACCACGGCTCTTTTTACTCTTTACAGTTATAACAGCTTCATATAATAATAAATAATATATCCTCACGCCTTCCCATAAGGGTCCCCGAAGGGGTAGGCAGAGGTGTATATGTAGTACCCACACATCCACTTTCCGCCAGAGGTATATTAGGTGCCAACGTGACAGATGGCGAGTCCATCGCCGTTACTCCAGCACGACTATACATATGCCTTTCTCAGACGTATGCAGGTTTCCTCTCGATGTTTTCCTTCACCGTAAAGCTCGTGGTGTGACTAATCACTGTACTTAAGTTCAGAAACACTCATTGGTACAGTCGGGATTCGAACTTGCGATCTTTGGTGGTTGCCGAGTGGTTCGAGTAGTAATAGTTGATATAATAAATAATATAATATAATAATAAAATGATATAATAATGCGTTGATATTTGTGGTTACAGGTTAGGCCTTCAGATATTGAAGGCCATAGACTCTATACACTCAGTGGGATTCCTGCACAGAGATATTAAGCCGGTAAGACATCATTGTTTATGGTAAAGGTACAGGGTTGCCATGTGGAAGTACTACCGCAGGGCTAGACGGGGCCCCCAAGCTCAGGGGCTCGAGGACTCAGACTTAAAAATAATATAATATATCCTCACGCCTTCCCACAAGGGTCCCCGAAGGGGTAGGCAGAGGTGTATAGGTAATACCCACACACCCACTTTCCGCCAGAGGTATATTAGGTGCCAACGTGACAGATGGCGAGTCCATCGCCGTTACTCAAGCACGACTATACATACGCCTTTGAATTTCTTCTCAGACGTATGCAGGTTTCCTCTCGATGTTTTCCTTCACCGTTCAGCTCGTGGTGTGACTAATCACTGTACTTAAGTTAAGAAAAACTCATTGGTACAGTCGGGATTCGAACTTGCGACCTTTGCGTCGCAGGCAACTGCTCGAACCACTCGGCCACCACGGCTCTCGACTCTCAGACTTACTAACTATATATTGGACTAGCTGTCCCGCCCAGATTCGCTCGGGTGAAAAATAAAAAAAAAACACGTTTTTCAACTATTGCTTCCATAGGGGAAGCAATTTTTTTATTTAACGCCCCCGCGTTCCCCCTTGCGGGTGGAGTTTCATAAAATCCGTTCTTAGCTGACCTCTACACCGCATAAGGAATACTCCTACCAAATTTCAAGTCAATCGGCCTTATAGTTCCTGAGATTTCGTGATGAGTGAGTTCACAAATGGGATCTCCTATATATATATACCACCATACAGACCAGTAAACATTTCCCTCATACACTTTTATTTGTACGCAGAGCAACTTCAGCATCGGCCGTCATCCGGGCAACTGCCGCAAGGTGTACATGCTGGACTTCGGGCTCGCGCGCCAGTACACCACCGGCAGCGGGGCCGTGCGCCCGCCGAGAGCCGCCGCAGGCTTCAGGGGTGAGCGCGCACACACACACATACGCGCACACACACACACACACACACACACACACACACACACACACACACACACACACACACACAGAGAGAGACACGCACGCAATCACACACGCACGCACGCAAACACACACCTACACACACGCACACACACCTACACACACGCACACACACACACACACCTACACGCACACACACCTACACACACGCACACACACACACCTACACACACGCACACACACACACCTACACGCACACACACACACCTACACGCAAACACACCTACACACACACACACACACACACACCTTCACACACACACACACCTTCACACACGCACACACCTACACGCACACACACACACACCTACACGCACACACACACCTACACACACGCACACACACACACCTACACGCACACACACACTCACACCTTCACACACGCGTACACGCTCATGCACGCACACACACTGACACGCACACATCCGAAAACTCACGCGCGCTAGCACATACGAACTCACGCGCGCTAACACATACGAACTCACGCGCGCTCACACATACGAACTCACGCGCGCTCACACATACGAACTCACGCAGACACACACACACAAACACGCGCGCACACGCATACACACATACGCGCGCACACGCACACACATGCAGATACACACACCCACACTAGCTCGACTAGCTTACACTAGATTGTTGTGGTAACCGTACGCCCCCCGGCCAGGCACGGTCCGCTACGCGTCCATCAACGCGCACAAGAATAAGGAGATGGGCCGCCACGACGACCTGTGGTCGCTGTTCTACATGCTCGTGGAGTTCGTCAACGGCCAGCTGCCCTGGCGCAAGATCAAGGACAAGGAGCAGGTCAGTGCCCTCGCGGGGTAGGCAGCGGAGTGGCTCTTGTGACACTAGGCACTAGACACTAGAGCTTGTACATACTTATATACATAAATATATCTCTGGCGGAGAGTGGGTGAAAAAATACGATGGTGACGCCACCTATCGGGTTAAATTGAGTTGATTAAAACCTTTGTCGTATCCACCTGAAGACACAGAAAATTTCATTAAAATCGGTCCAGTTGATTGGGAGGAGTCTAGTGCCATACACACGTACAGAAGGAATCTTAATATATATAAATTGTCTGCGATTGTTTGTCCGCGATGGACTCCTAAACTACTGAACCGATTTCAATCAAATTCAATCAATTTCGATGCACACCGTGTGAAGTTTGATCCAACTTGAAAAATAGGATAGCTTACATCACAACTGGACCCGATAGGTGGCGCTGCGATCGTGTTTCAGGAAGTTTTACTTTTTCACCCGGGCGAAGCTGGGCGGGACAGCTAGTAGCTATATATGTTACCTGTTATATTGCCACATATAAATATTAGTAGCCGTGGTGGCCGAGTGGTTCGAGCAGTTGCCTGCGACACAAAGATCGCAAGTTCGAATCCCGACTGTACCAATGAGTTTTTCTGAGCTTAAGTACAGTGATTAGTCACACCACGAGCTTTACGGTGAAGGAAAACATCGAGAGGAAACCTGCATACGTCTGAGAAGCAATTCAAAGGCGTATGTATAGTCGTGCTTGAGTAACGGCGATGGACTCGCCATCAGTCACGTTGGCACCTAATATACCTCTGGCGGAAAGTGGGTGTGTGGGTATTACCTATACACCTCTGCCTACCCCTTCGGGGACCCTTGTGGCAAGGCGTGAGGATATATTATATATATATTATTATTATTATTATTATTCTTTATTTGAAATACATCTCATATATTAAATTTTTAAGTATATATATATATATAAACATATTTAAAAATATAAAATATAGGGGCCCACCGGTATCGGGATCAGGGTCCAAGGTACCGGCGGTTAGGGTCCCAGAGAAAGAAATCTCCTCCTTATTATTATTATTATTAATATTTGTTTCTCTGTTGTATTGGTCTTGTACTGTGAAGATAGATAAATAAAAAAATATTACTCCACAGGTGGGTCTGATGAAGGAGAAGTACGACCACCGTTTGCTCCTGAAACACTTACCATCAGAGCTGAGGCAGTTCCTCGAGCATGTCCAGCAGTTGGAGTACGCGGATACACCGGACTACGCCATGCTGACGTCGCTTCTTGAAAGGTCAGTGGGGAATATCCTCACGCCTTCCCACAAGGGTCCCCGAAGGGGTAGGCAGAGGTGTATATGTACTACCCACAGACCCACTATCCGTCAGAGATATATTTTAGGTGCCAACGTGACAGATGGCGAGTCCATCGCCGTTACTCAAGCACGACTATACATACGCCTTTGAATTGCTTCAAAGAGGTATGTAGGTTTCCTCTCGATGTTTTCCTTCACCTTTTCCTCCACTGCTGTGGTGGTGAACGGGTAGGCAATGATGTACATTGCCTACCCGTTCGGGGATGGTAGTGGCAAGGCAAGTTCTGAGGATGAACTCCTGAACGGCTGGACTCATTTTGATGATTTTTGTGTGTGTTCAAGTGGATTCCAGAATGGTTTATATTCACAATTGAACCCGATAGGTGGCGCAGCGATCGTTTGCTGGAACTTTCGTTGCGGTTATCACTTTTATTTAAGCTTTTTTTACTTAATTCTTGTAGTAGTTGTGGTTACCTGTAATTGGGTGGACACTTGTGGATGTCTTATTATGGCATCTTCTGTCAATATGTCATATGTCAAGCCGTGGTGGCCGAGTGGTTCGAGCAGTTGCCTGCGACGCAAAGGTCGCAAGTTCGAATCCCGACTGTACCAATGAGTTTTTCTGAACTTAAGTACAGTGATTAGTCACACCACGAGCTTTACGGTGAAGGAAAACATCGAGAGGAAACCTGCATACGTCTGAGAAGAAATTCAAAGGCGTATGTATAGTCGTGCTTGAGTAACGGCGAACTCTCGCCATCTGTCACGTTGGCACCTAATATACCTCTGGCGGAAAGTGGGTGTAAGGGTATTACCTATACACCTCTGCCTACCCCTTCGGGGACCCTTGTGGGAAGGCGTGAGGATATATTATTATATTATTAATCTGTCAATATTAAGGTGTTCTTACCTGTTGGTGATCCAAATAAATAAATATAAGCTTAGAAAGGCCATAAGCTTTGCCTTTCCCATAATTGTATTTTCTCGCCCAAGCTAAGCTGGACGGGACAGCTAGTCGAGGAATATATTCTGGGAGTAGAGCATTTGTTTGATTGCAATGTTTTTTTTAGGTGCTGCAAACGCCGAGGCATCAGAGATACAGATCCTTATGATTGGGAGAAAGACGTGAGTAGTTTCAATATATTGTCTTCAAACGTCAAGAGTACTCGAAACCGACGAGCATGTATGAAGAGACTGATGAATGTGGACGAAGCGAAAGAGGTATGTAAGTCTAGAGAGAACTGGCGCTCTATACTCTCTGCCTACCCCGTTAGGGACTCGGCGTGATGATATGTATGTTACTTATAGATAGAGCCGTGGCGGCCGAGTGGTTCGAGCCTGTAACACAAAGATTACAAGTTCAAATCCGACTGTAACAATAAGTTTTATGGAAGTACAGTTATTAGTCACACCAAGAGCTTTACGGTTTAACTGTATTGTTCGCGATTTTTTTCAAATTTATACGGCGGACAGAAGTTATTTAGAAAA
Source organism: Drepana falcataria (assembly GCA_945859725.1). Lineage (NCBI taxonomy): Eukaryota > Metazoa > Arthropoda > Insecta > Lepidoptera > Drepanidae > Drepana > Drepana falcataria. Next base: position 4,797,268 of record OX243950.1, on the reverse strand, counting down.
TCAATTTGTTTTAACGGGGATCGATTCTATTACCGATTGTTATGTGCATTAAAAAATAGCTACTACCGAAAAATTTTCCTGTAAAATATTTTAATGTAGTTAGGTTGTCGCGCCTGGGGGTGGACGTACTGGGGTTTTTTGTGAAGTTTTCTTCATAATTGTCTCTCGCAGTGTGAGTTCCGGGAACTTTTCCCATTTACCTGTCCGTCTGTATGTCTCAAATCTGAAATAATTTCTTGCAGGCGTGGTTGTAGATGTCAATCAGTTTTGATAACGACTGGTTGATGTTACGTTATAGGTGAGATGTTGGCATGAATGTTTCAATCATGAATTAGTTATCATTGTGTGTTACTTTGTACGATTTAAATTCATTGATTGATAGTAGATCATGAGCTCCTTGGGGAGGGGGGAGGATCGTTACATTGTGTTGGAAGCAGAGGGTTTAAACCCATCATGCTGCCAACACACTATAACTCTCCGAACACAGAGTGGCAACACGCAAGTGATACTTCGGTATCGTGAGCGTAAATAGGCTGCGGTAACCGTTTCCCACCAGGTGGGCCGTATGCTTGTGTGGCATTTTATAAATAAAATTAAAAAAAAAAAGATCTGTAGTCTACCTTGCCACACACCCACTCTCCGCCAGAGGTATATTAGGTGCCAACGTGACAGATGGCCGTCCATCGCCGTTACTCAAGCACGACTATACATACGCCTTTCAATTTCTTCTGACGTATGCAGGTTTCCTCACGATGTTTCCTTCACCGTTAAGCTCGTGGTGTGACTAATCACTGTATTTAAGTTCAGAAAAACTCATTGGTACAGTCGGGATTCGAACTTGCGAACTTTGCGTCGCAGGCAACTGCTCGAACCACTCGGCCACCACGGCTCAAGAGTATATCGCTATTATTACATCTTCGCCTGTGAAGGAGATATATTGTTAATGAATGTACTTATATACATACATATCAATGCAGACTCCCTTACGACATAGGAAGAGAGACTAGAGCGTCAGTTCTCTCTTTGACTCCCACTCCCACTGACCCCTTTCGCTTCATCTTAATTAAATATTTTATTTTCGCCATCTGTCACGTTGGCACCTAATATACCTCTGGCGGAAAGTGGGTGTGCGGGTATTACCTATACACCTCTGCCTACCCCTTCGGGGACCCTTGTGGGGAGGCGTGAGGATATATTATTATTATAAATATTTTATTCAATGTATGCGATACCTACAGGCAACACTTATTGTACGTCGATAAATTTTCATTACCACCGTTTCCAAGAGAACCTGTAAAGAGTAAAGTTGATATTGCAATATGATTGGTCTTTTTCATCCTGTATATAGATAGTGCCATCCACGAAGACGCGCCCCACTATTCCCCCTATAGTTTATAGTGTAAGTGTGCAACCTTCCACTAATGTGTGAGTATTGTCGGTACACACTGATTACCTATGAGTGCACACGCACACTACAATTAATACACTCGGGTCATAATGCCCGCATGCCCCTCGACTAGAAATTGGTGGGGCGCGTCTTCGTGGATGGTTCTATCTGTATTTGTTTGTTTGAAGGTGCTAATAAAGGTTTTTGATGTATTTTACGTGTCTAGGTATATATGTTTTGAAGCATGAAATATATATAATTGCTATCTCACCCACGTCAAATTTCATTGGTAAATTATACTTCTGTATATTGTAGGTATGTGTTATTCCATATTAATATTCCTACGGTAAGGATGTTAATGTGTGTGTAAATAAATATTTTATTAGAGCCGTGGTGGCCGAGTGGTTTGAGCAGTTGCCTGCGACACAAAGATCGCAAGTTCGAATCCCGACTGTACCAATGAGTTTTTCTGAATTTAAGTACAGTGATTAGTCACACCACGAGCTTTACGGTGAAGGAAAACATCGAGAGGAAACCTGTATACGTCTGGGAAGAAATTTAAAGGCGTATGTATAGTCGTGCTTGAGTAACGGCGATGGACTCGCCATCTGTCACGTTGGCACCTAATATACCTCTGGCGGAAAGTGGGTGTGTGGGTATTACCTATACACCTCTGCCTACCCCTTCGGGGACCCTTGTGGGAAGGCGTGAGGATATATTATTATAAATATTTGTCTAAGTCTCTGTGACAAATTGCATCTAATTGAGCGATGGGCGATTGTTCCAAAAATACTATCCAACGAATCGACAATTGTACAATTGTATATTCGATTGTCGATTCAGTCGTTGTGACGAATAAACATCGAATAAAAATCGACCCACTTTAGTTTCACTTCAAGCTGATAGGTCAAGCTAAAATTGACGGAAAGCAGATTTGTACCACAAAACCCGCCGATAGCCGGCTAGTTTAATAGACCCCACAAACGGTTCCGACTTTTTTTTTTTTTTATACAACAAGAGTGGCAAACAAGCATACGGCCCACCTGATGGGAAACGGTTACCGTAGCCTATTTACGCTCACGGTACCGAAGTATCACTTGCGCGTTGCCACTCTGTGTTCGGAGAGTTATAGTGTGTTGGCAGCATAATAGGTTTAATTCCTCTGCTTCCAACACAATGTAACAATCCTCCCCCCTCCCCAAGGAGCTCATTACTGGAAACCTTATTCACCGCGTAGGAACACAACATGTATTTCAATTTGAAATTTACCTACGATAAACGTGCCGCGTAATGATATTAAATCGCATCCGGAACGAAGAGAATCGCAAAGCAACTGAATGAGCGTGTAATTCCGATTCCGTTCAGCAGTTCTGGCGTGAATGAGTCAGATGCTGTTACGCAATATTATAAAAATTATGGTAGGAGTTTACAGTGTCTCAGAAAATAGAACAGTTGTCTTCTAGAAGTTACAGGGTGTTGTGAATATATCCTCACGACGATGCAATAAAACATATAGCTCCAAAGATAACAAAATGACAGCATTATTAAAGGGAGTAATACTCGCATAGACATTTGACGACCGTCTGGTCTAGTGGTTAGAGCTCCTGACTGCGAAACTTGAGGTCGCGGGTTCGAATCCCGCTGAGGGCAGATATTTGTGTGATGAACACGAATATTTGTACCTTAGTCTTGGATGTCCTATATATTTGAGTATATATCTATCTATTTAAGTAAATATATCGTTGTCTAGTTACCATAACACAAGCTTTGCTTAATTTGGGACTAGGTCAATTTGGAGGTATTTATTTAAGAGAGGTAGGGCATAACGGGTTTCCCGTTCGAATTTGGAGCTGCCCGACTGGGGCAGGACCTCCACCTTACAGAAGTCCGTAGCCAAATAACACATTTTTTGTGTTGTGTTCCTACGCGGTGAATAAGGTTTCCAGTAATGAGCTCCTTGGGGAGGGGGGAGGTTTGTTACATTGCGTTGGAAGCAGAGGGATTAAACCCATTATGCTACCATCACACTATAACTCTCCGAACACAGAGTGGCAACGCGCAAGTGAACGGTTACCGTTTCCCATCAGATGGGCCGTATGCTTGTTTGCCACTCTTGTTGTAACATGTTTTTTTTTGCAACGAATTATAAAAACTGCATCACATTTATCTATGGATAAATGTTTGTCAGTTATTTACTATTGGTATCTGTGAGGTATATTGTCATTAAGGTAATTCCCCAGGCTGTGTCAGTGGCGCGCACGCGTGCCGCCGTGCACCCGGCGCCCGAGCAGCCGCTGCCTACCGACACCCAGCCGGACAATGTGAGTGTCTCATACTGGTTTGTTATTATATATCTGCACGCCTTCGATTTCGACTGTACCAATGAGTTTTTCTGTACTTAAGTACAGTGATTAGTCACACCACGAGCTTTACGGTGAAGGAAAACATCGAGAAACCTGCATACGTCTGAGAAGTCGTTCAAATGCGAATGTATAGTCGTGCTTGAGTATCGGCCATGGACTCGCCGTGTCACGTTGGCAATTAAAATATATCTCTGGCGGAAAGTGGGTGTGTACCTATATATACACCTTTGCCTACCCCATTCGGGGACCCTTATGGTTGTTTGTTAGTCAATCACGCCCGGATGGCTTGAAAGGAATTGATTCAAATTTTGCACTGAGATAGAATATTAGTTGGATTATCACACATGATGTTTTGTTCCGAAAAATCTAACCGTGGGTGAAGCCGTGGGGCAGAGGTTATATCAGTATCAATATATCTACCAGTGTTCTGGTTCTTTCTTGCGCACGCTTCATACTTACCAGTGTTATGTGTACCCCCCTTAGACCCGCCGCCGCGTGGAGACTGAGGCCACGACGGCCGTGGGCTCCGAGACCCCCAGCAACGTCAACGAAAAGCGCGCGCCGCCCTCGCCGAGGCACGCGCCGCACACACACCACCTCAACGGCTATGTGCGTATACATCCCACGTCTAGGCCGATATACTTACAATAACAAGTCCCAAACTATGCAAAGCTGGTGCTATGGGAACTGGACAACGATATACATACTTATATAGATAGGCAATTCCACACAAATTGACCTAGTCCCAAACTAAGCAAAGCTTGTACTATGGGAACTGGACAACGATATACATACTTATATAGATAGGCAATTCCACACAAATTGACCTAGTCTCAAACTAAGCAAAGTTTGTACTATGGGAACTGGACAACGATATACATACTTATATAGATAGGCAATTCCACACAAATTGACCTAGTCCCAAACTAAGCAAAGCTTGTACTGTGGGAACTGGACAACGATATACATACTTATATAGATAGGCAATTCCACACAATTTGACCTAGTCCCAAACTAAGCAAAGCTTGTACTGTGGGAGCTGGACAACGATATACATACTTATATAGATAGGCAATTCCACACAAATTGACCTAGTCCCAAACTAAGCAAAGTTTGTACTGTGGGAGCTGGACAACGATATACATACTTATATAGATAGGCAATTCCACACAAATTGACCTAGTCCCAAACTAAGCAAAGCTTGTACTGTGGGAGCTGGACAACGATATACATACTTATATAGATAGGCAATTCCACACAAATTGACCTAGTCCCAAACTAAGCAAAGCTTGTACTGTGGGAACTGGAAAACGATATACATACTTATATAGATAGGCAATTCCACACAAATTGACCTAGTCCCAAACTAAGCAAAGCTTGTACTGTGGGAGCTGGACAACGATATACATACTTATATAGATAGGCAATTCCACACAAATTGACCTAGTCCCAAACTAAGCAAAGCTTGTACTGTGGGAACTGGACAACGATATACATACTTATATAGATAGGCAATTCCACACAAATTGACCTAGTCCCAAACTAAGCAAAGCTTGTACTATGGGTACTGGACAACGATATACATACTTATATAGATAGATAAATAGAACATCCACCCACATACCCCATACCTCAGCGGGAATCGAATCTATGATCTCAAGTTTCGCAGCCAGGAGGACGGACCACCGGATCAGACGGCCATCTAAGTTCTATTGAGAATTAGGAAATGTAGTATATAGATAGATATATATATATATATTTTTTTTCCAGCAGAGTACCACAGACAAGCCCGCTATAGACAAGGAACCCGAGGCTGGCGTCACGCCAGGCCCGTCACCGGACAGACATGCCAAGGTAATTTCGTCCTTAGTTAGTTTACATTAAATCACATTTTTGAACAGACAGGATATTCAGCACAGAATTGGGAAATGTAGACGCTTCAAGTTAACTGTCAAATTAATATGTGCTTTATTATGAAGCTTACAAAGCGCAAATTCGGGCAGAGAGATTAAGACTTGTCCAATGAATATGTGCTTTATGTGAACCACTTTAAAGTTCAATATTGCAATACCGTACAGAACGTATATGATCAATGAAAGAAATAAATTCATTTTCGGAAGCATCTAAAGCCCAAATCGCAAATCCGGGCTGAAAGTCAGACTTGTTAAATAAATACGTGACCACTAGACCAGACAGCCATCATACCATCATGCATACCATCGAGTGCATTCGCCTAACATGTCGTCTGTCACCCCAGGAGACGAGTACCTCAGCCGTGACAGGCACCACCACCCGCCCAGAGAGGCAGAGCGTCCCGCCGTGCAAGTCCAGGGCGCAGGCTCCAGGTGAGGATACTATAATAATAACAATAAAAGCAGTGGGGGCCGAGTGGTTTGAGCAGTTGCCTCAACACAAATATTGCAAGTGCGAATCTCGATTGTATCAATGAGTTTTTCTGAACTTAAGTAAAGTGATTAGTCACACCACGAGCTTTACGGTGAAGAAGAAAACATCGAGAGGAAACCTGCATACGTCTGAGAAGCAATGCAAATGCCTATGTATAGTCGTGCTTCAGTAACGGCGATGGACTCGCCATCTGTCACGTTTTCACATATATCTCTGATGGAAAGAGGGTGTGTTGGTTTATACACCCGTGCCTACCCCTTCGGGGACCCTTGTGGCAAGGCGTGAGGATATATATATGTCAGATTCTTTCTGAAAGCCAAATCACTTTAATTTTGGATATGAATATAAGTAAAGATGTCACTAAGCCACATCATTTTAACGATGTGGGTTAAAATACATTTAAATAGGGATGGAAGTAAAGCTGTGGCATAAAGTAGGGATGCCATAGGCGTGACAGTGATTAAGTCAGGGTGTACCGAGGATCACAGTAAGTGTGGCAGCCCTAGGCCGCAGTGAGCCAAGCGTGTAGGGCTGTACAGCTGTGGCTTGAAGGAGGGATGCCATAGGCGTGGCAGTGATTAAGTCAGGGTGTACCGAGGATCACAGTAAGTGTGGCAGCCCTAGGCCGCAGTGAGCCAAGCGTGTAGGGCTGTACAGCTGTGGCTTAAAGTAGGGATGCCATAGGCGTGGCAGTGATTAAGTCAGGGTGTACCGAGGATCACAGTAAGTGTGGCAGCCCTAGGCCGCAGTGAGCCAAGCGTGTAGGGCTGTACAGCTGTGGCTTGAAGGAGGGATGCCATAGGCGTGGCAGTGATTAAGTCAGGGTGTACCGAGGATCACAGTAAGTGTGGCAGCCCTAGGCCGCAGTGAGCCAAGCGTGTAGGGCTGTACAGCTGTGGCTTAAAGTAGGGATGTCATAGGCGTGACAGTGATTAAGTCCGGGTGTACCGAGGATCACAGTAAGTGTGGCAGCCCTAGACCGCAGTCGAGTAGCGTGTAGGGCTGTAAAGCTGTGGCTTAAAGTAGGGATGTCATAGGCGTGACAGTGATTAAGTCCGGGTGTACCGAGGATCACAGTAAGTGTGGCAGCCCTAGACCGCAGTCGAGTAGCGTGTAGGGCTGTAAAGCTGTGGCTTAAAGTAGGGATGTCATAGGCGTGACAGTGATTAAGTCCGGGTGTACCGAGGATCACAGTAAGTGTGGCAGCCCTAGACCGCAGTCGAGTAGCGTGTAGGGCTGTAAAGCTGTGGCTTAAAGTAGGGATGCCATAGGCGTGGCAGTGATTAAGTCAGGGTGTACCGAGGATCACAGTATGTGTGGCAGCCCTAGGCCGCAGTCGAGTAGCGTGTAGGGTTGCCACAGTGAGCGTGTCGTGTCCAGGGCTGGGCACGGTGGCGCGGCTGCGGGTGGTGACGGCGCCGCCCACGTGCGTGCTGGACCTGGCCTCCGCCGCGCCCGCCCAGCGCGACGGTGAGTTGCTTACCATCATGCATTTAAGTGGTCGTGATAGTCGCATCATTGTAATATTGCTCCTTTTACAAACAATTATATGCAAAGAAAACATCTATACGTATGTACTATACATACGTGCTTCAGTAACGCCGATGGACTCGCCATCTGTCCTCACGCCTTCCCACAAGGGTCCCCGAAGGGGTAGGCTGAGGTGTATAGGTAATACCCACACACCCACTTTCCGCCAGAGGGTTATTAGGTGCCATCTGTCACCTAAATTATATCTCTGGCGGAAAGTGGGTGTGTGTGTATTACCTGCACACCTCTGCCTACCCTGCGGGGACCCTTGTGGGAAGGTGTGAGGTTACCATATTTCTTAAGACCAAGTGTTAGTAAATTGACATTTATATTTGCAGGAGACGCGAGTAGCCCAAGAATAGTAGCCGACGTGGAGAGTGTACACTCGGACACGCATTTCAAGAGAGGTTAGTACACTAAAATACATTAAATATATTATTGATTTGCTTTTACAAAAAAAAAACATATATTTCATAGCGCCGAGCCCATCGTGGGGTAGGCAGAGCGAGTAGAGTGCCAGATCTCTCATTAATATGATCATATTTGTTTATATACTATATGCATTTTTTGTACTCGAAACCGACGAGTATGTATGAAGAGACTGGTGAATGTGGACGAAGCTCAAAATCAAAATAAAAATCTTTTTATTTCACATAGGCCCAGGTGGGCACTTATAAAACGTCGAAAAAGAAGCACGGTTCGGGTTGGTCGCTTCCATGGAGAAGAACCGGCAAGAAACTCCATGGTTACTCTTTTCAAATCATTAGGCATATACAATATTTTTTTCGGTACAGCAATAGTACCCAAGTATGGGGGAACAACGTAGGCCCGACAATAGGTCGTTGCTTACTATACAAAGCATACATAAAACAAGATAATTATAACAATGTTAGCAAGATCTAAGAATCTACAAAGCCTACAATGTTCTCACATTCACAAATTAGACAAATTAAACAAGTGACACAAATATTGTCATCAGTACTGTAACTTATTCTGGTCAAGATATGGAATAAATTAAAATAAAAAAAAGTAAAATTATGATTGTATAAAAAAACCCGAATTGAGAAAAGCTGAAGAGGTCTGCCTACCCCGTTATATGTGCAATAACTGTAATAGTGGTACATACATACATATCATCACGCCGAGTCCCTAACGGGGCAGAGAGTATAGAGCGCCAGTTCTCTCTAGACTTACATTTATTTATTTATTACAAAAATTATATATATATAAGCTAACATACCTCTTTCGCTTCGTCTACATTCATCAGTCTCTTCAAACATGCTCGTCGGTTTCGAATACTCTAATCGTATACATAGTGCCATCCACGAAGACGCGCCCCACCAATGTCTATTGGAGGGGGTCGCGGCATGCGGGCAGTATGACCCGAGTGTATCAATTGTAGTGTGCGTGTGCACTCATAGGTAATCAGTGTGTACCGACAATACTCACACATTAGTGGAAGGTTGCACACTTACACTGTAAACTGTAGGGGGGGATAGTGGGGCGCGTCTTCGTGTATGGCACTATCTATACCAGGGTATTCATATAGTATGTTTGTTTGTCTCAGGCGCTCGTAGGACGGCTCGAGCCCGCGCCGACCAGAGCTACACGCAGTTCGCCGTTATGGACGACGAGAACGTGTCCGCCCTACAGCAGGTGACACTATACAGGATGCTACACTGCCACACTAATATTTTATTTTTTTTATTTTTATTTTACTTTATTTAGGAACACAAACAGTCTCACATAAAAAAAAGAACATAAATTAAAAATAAAGTTAATACATAGACAAACAGTGTCCACAGATAACATAATTCCTGTGGAGCATGTGGTCGAAAGAGCAGTAAACAGAAGAAGAAGAACAGTTTGTTTAACAATATTTCTAAATTATGCAAGATGCACATTTCATGATGCCGACAATATTTTAAGGATATGATATTTAAATTTACCCAAACTGGTTCTGTCAAACATGTCCAGGTCACTGTTGAAATGCACATTATGAGAACAGCAAGCTCGAGGGATGAATGAATTCTTAGCGTGGTTGGTCTTGAATGTAGGGATATGGAACAATTTTCTGAATTGTTTCCGTGTGTTGCGACTTGGACAGTAAAAACTAATTCTCGTCAATAAGTAGGAACTATCAATATTATTATTAAGGATTTTAAAGAGAAATACTTGATCACGGCAAGTTCTTCTTTGTGATAATGAAAGATTTAGATACTCACGAATATTTACGTGCTTAAAACGGAATATTATATTATATTATATTATTATATTTATTAATAACCACCAAAATGCGGTACACAATACGTAGGATTATATACACAGTATATACAAAACACAAAAACTATAATTATAGTAATACTAGCTGGGCCCGCGACTTCGTCGGCGTGGGCGGCTTTTTTAACTTTCGTAAAAATATATTTTTTTTCCGTGCCGTGGTGGCCGAGTGGTTCGAGCAGTTGCCTGCGACGCAAAGGTCGCAAGTTCGAATCCCGACTGTACCAATGAGTTTTTCTGAACTTAAGTACAGTGATTAGTCACACCACGAGCTTTACGGTGAAGGAAAACATCGAGAGGAAACCTGCATACGTTTGAGAAGAAATTCAAAGGCGTATGTATAGTCGTGCTTGAGTAACGGCGATGGACTCGCCATCTGTCACGTTGGCACCGAATATACCTCTGGCGGAAAGTGGGTGTGTGGGTATTACCTATACACCTCTGCCTACCCCTTCGGGGACGGTGGGAAGGCGTGAGGATATATTATTATTATATTATTATATTTTTTTCAATAAAAATAACCTATGTTACTTCTAATACCTCCGAGAATATGTGTACAAAGTTGTATGATGATCGGTTAAGTAGTTTTTACGTGAAAGCGTAACAAACAAATTTACATTCACATTTATGATATTAGTAAGGATAAAAAACATTCATACAACAACACAATAAATGCGACAGTTCAGTCAATATCCTATGTTTTAAGCCAGCTAATAATCTATCACTGTGCCAAATTTCATCCAATTTCGTTCAGTAGTTTTTGCGTGATAGAGGAACAAACATACACACAATCTTTCGCATTTATAATTTTAGTAGCATAATAAAATATATGTGACTAAAAGACTTGTATCCATGTCATTATTATAACAATAAATAATAATATCCAGGTGACGAAGGGCGGAGCCCTAACGCTGGTCTCCCTGTGGAAGTCCCAGTTCGACGACTCCGAGGAAACTACGGATAATGAGTGGAAACAAGAACAGCTGCAGGTGAGCTCACAATGATGATGATATGGCTTCATCCAATCCTGTCCTATACTATTCATACAATCCGGTCATATGTTTAAAAACCTTTTTATAATTCAAAATTCGTTCCGTGTTTCTTTTTCGTATTTTTTTTGTCACAATAAAATAAATATATAATAAAAAAATTTAAGTGGGTGTGCGGGTATTACCTATACACCTCTGCCAACCCCTTCGGGGACGCCTGTGGGAAGGCGTGAGGATATAAAAAAATCTAAAACAATAGTAGCCTAAGGTATTACATCAGCTATCTGCCTGTGAAAGTTCCGTCAAAATCGGCCCAGCCGTTTCAGAGATTAGCCGGAACAAACTGACAGTCGCAGACAAAAACAAAAAAAAGCTTTTGGTATATGTATGTACCGTATAAATACAAACATAATAATTATTTTTACAGTTGTATGAATACAAATGTATGTTCATCAGTCATGTGTGTGTGTGTGTGTATCCACAGTGACACATTTTCTGTGTTAGAAATTTCAAATCTATATATCGTATGTCCAGTCCCCCACGCGGTGTATGGGTCGCGTGTCCAGCGGCTCGGGGGCTCCCCGCTCACACGCCACGTCCACTACACACCGCACGCCGCAACACACCGTCACGCAGCTGCAGGTAAGGGGACGCACACGCCACGGCCACTACACACCGCACGCCGCAACACACCGTCACGCAGCTGCAGGTAAGGGGACGCACACGCCACGTCCACTACACACCGCGCGCCGCAACACACCGTCACGCAGCTGCAGGTAAGGGGACGCACACGCCACGTCCACTACACACCGCGCGCCGCAACACACCGTCATGCAGCTACAGGTAAGGGGACGCACACGCCACGGCCACTACACACCGCACGCCGCAACACACCGTCACGCAGCTGCAGGTAAGGGGACGCACACGCCACGTCCACTACACACCGCGCGCCGCAACACACCGTCATGCAGCTACAGGTAAGGGGACGCACACGCCACGGCCACTACACACCGCACGCCGCAACACACCGTCACGCAGCTGCAGGTAAGGGGACGCACACGCCACGTCCACTACACACCGCGCGCCGCAACACACCGTCACGCAGCTGCAGGTAAGGGGACGCACACGCCACGTCCACTACACACCGCGCGCCGCAACACACCGTCACGCAGCTGCAGGTAAGGGGACGCACACGCCACGTCCACTACACACCGCGCGCCGCAACACACCGTCACGCAGCTGCAGGTAAGGGGACGCACACGCCACGTCCACTACACACCGCGCGCCGCAACACACCGTCACGCAGCTGCAGGTAAGGGGACGCACACGCCACGTCCACTACACACCGCGCGCCGCAACACACCGTCATGCAGCTACAGGTAAGGGGACGCACACGCCACAGCCACTACACTACACACCTACTTACACGTAAGGCAAGGTGTAAAACTGCGGCATACAACGGTTAATTTATGCTAATTCGACTGCGTCAGCTGTCGCATTGGGCTTCGTCAATGATGCTGTGGGTTATGAATGAATGTGTTGCCGACGGCCCCCAGCCGCTGCCCCCCGAGCAGCCCCCCGCAGCGCCCCCCGCGCCGCCCGCTCCGCCCCCCGCGCCCCCCGCGCAGCCCCCCGGCCCGCCGCGGCGCCCCCCGTGCCTGCACATACCGGGCATCGAGGCCTACCCTGACCTCGTGCCCTCCCTGCCTCGGTGCTGGACTCTACCCGCTATTGGTGAGTACAAACAAACGTATGGTACGTACAAACGTATGCAGGTTCCCTTCCGATGTTTTCCTTCACCGTGAACCTCGTAGTGTTTACAAGGTGATGAGATAAATGGCTGTTACCCAATCACGACTATACATACGAGGTAGAATGTAATAATAATAATATAATATATCCTCACGCCTTCCCACAAGGGTCCCCGAAGGGGTAGGCAGAGGTGTATAGGTAATACCCACACACCCACTTTCCGCCAGAGGTATATTAGGTGCCAACGTGACAGATGGCGAGTCCATCGCCGTTACTCAAGCACGACTACACATACGCCTTTGAATGTCTTCTCAGACGTATGCAGGTTTCCTCTCGATGTTTTCCTTCACCGTTCAGCTCGTGGTGTGACTAATCACTGTACTTAAGTTAAGAAAAACTCATTGGTACAGTCGGGATCCGAACTTGCGACCTTCGCGTCGCAGGCAACTGCTCGAACCACTCGGCCACCACGGCTCTTTAGAGCAGGTTTTTATGCGAAAATAAGGTAAAAACAATAACTTCCTTTAACAGTGTCCAATCACATTTCAGAGCAACATCCTCCTGTATAAAGATTAATAACTTAGATTGATAACGACAACAGGGTCGTTAGTCCGCGAGCTGCGGCCGCCGCTGATGCAGCAGGCGTCGTTCGACGGCAGCGGCGGCACGCTGCGCTACCGCATGGACGTGATGCGGGGCGTCGCCGCCCGCGACCACGCCCCGCCCGCCCTGGCAGCGGTGGCCAGGGCTCGCAGCGCGCCCGTTAGTATGCGCCCAGTGGCTTCTCCTAATCTCATACTTCTATATATATATATATATATATATATATATATATATATATATATATATATAATATATTTAATATTAATAATTTTTTTAAATTTAAAATTGAATAACATAGATTTGGCCGTCTGCGACGTGTAGTTTCCTGTCACCCTGTCAAAGAACTTGCGATGTTTGTGTTGCATTCGTCTCGTCGAACCACACGGCCACCTCTGCTTATAGCGGCGTTCGTTTGCAGAGTTTGTCGGTGTCCCCCGGCAGCAAGGCCGCGGGCCCCAAGCCGGCGGAGGCCGAGGGCGCCACCGTCTCCAGCCGCCTGGAGATCCGCGTCAGGCCTCCCGACAGCACCTCGCCCGGCCACTCGGGTACACTTGCTTAACCGTACGCCCGTATACAACGCGGTAACGTGACGCCCGTCTGGTCTAGTGGTTAGAGCTCCTGACTGCGAAACTTGGGGTCGCGGGTTCGATTCCCGCTGAGGGCAGGTATTTGTGTGATGAACACGAGTATTTGTACCTTAGTCTTGGATGTCCTATGTATTTATGTACATATCTATCTATATAAGTAAATATATCGTTGTCTAGTTACCATAACACAAGCTTTGCTTAATTTGGAACTAGGTCAATTTGTGAGGTATTTAGGTAACCGTTTACCACCAGGTGCACTGCATGCGTGTTTGGCAGATTTATGAAATACTAGCTGACCAGCGCAACTTCGTCTGCGTACCTAAGAGAGAGAGTTCTATCAGTAATGAATCTTCCGTGAATTTGAAAAGTATTATTTTACGATGAGATATCGCAAAAACAAATAAAATAATCAGTTCGCTGGGTTGAACTGTTCCGTAGTGAGCCGACCACGCGTCTGAGTTGCGGGTTATTTTTACATTATGATATCTATCTCCTATCATGTTGTTTGAAATCAAGTGATGTCAAGTACAATTTCGTTTACATTTAAATACTCGTGATTAATAACATATTTATTTGGATAAGGATTAATATTATGTTGATAAAACATCTTCGGAAATAATGCATTGATTTCGAACAAATTTTATTACCATAAAAAAGGTTATAGTGAGTCAATCTTAAAAGATAGACATATGCTGTCGCGGACTTTTTTTTAGAACTTTTAAAGAGGAACAATTCCCTCATACATGATATTTGTGTAACTTAAACCGTTTACGCAGCGCACGCAACGGAAGCTTTCAAAAAGGAATATTTTTCCCGTTCTGGCAACATTTTTCATTTATGCTTCGCTCCTATTGGTCGTAGCGTGATGTTATATAGCCTAAAGCCTTCCTAGAGAAATGGACTATCCAACACACAAATAATTTTTCAATTCCAACCAGTAGTTCCTGAGATTAGCGCGTTCAAACAAACAAACCAACAAACTCTTCAGCTTTATAATGTAACCAGTTGTCCCGCCCAGCTTCGCTCGGGTGGAAAAAAAATGGTGGCGCCAACTATCGGGTCCAATTGTGAATCTAAACCATTCCCAGATCCCCTGTGTGTGTGTGTTCCGTATATATCCCATGTGTTCACACACACAAAAAATTTCATCAAAATCGGTCCAGTCGTTTGAGAGGAGTTCAGTGACATACACACTCACAGAAGAATTATATATATAAAGATGTATAGATTGCTATTCACAGCTCCACACCAATCCATTTTGTTGAGTAAGCGCAAATTACATTACAAATTTAGTTCCCTCAATACGTAATATACCACAATAAGTGGTAAGCGGTTACCGGTTGCAATACCAGGCTCGAGTGCTGCCGACCCTGCAAGAATCTTTAAACACTCTTGAAGAACATACAGAAAAATATATTGTTTTGGTTTCAGTAAAAATTCACTCGGTAGTTAGCGGGGGCGAACCTATCAGATTGAACCATGAGGAAGCTTCCGTGTACTACGATGCCACTGAGGGACAGAGGGACAAGAGGTATGTGTAAGGACCGGTCGTTTAACTAATATAATAGTAAATTTGTGTTAGCAGCATAATGGGACTAATCCCTGTGCTACCCCTCCTCAAGGAGAGAAATTAAAGGAAAGGAACACAACACAAAAACTTCAACTTCCATAAGGTAGAGGTCCTTCCCCAGTCTGGCAAAACTCTGCATTATTTATGGTAACACAAAAACTTCAACTTCTATAAGGTGGAGGTCCTTCCGGGCTTGGTCCTTCCCCAGTCCGGCAAAACTCTGCCTTATTTATGGTAACACAAAAACTTCAACTTCTATATGGTGGAGGTCCTTCCGGGCTTGGTCCTTCCCCAGTCCGGCAAAACTCTGCCTTATTTATGGTAACACAAAAACTTCAACTTCCATAAGGTGGAGGTCCTTCCGGGCTTGGTCCTTCCCCAGTCCGGCAAAACTCTGCCTTATTTATGGTAACACATAAACTTCAACTTCCATAAGGTGGAGGTCCTTCCGGGCTTGGTCCTTCCCCAGTCCGGCAAAACTCTGCCTTATTTATGGTAACACAAAAACTTCAACTTCCATAAGGTGGAGGTCCTTCCGGGCTTGGTCCTTCCCCAGTCCGGCAAAACTGCATTATTTATGGTAACACAAAAACTTCAACTTCCATACGGTGGAGGTCCTTCCGGGCTTGGTCCTTCCCCAGTCCGGCAAAACTCTGCCTTATTTATGGTAACACAAAAACTTCAACTTCCATAAGGTGGAGGTCCTTCCGGGCTTGGTCCTTCCCCAGTCCGGCAAAACTCTGCCTTATTTATGGTAACACAAAAACTTCAACTTCCATAAGGTGGAGGTCCTTCCGGGCTTGGTCCTTCCCCAGTCCGGCAAAACTCTGCATTATTTATGGTAACACATAAACTTCAACTTCCATAAGGTGGAGGTCCTTCCGGGCTTGGTATTTTCCCAGTCCGGCAAAAGTCTACGTTATGCCGATGACGACCGTCTGGTCCAGTGGTTAGAGCTCCTGACTGCGACTTGTGGTCGCGGGTTCGAATCCCGCTGAGGGCAGATATATGGGTGATGAACACGAGTATTTGTACCTTAGTCTTGGATGTCCTATGTATTTATGTATATATCTATCCATATAAGTAAATATATCGTTGTCTAGTTACCATAACACAAGCTTTGCTTAATTTGGGACTAGGTCTATTTGTGTGGAATTGTCCCAAGGTATTTATTTATTATTATTATTATTTATAGTCACGATTTAAATAATTGTAAACTTATTAGGTCTTCAACGCGGAGTGGTGAGAAGAGTCAGAGTCCTGCCGTTGAGCGGACAAGATTGGACGCGATACCAGACCGGTAAATTTTTTTAATAATAATAATAATATAATATATCCTCACGCCTTCCCACAAGGGTCCCCGAAGGGGTAGGCAGAGGTGTATAGGTAATACCCACACACCCACTTTCCGCCAGAGGTATATTTGGTGCCAACGTGACAGATGGCGAGTCCATCGCCGTTACTCAAGCACGACTATACATACGCCTTTGAATTTCTTCTCAGACGTATGCAGGTTTCCTCTCGGTGTTTTCCTTCACCGTAAAGCTCGTGGTGTGACTAATCACTGTACTTAAGTTCAGAAAAACTCATTGGTACAGTCGGGATTCGAACTTGCGATCTTTGTGTCGCAGGCAACTGCTCGAACCACTCGGCCACCACGGCTTTTTATTATTATTTGGGCTATAGAGATAGTGCCATCCACGAAGACGCGCCCCACTATTCCCCCCTACAGTTTATAGTGTAAGTGTGCGACCTTCCACTAATGTGTGAGTATTGTCGGTACACACTGATTACCTATGAGTGCACACGCACACTACAATTGATACACTCGGGTCATACTGCCCGCATGCCGCGACCCCCTCCACTAGACATTGGTGGGGCGCGACATAGTGGATGGCAGTATCTTTATAGCGTATTTAACAAATGGGGACAGTTTCTAAATAGGGGTACATATAAAATTTACATATGTATATACGGGGTACAGCTTTTGAGCGAATTTTTCTCCTTTCAAGTAGTTTATAACGTTGCAGAAGCACTGTTCTGAAGAGGGAGGCTGCGTCCGCCGCTGGTGATGGATCTCAGAGCCTCAGAGATGTGAGTGTTGAGTTTTGGTGTTTTAAATACATAATTTTTAATCAATGCATGCTTTTTTACAAATTTACTTCACCGAGAGAACTGAATGTCTAGTTATTATCTAACTCTATGGTATGTATATTTTGTACATATATCTACTCTCTCTGCCTACCCCGTTAGAGACTCTGATATCTTTCTTTCATCTAACTTTTACATGCCGACTTGCGACGACGAGCGTTTGTCTTTAGCAATGAGTTTTGGGTCACTGTAATAATTGGCTTTTTTCACTTTGACACTATCTGTTCAAATTATTTTTTATATAAGATTATCTGAATCTTGATAAATTTATAGATTATTAATTAATTGTATTATTACTGTAGTTCATCACCCTGTATGTCTTCTCTATATATATATATATATATTTCATCAAACTGTTATGTAATCTCCCTGTGTTTCATTTATCTGTATGTAATCATCCTGTATTTCGTCTCTCTGTATTTCATCACCCTGTATGTTATCATCCTGTATGTCATCACCCTGTATGTCATCATCCTGTACGTCATCACCCTGTATGTCATCATCCTGTACGTCATCACCCTGTATGTCATCATCCTGTATGTCATCACCCTGTATGTCATCATCCTGTATGTCATCACCCTGTATGTCATCACCCTGTATGTCATCACCCTGTATGTCATCATCCTGTATGTCATCACCCTGTATGTCATCATCCTGTATGTCATCAGCCTGTATGTCACCCCCCTGTATTCCATCAGCGTGTATTTGTAAGCAGTGTGTTTGTTCCCCAGCGTTCCACCGGCAGCGCCAGTACATCCCGTATCCCGATAGCTCTGGGCGACTCCCGAGGCGATGCGAGGCTCGCCAAGTGCGCCTCCTGGAGTGGGGATGGTCCCCTAGCTCCGCCGCAGCCGCATGACCTCACCCCGGGTAAGACGCACCCCCCAATTTCTAGTCGAGGGTGGCGCGGAATCCGACGAGTATGATCCGAGTCTAGCCGAGATTTTGTATAGTAAGCAACGACCTATTGTCGGGCCTACGCTGTTCCCCCGTACTTAAGTACTAATGCTGTAACATAATATTCTTATTGTATATGCCTAATGATTTGAAAAGAGTAACCATGGAGTTTCTTGCCGGTTCTTCTCCATGGAAGCGACCAACCCGAACCGTGCTTCTTTTTCGACGTTGACGTTTGATAAGTAATAAAAATATTTTGATTTTATTTGATTTGAGTCTATTCATCGTAGTGCGCGTGAGTGTGATAGTACACACGTACTCATAGGTAATCAGTCGTAGAAACATCTATATCATCACGCCGAGTCCCTCACAGGGTAGGCAGAGAGCGCTATTCTGTCTAGACTTACAGACCTCTTTCAATTAGGCATTGATAATCACAAAAATCAATAACTCATCCTATTTCGTTCATCCCTAATGTTTTGAGTACAAAATTTTGCCAATACATGTATGGAGCCGTTCAAATATTATGTAAGCAGATTTATTACAATTATTTAACCCCCCCCCCCCCCATCCCCTTGTCAGCAAAAGTAAGCAAAGCTCTTACCCCCTCCCCCCATGCTTACGTAAACAGTTTTCAATTATAAATGTTTCAATACTTATAATTTTTCAAATTTAGTTTCGTTTTCAATCATAGGCAATCTGATGTGAGGGTTGCCATTCGTTTTATCTTATTAATATTATAAGTGTGAAAGTTTGTAAGTTTGGATGTTTGCGGTTCTTTCACGGCCAAACGGCTGAACCGATTTGGCTGAAAGTTGAAATGGTGATAGCTTATACCTAGGAATAGGACATGGCTACTTTTTTTAAAATTGAATTCTGAAAAATTCAAAGTTGTTATATTATAATGTATGATGCTCTTTCACGGCATAGCGGCTGAACCGATTCTAGCAGGAAAATTTTCAAAGCTTCGATGTCCACGCGGGCGAAGCCGCGGGCATAAGCTAGTATTATGTATTTAAAAGTAAATAACTACCGATGACGTAATCATCATCTAGACTCCCCTCCCCCCCATGTCTTATAACCAAATAAGCAAAACAAAGACCCCCCATAGTGCTTACGTAATACTTGAACGGCCCCTATGTTCACGCCGATGGGGTAGGCATGTATAACATGAGGAGTTATTTTCTTTTGAAGCATAACACAATGTGATTCATCTAAAATAGAGTTTAACGGCGATGGACTCGCCATCTGTCAAATATACCTACGTACCACTTACAAACTTGTTATATAGCTTGACTGAACTACTGAAGTAAACTTGGAGAGGAATTAAAACGTACGAGCAGAATTTAGAAGTTGTATTGTCGTATCGACAGAGTAGGAATGCATGATTAGTTAGGAAGCAACTCGAATTTATACAAAACAATAATTAATAATAATTACGACTCGCTCCTGGCACTTTCGATAAAAAATGGTCTTATCAGTTTAGAACAATAGGCGCAACACGGCCATCTTGAAGTGGGCGGAGCTTATGTCCTTGAAACAAAAGGCGTTAGGCGGCCATCTTTCTTGATGCTGCATTTTTGGCCGGTGACTCATACATCGTACGATAGTGGCGTGATCCTGTTTAGATTGCGTGTGTACTTGACTAAACACTAGTGCCACTACAGTGGGTGTGCGGGTATTACCCATACACCTCTGCCTACCCCTTCGGGAACCCTTGTGGGAAGGCGTGAGCATTATATATATTACTAATATTATAAAGAGGAAAGATTTGTTTGCTTGTTTGTAATGAATAGGCTCCGAAACTACTGGACCGATTTCAAAAATTCTTTCACCTTTGGAAAGCTACATTATCCCTTTTATACCCGGTTGAAGCTTTCTGTGTGTTTCTGTGTGTCTTAAGCTAGATTCGAGAATGGTTTAGTTTTACAATTGGACCCAATAGGTGGCGCTGCGATCGTGTTACGGGCAATTTAACTTTTTCACCCGAGCGAAGCTGGTATTATATATACTAACCTAAAGCACTAGACAGTATAGAGCACTAAGAAACAAACATAGATAATCTGATCGAAACTATTGTCTGTTACAGCATTGAGACGGCGACGTCAGAATGCCAACGACAAATACGCCGTGGACCCGACGCGGGAATTGAACCTGCGATTCGCGCGACCGAGGCACCGGCAACCGCCGCATCTCTCAAGGTATTGGGATCTAGATAATCCAGACTGTTCCTGGAGCGTGTGTCGATACATGATTCTTGGGGCGTTCGCGTGACGTGTGCATGTCGGAAGTGTATCGTTTACGTAGTGTGTGCGTATGGCCGTATGGTGAGTGCAGGTTGTATGCATATCGTACGTAAGGCGTGTGCGATACGATAGTATCCGTTACTTGCATATAGTGTGCGTGACGTGCGCGTGTCGTGAGTGCGCTGCGTGCATGTCGTATGTCGCGTGTTGTATTCGCGACGTGTGCGTGCTGTATCTGTGACGTGTGCGCGTGTCGTATCGTGAGTGCGATGGGTGCAAGGCGTATGCGTGTTGTATCAGTGACTTGTGCGTGTCATATCCGTGACGTATGTGTGCCATATCCGTGACGTATGTGTGCCATATCCGTGACGTGTGCTTTCGTATCCGTAACGTTCGCGTATCCTGAGCGTGGGCGTGTCGTATTCGCAACGTATGCGTGTCCGTGACGTGTGCGTATCGTGTGCGTGAGCGTGTCGTATCCGTGACGTGTGCTTATCGTGTGTGCGCTGCGTGCATGTCGTGTGTAAGGCGTGTGCGTGTCGTATCCGTGACGTGTGCGTGTGCGTGTGTCAGCGCCCGCGGCGTGCCGGCGCTGCTGCTGGCGTCCCCGCCCCGCTCGGGCGCGTCGTCCCCGTCGGGCTCGCCGCCGCCCGCCCCGCCCGCCGCCCCGCCCGCCGCGCCGCCCGCCCACAACGCCGCGCGCGCAAGACGCTTCCGCCCGCTCTCCATAGCGCCATAGGTACCGCACTCACACGTACTCTTACTCACATACACCCTCAATAATGTGACATTTGCCATATATTCCCAAATATACACATTTTTCTGATAATCCTTACAAAACATAAACTTGCAAGGTGAATAGATTTTTCTGATGAGAAGTGTATAATATGCAACGTCCAAAACCCTAAAAGATGACATTTAAATTAGAATACAATTAATTAACAAGCCGTGAATGCCGAGAACTTCGTGTTGCCTGCAACACAACACAAGATTCCAAGTTGGAATCCCGACTGTACCAATTGTTGTGAATGAGTACCAAATGAGTTTTTAAGTACAGTGATTAGTCACACCACGAGCTTTACGGTGAAGGAAAACATCGAGAGGAAACCTGCATACGTCTGAGAAGACATTCAAAGGCGTATGTATAGTCGTGCTTGAGAAACGGCGATGGACTCGCCATCTGTCACGTTGGCACCTAATATACCTCTGGCGGAAAGTGGGTGGGTGGGTACTACCTATACATCTCTGCCTACCCCTTCGGGGTCCGTTTCGGGAAGGAGTAAAGATATTAATGAAATACCAGTATATACACAATTGTAATGTTTGTAGTTTAAGTAGTGACTTTTAATAAGTTTCCCTGCCTTTCTTTTGGATAAAATATTTTTGATTTTGATATAAATATGTTTTCCCTTACAGGACCTGACCTCACTCGAGACAGTGAAAGAGCCATTCTGACTTACTAACATGACGGAAATATTGTTATATACTATATTATGTCATATGTACATATATATATATATATATATATGTATATACATACATACATATCATCACGCCGAGTCCCTAACGGGGTAGGCAGAGAGTATAGAGCGCCAGTTCTCTCTAGACTTACATACCTCTTTCGCTTCGTCCACATTCATCAGTCTCTTCATACATGCTCGTCGGTTTCGAGTACTCTTAACGTTCCCGTCCTTGAGAGTCCGATCTATTTGGTCCAGGTAGTTGGAACGTGGCCTTCCTCTGCCTCTTCTTGCACACACTTTTGCTTTGTATATCTGTTTCGTCAATCTTTCTTCACTCATCCTTTCTATGTGTCCAAACCAACGTAACATGCCTTTCTTCATCTTTACAATCACGCCCTCATTCACGCCAGTTGATTTGCGAATCTCTTCATTGCGGATTCGATCTAATATCGTTACGCCGCACATTTTTCGAAGAGATCGCATCTCGACTGCATTCAAGCTATTTTCATACTTCCTCTGACATACCCAGGATTCGCTGCCATACAATAAGGTAGGTACCAATATCGCGTTGTGGACAGCAACTCGAGCATTCTTGCTCAGACTTTTACTGCCCATCAACGCCGACATGGCTCCATTCACCTTATTTCCGGCAGTTATCCTTCTTTCAATATCTTTTTCATACTTTCCATCTCGTGTGAACATGCTTCCTAGATATACAAATTCATTCACTTGCTCTAGAATTTGCCCATATGTATATATATATATATATATATATATATGTATACCGCGCATCGTTAAAATTACGTATTAATATAATCTATATAGAATATCCCACTCGACTCTGTGACTCGCGCGCCATCTGTCGCGTCGAGAGTGAAACTTCGATCGTGTCTAAACATAGCATTATAAACTTTATGTCGACAAGAATACAGTGCATGTTGCAATTGTCGCTCGGTGCATTTATCAAATAGTTGAATGTTATCAGTAACGTAATACATATCTGCATTTTGAAAACATTTCGACTTGCTTTTAGAATGAGGTTATGTTGTTCGCGATGGTAAAAGTAATTATAAATAAAATAAATTAATATCCTCACGCCTTCCCACAAGGGTCCCCGAAGGGGTAGGCAGAGGTGTATGGGTAATACCCACACACCCACTTTCCGCCAGAGGTATATTAGGTGCCAACGTGACAGATGGCGAGTCCATCGCCGTTACTCAAGCACGACTATACATACTCCTTTGAATTTCTTCTCAGACGTATAAAAAAAAAAGCCGTGGTGGCCGAGTGGTTCGAGTAGTTGCCTGCGACACAAAGGTCGCAAGTTCGAATCCCGACTGTTCCAATGAGTTTTTCTGAACAGTGATTAGTCACACCATGAGCTTTACGGTGAAGGAAAACAGCAATTCGAAGGCGTGTGTATAGTCGTAATTGAGTAAAGGCGATGTACTCGCCATCTGTCACGTTGGCACCTAAAATGTATATCTGGCGGAAAGTGGGTGTATGGGTGTACCCCTACCTACCCCTTTTATCAATTTGCATGTTATAAGCGCTTGTATAAGCTACGGTAACCGTATGCTCGATACGTATTTTTTCGACTACAGATAGTGTCATCCACGAAGTCTCGCCCCCCAATGTCTAGTGGAGGGGGTCGCGGCATGCGGGCAGTATGACCCGAGTGTATTAATTGTAGTGTGCGTGTGCACTCATAGGTAATCAGTGTGTACCGACAATACTCACACATTAGTGGAAGGTTGCACGCTTACACTGTAAACTGTAGGGGGGGATTGTGGGGCGCGCTTTCGTGGATGGCACTATCTATACAGCCTGTATGTTAATTCTAAGTATAACTATTTGCGGACAGTCTGTATCATAGAGATTTCACATCTGTATATTTTATATAGATTCTATTAAGTGACTTGATAACTAAGAATTAATTACTTTTGGTTCTTTAAAACAGCACCCACCCTCCCTGCCTACCAAAGTGGGTAGCTGCTAGGAGGGTCTATGTTCTTTACGGTGAAGGAAAACATCGAGAGGAAACCTGCATACGTCTGAGAAGACATTCAAAGGCGTATGTATAGTCGTGCTTGAGTAACGGCGATGGACACGCCATCTGTCACGTTGGCACTTCAAATCTCTCGAGATGTAAAGATATATACATTCTATTTCTGAAAATCAGTTTATTTATGTGTATTATTCTGGGAATATTTTTTTTATCCAATGTAAATTAATTTATTATTTTAGTTCAAATATTAAAAAAAAAAATATTTTTAGTACATCAAGTCTAACGTGATTTTCTGATAACAAAAGGCAAACAATAAAGCTATTTTGAGCCTTATACCTTCATGATAAGGATGATAATAGCGTTGGATTATATCAATGGTATTACGTGGATATAGAGATACAAGGGAAAATTATATAAAACTTTTTTTATTTACACCAAGAGCTAGAAATGCGAACACGAATATATGTTGTCTATATCCGTTGAATACCATTATATTTTGCACCTTAACTCCACGGGCTAAGGTTCATAATAATTTAGATCTCTTTTTAGATAGGAATCGCCTTCAAGCTAAAATTAAAATGGCTTATAGATGCCTAAATATAGTTATTGAGCATAATTATTTTATTTTGTATAAAGCTCATTTTTTTATTGACTCGGCGATACGGTTCTATTGATTGTACAGGGAGAGTATGTGGTTATTGATAACGCATTTTGAACTTTAAAGCTCTTATAAATACTCGATTTTAATTTTAAGTTTATACTTAATTTAAATAGGTTCTATTGGTCTTATCAAAAGCACTATTATAGAAATACTCTCCTAGACCCAATTACTCTATGGGTGCGCATATCCTGGGGTCATTCAAGTATTACATAAGCTATTTTTACAATTATTAACCCCCCTTCCCCTTTGTCAGCAAAAGTAAGCATACCTCTTCGCCCCTCCCATGCTAACGTTATCATTAGTAGCTATATTTAATTTGTGGGTTGCCAATTGTGTAAAAAAGTTAATAATAACTGCTGACGTAATCACGATATCGACCCCCCCACCCACCATGTCATAAAATATAAGCAAAGCAAAGCCCCCCCCTAAAACGTCCCCTGGTCATAAGCCTGCCCTGCGTCCAGTGATTTGCTAGAATTATACTTACTTGGTCTTATCAAAAGTCCTAGTCCATAGTCCCTCCTAGACCCGTGTGATGAAAATCCAACTGTTATTTTCATTAGCACACCCCAGTTTCAATTACTTGGGGGTAATATGCCTTGGTCATATCAAAAGCCTGACCTGGTCCCGATCACTGAAAATGCGCATGGTGATAATAAAAGCCTGCCCTGGTCCAAATCACTGGATATAAGCGTGGTCATATCAAAAGCCTGCCCTGGTCCCAATCGCTATGGAAATGCGCATGGTCATATCAAAAGCCTGACCTGGTCCCGATCACTGAAAATGCGCATGGTGATATTAAAAGCCTGCCCTGGTCCAAATCACTGGATATAAGCGTGGTCATATCAAAAGCCTGCCCTGGTCCCAATCGCTATGGAAATGCGCATGGTCATATCAAAAGCCTGACCTGGTCCCGATCACTGAAAATGCGCATGGTCATATTAAAAGCCTGCCCTGGTCCAAATCACTTGATAAGAGCGTGGTCATATCAAAAGCCTGACCTGGCCCCAATGGCTATGGAAATGCGCTTGGTCATAAAAAAACCTGGCCTGGTCGTAATCACTGGAAATGCGCATGGTCATATCAAAAGCCATCCACTTATATTATTCAGCCAATTCATATGTTTGTTCGTCACATTTATAGTGAAGGCATTGTGCAGTAATAATGAGACCACTGGAATCTGTTTTGCCACATCCAATTGTGCATTCTTAATAATATTAACATCTGGTAAAACATCCATACCGATAACATATAGTTATAAAAGTATGAATACATTAATATTATTAAGTTTGCAATACGTAAGCTTAAACTCTTAACTCAAAGCAAGCTCACTATTATTATATTTATTTGAATTATTTAATTTATGTTTAATTTGGGTGCTTTAAAGAACGTCTTCAATTATTATTCTTTTGTACTCTTTCGATAGTCCTAAAGTTTTCTGTCTACCCTCGATTTATATGCGACGGTAGCTCCTAAGATCTGGCGACTGTCAGGGTCTTTTTCAGTTTTGTTGGATTTGAAAAGTGACGCTTTTACACTACGTTGTGACACGCGGCTTCGTTCGCGTAAGTTTTTTTGTATGTTTGGTTTCTATTCCATATTAAGATTGTGTATTGTATATACAGTGTCTCAGAAAAATAACAGTTGTCTTCTAGAAGTTGTCGGATGTTGTGAATATATCCTCATGGCGATGCAATAAAACATTTTATAGTTCTGAAGGTGACAAAATGAAAACATTATTAAAAGTAATACTCACATAGAAACGTGGTTTTATGGTTTTTTTTCGGAGTTAATTAATGACATAAAAATTATTGATGAAGAGAAATGAGGAAAAGAATCCACGTGAAAAACTATCGTTACAGCTGATTTTTATGCGAAAATAAGGTCATATTTTCTGGGACACCTGTATATATATGTATATATAGACTTTTAAATAGCTACGATATAAAATATAATATATAGATATATATATATATATATATATATATATAATATATATATATACATATATATATATATAATATATATATATATATATAATATATATATATATATATATTATTTTGTTTAGAATTTGTAATACCCACAGATAAAGAATTCAAGACTAACAAACTCTTAAATTTTTTTTTATCCCATTTCAAGATTACTTTAATTGGCAATGATTCCTTCTCATGTTTCTTATACTATTAATGTTATAAGCCCCAATGTATTTCAATATTGTGTCACTTTTCAAATTTTAAAATTGTAATTATAAAAAAAAATTAAGCATAATTAATTAAATTAAAAACAAATGTACAAAGCTACGCTTTTAAAAAAATTAGGTCAACGTGTTACTGAATATTGGGTTGGTGTTAAGATGTTATCCTCAAAGTACTGTCATGTGAGATAATATATATATTTATATATAGTGTTACAACAAAGTTGCGCTTAAACAATGGAAATTTTTAATTTATCCTGGAACGACTTGCGCCGTCGAAAAAGGTCACAATAATAAATAAATATAATATATCCTCACGCCTTCCCCTAGGTCACGGGGTAGGCAGAGGTGTATGGGTATTTAAAGAGCCGTCGTTGACGGTAGTTGCTCCGATAGCATGGACATTAAAAACATATTTGGCTATTAACGGCGCAAGTCATCCACTCAAAATAAATACTCCGTATCACTAAGTGTGGGGCGTTACTTTGATTGACTTTTTTTTATAAATAATGTTTAAAAAATAGATACAAAACCTTTAATGCTTGAAATTGTGTTTGACAAATGTATGGACTTGTTTCTCTATTTATATTTTTATATATAGAGAAAGGATTTTTTTTATTTCAAAACAAATAATTAGTATATAATTAATCTTATATTTATTTTATATTTCGGAGAGGTCACTCAAATTAAACAAAGGAACAAAATAAACAGAATAAGTTAAATAACAAGTTGGTAACAAAAAGTATTTTTTAAATTAATAGTTTTCTCTGTAAATGCGCTGCACTATATAAACTAATATGTATGTACAGTGTGTGTGCCGTTGAATTGTGAAATAATGGCGTATTTTTTTTATATATACACATATATATATAATAATAATATTATCTAATTGTATTGTAACGGTTATTAAAAACAATTTGGCATATTTAATATTGCACACGATCTTAATCGCTCGTCTGTTTGTGTTGTTATATCATGATGATATAAAAACATACCATTGAACTTACACTTTCTATATTTTTCCTGTCTATGGTCCACCTTTGCCAAAAAGTCATGTATGTAGTTCAAAATATAACAGCACAGACCAAAAGACTAGTATCTAAAATGCGAAATGTATATTAAAAAAATATGTTTAGATGCCATTCACACGTCTAGTCTTGCTGCTTAGTACATAGAAAATGATAAATTGTATGTTTTAAGTAATATATTAATTAATTTAAAAACAAATATCTAGTTTTTAAGTATTACGATATTAATATTGAGAGAATTTGGACGGTTTACGCGCCATTTTGAATGTCACTAGTGTCACTGACATACCGAATGGCGGGATTTCGACTAAGCTGAATTATTGCTTTGGAGAACGCCGTGTAGGGTTTTCGATAATGCTGGAGTAATACACATGTGATAAATAAAATCTTTGATATCCGTTTCACGAGATTTCCTCTTTCAAAGGTTAAATAAATATTAACGTATACTTATAAGAAATATTTTGACTTTGAAATAATTACTGTTAAGAAGCTAATCGTTTTGCCGCTCTTTTTTTTGTAGAGAAATGTCACCAAAATGTGAGAGTAAACTTTTTTTTTACTTCGGAAATTATTCATTCAGTCCCATCTCATTGAGTAGATATGTTAAAATGTGACAGTTCACTTTTTTTCTACTTCAGAAATCATTCAATCCCATCGTTTTCCCGCTCTTATTGAGTAGAAATGTCAAAATGTGACAGATTTACGCTCGGTGATCGTCAGCCTTGCACGGGCTTCTAACATTCTAGTCTACGAACAGCTTCCGTCTCATAGAATATGAATAAATTATAACGAGACAGTTATTTTTGTCATAAAATTAATAAATCGTGTATAAAGTTGTTAGTTAGCCCCTATTTATGTGTCAATCATTTTGTTCGGGCTGCGCGCACGCAGCTAAGCGCTTGTTATTTTTAAAAGGCACGCTGTTTTAATTTGCCATGTTATTTTATATTTACTGAATGCACAATGAAATTTGATTAAAAGGTACTTGTCCTTCGAATTTGGTTTTATTTCTCCCGAATTAAAAACTGATCGTTCTAATATTTTAAATGCAAACGTTTGTGAAGACGTTTGTTCCTCTATCACGCAAAAATTACTGAACGGAATTGGATGAAATTTGAGATAGAGATAGATTATTATCTGGAGCTGTGGTTCGAGTTTCGACGCGAAAGATTGCAGATTCGAATCCCGACTACGAATTAGTTTTTCTCAACTTAAGTACAGCGATTAGTCACATCACGAGCTTTACGGTGAAGGAAAACATCGAGAGGAAACCTGCATAAGCTTGAAAAGACGTCGTGCTTGAGAAACGAGCGGTGGTCTATCAGACTATCAGGTTGGCACCTAAACTATTTCTCCGTTGAAGAGGGACTGTGTATACTTCTGCCTACTCCTCCACCTGAAGACACAAAAAGTTCATTAAATTCCAGCCATTTAGTTCAGTGACAAACACATACACAGAAGAAGAAATATATACAAAGATACAACGGTGAAACTTATCGCCATCAATTTTCAGTCTATAGAAAACTATGTCAGACTGTTGTCAATGTAGTTAATTCTTATTTTCAAAATCTTGTTTTAATTACGCCTGAGAAGTACCTACACAACTTTTAACGCGCGTACACGCAACATTTTTAAGTTTGCGAGTTTACGTAATTTCTTGAAACTTGCTACACGTGTGTTGAGACTTCAAAGCAATTTCCTTCCGCGAACTGTGGAATGAACTCCCCGTTGAGGTTTACCCTGGAGAGTGCAGCATGGAGTTCTTCAAGGGTGGCGTTGCAAGTGATAACCACTTACCATCAAGCGCGTCGAATTTAATAGTATTGACGTGACGACGTCTAATAAATCGATCAACGCCGGCTGTACGCAAGAAAAAGGACGACATTGTCCCGTTACGCTAATTGTCCCGTAACGATCATTGTCCCTTTACGATCAGAGCGAGAGCTACACGAGCGATACTCGAACTATCGTCCGTAAACCGAATTTATAGACAACCAATTATGTTTTAATGAAACAGTAATATGTAAATAGTATTTATTTACAAAGACATTTGCGAGAAATAAAACCTTATGCACCGTAATGTAAAAACAAAATGGCTTACGCACTAACATTTCCAGTGACCTTAATTTACAATATCACCTTTATATCAATGGCAGAAAGTAATTTACATATATATCATCACGCCAAGTCCCTAACGGGGTAGGCAGAGAGTATAGAGCGCCAGTTCTCTCTAGACTTACATACCTCTTTCGCTTCGTCCACATTCATCAGTCTCTTCATACATGCTCGTCGGTTTCGAGTACTCTTAACGTTCCCGTCCTTGAGAGTCCGATCTATTTGATCCAGGTAGTTGGAACGTGGCCTTCCTCTGCCTCTTCTTGCACACACTTTTGCTTTGTATATCTGTTTCGTCAATCTTTCTTCACTCATCCTTTCTATGTGTCCAAACCAACGTAACATGCCTTTCTTCATCTTTACAATCACGCCCTCATTCACGCCAGTTGATTTGCGATCTAATATCGTTACGCCGCACATTTTTCGAAGAGATCGCATCTCGACTGCATTCAAGCTATTTTCATACTTCCTCTGACATACCCAGGATTCGCTGCCATACAATAAGGTAGGTATCAATATCGCGTTGTGGACAGCAACTCGAGCATTCTTGCTCAGACTTTTACTGCCCATCAACGCGCGAGCGACAACAACGAGAAAGTAATTTATCTATTGTTAGTTGCATATTATAAACACCATCTTTGATAACTCAACTTTTTAAGACTTGCTTCCCCCTTGCGCCCCCCTGCAAATGTCGAAGAGGTAGGCAGATGTAGGTGATACTCACACACCCACTTTTCGCCGGAAATATATTTTAAGTGCCAACATGACAGATGACGAGTCTATCGCCGTTACTCAAGCACGACTGTACGCTTTTCAATTTCTTCTCAAACGTATGCAGGTTTCTTCTCTACGTTTTCCTTCACGGTAAAGCTCGTGGTGTAGCTGATAAGGCTTAAATTCAGAAAAACTCATTGCTACAGTCGGGATTAGAACTTGCAATCTTTGTGTTGCGGGCAACTACAAGAACCACTCGGCCACCACGACTTGCTTCGCCTCTTTCCACCTATCTCTCCACCCAGACACCAAACTTTTTTTATTAGGGATTTGAATCTACCTACTGGTTCCACTTCTCTACTCCATCTAGCTCGACAAATTGTGCTAGTACATATAGTGCCATCAACGAAGACGCGCACCACCAATTTCGAGGGGGTCGCGGGATGCGGGTGGTATGACCCGAGTCTATTAATTGTAGTCTGCGTGTGCACTCATATGTAATCAGTGATAGAAACATGTATATATTCACACCGAGTCCCTCACAGGGTAGGCAGAGATCGCTATTCTCTCTAGACTTACAGACCTCTTTCTCTAGGCACATCAAAAACTCATCCTATTTCGTTCATCTCCATTGATTTGAGTACAAAACTCTGCCAATACATCTATGTTCATAGAAGGATCATCACTTTCCGGCACAATTAAGGACTCAATCTTCCTCGCACTAACCACTTGCACATCGACAGTCACATCACTGTGGTATTTCTTCACGTGAGCATCCAGCAAAGACTTCCTCACTGACATGTACGTACAATGCTGACACTTAAACGGCTTGTCACCAGTGTGTATAGTCTGGTGACAGAGTAAACTCTCCTTCCTCGTTGCAGTATACTCGCAGTACGGACACTTCAACCCTGTACCGAGATGGACAGACGCATAGTGCCTTTGAAACTCATATTTGTTCATGCAGGAGTAATCGCAGATGTTGCATTTGAACTTGTGATGGGACTTGAGGTGCATAATGTGCTGGCATTTAAACGTTGTAGTAAAATCACACTTCGCACACTTAATGAGCTCCAAAGATTGGCTTCTCTTGTTATGTAGCGATATCTGGTCTTTCGTCTTGGTGGAGAAATCACAGTTGACACACTTGTACGGACGGTTCTGGTTTCCGGTGTGCTGTCTCTGGTAATGTCTTTGAACGGACGCTTTGTATTTAGACACATAGGAACACAGTATACATTTGAAAGGGTATTGCTTATTATCCGATTCAAGTACTTTTATATTGTTCCAATCCACTTCCCTTTTGGGATCCAATGTGTAGTTGTTACACCTCTCATGTAGTGTCTGGCTTTCCAAGGGTTCGATGTCCGCTAAGCCGTCATCTGTACTAAAAACTTCAGCATGCATCTTTTCTTTCTCAGGGTTCTCAGCCATATTCATAGGTCTATAATTACCATAGATCTCATTGTAGTGGGTAACTCTATGCTTTTTACTCTCACACGAGTATTTAGTTTCAAAATTACAATAGTCACATTTCAGAGGCTCCAACTTGCAGCTCTTTTTCAAATGCACATTCAATCGCCATCTAACTTTAGTAGCAAAGTCACAATACTGACATTTATTAGCCTTTTCCACGATTTCCTTATGTATCTGAGCCAGATGGCGCGTGATATGCCCCTCAAACTTCGTTGTAAAAGGGCACTTATCACATTTGAATACAACATCTTTTTTATTGTGTACTTTACCATGCTTTATATAGTTGTGTCTATAGGCTGTTTTGTAATCACAATGGCTACATTTAAACTGCTTGTCCAACTTGTGTTTGCGGGTATGTGCATTCAGATTCCACTTGAGTATGGACGTGTAATCACAATCGCTGCATTTATACACACGTATATCCTGTGTATGGTCGCTTTTCTTACAGTCATGTTGGAGTAAGATATGTCTTTGCAAGGAGTTGGGGTATTTGGTACTATAGTCGCACAAATCACAGGTGTACGGTTTGACATTGCAATGGCCTAACAAGTGCAGTTTGAAGCAATTCTTGTGTACTGTTGTGTAGTCACACTCTTCGCATTTCATTTCTTTTCTTCTTACCGGCTTCTTCGGCTCTCGCGTCTCTTTCTCTTTTGGGGCATCTTCAAAATGCATTTCTGCAGAGTCTATCCTGAAAACATAATATGAATATACCTCTAACTATATGACACAATATGGAGTAACATCTATGTATATATTAGTATATATATATTTTTATTGAATTTTCAAAAATCTTAATTAGTGTCTAGAGCCTCCTTTTAAGCAAACAATGCCTGTGTTTGGAGGCCCTGTGTACGAGTATATTAAGTCTGATTACAGGTTGCATAAATGTTAACTATAATATATATATTATCTCTTCCCACAATGGTCCCCGAAGGGGTAGGTAGTGCCCACACACCAAATTTCTGCCAGTGATATATTTTAGGTGCCAACGTGACAGACGGCAAGTCCATTGCCATATCTCAGGCACGTCTATACATGATCTTCTTGGATAAAGAAACAAATGTTACCCATCCTTGTATTCCGCTGTGAGCTCGTCATCTTCCTGCACCTCCACCTTCACCCAGACGCTGGCAAACATTTTCTCCGACCCATTCTCTTGTGTGGGTTCAATTTCTTCATAAGACATCTTACTAGAAAAGAGGACAAGATCAAAAATTTTACTTTTTTTTTTTAATTTTCATATCATTGGGATGAGGTGGCTGTGTGATTTGCTTCTGTGCGAAGGTGAAAGAAGATATTAGACCTTATCAGTACCCTTAACTCTGGCCCACATATACTCCCTAGACAAACTAGCGGCATCTTTAACATCAGAAGAAAAAGATCTCTGAGCAGTACCACCAGCTTACAGAAGCCTCTCTTCTGTAAGCTTTCCAAATTTCATTTCCATCATCTAGTCTTTACCCAGGAATGGTTGTGGCAGAAATAGGTTTGTGGTGATACCACACCATCTCAGTATGTATGAGTGACTGGATTGCTCCAGTACTGGAAATATCATCATCATCATATCATCACGCCGAGTCCCTAACGGGGTAAGCAGAGAGTATAGAGCGCCAGTTCTCTCTAGCTAGACTAATATACCTCTTTCGTGTCTTCCACATTCATCAGTCTCTTCATACATGCTCGTCATATATACTAGTATACTATTGTGGTTACAAGTTTGAGATATTTATTACTAGTGTAACAACTGAATAAAAGCAGTTATAAAGAAAAAATATTTTATAATAATAATTATAATATTAATAATATATATAATATAATAATAAAGAAAAATATAAGAGTTTTCAGTGGATAGGCAGACATTTCTGGATGCATTGTATAGATCCCTGCTTGTTCTTGGCATGTTGCTCCAAAATTAAAAATAAAAACCCGTAACATTGTTATGAAATAATCGGCTTTTACTGCCCGACTTGACCGGACTTACCGACCGATTGAACGACTATGAACAAAATTTGTATATGTGTTACTGCGCAGTATACTTACGCGAATATTTATAACATATTCGTAAAGAAAACGGCTTTTTTTAAAAGCTAATTTCTTTAAATCCGGAAATGTATGGGAAAAATATCGATCGACTTTCAACCATCACGTTTGTTTTGTCAGGCATGCACAGATAATCTAACTTATCGTAGAAAGAAACAATGCCCGATTACTAGTTTTTTTGGTAAGTAAATCGTGATATGTATACTAGTCTCAGTAGAACCAATGATGAAATTGAAGCTTTCTTGCTTATGATATACGTTTACGATTTAAAAAATACTTTTTCAATGCAATTTTCAATGTGACACAGTTATTTACAGTGTTTTATTATCTGGTAATAGTGTTCTAAACTGAAAGTGGTGTGGTCACAGATCAAAGAGTAAAGTAATATAGACTGAAATCAAAGATATGCATAAAGTCTGTGGTAGACTTTAAACTGTCAAATTCACAAAACCTACTGACTGATTAAAAATACCTTATTTTGCTGAGAAAAATCTTTTATAATTGTATTTATTTAAAGACTATAAAAATGTATACTGAAGTGGATGTTTTTGTTAGTAACTACACTCTTATAGACCCGGAAATATATCAGCTTTGGATCGAAGGATGTTCCTGTAAGTAATATTTAGAATTAATACTTTCTTCAAAGCCAATGTATCCTTCAGAGTACAAAATAAATACTTTAAAGCAGTTTACTAATTTAGTATGCACTACATAGGTATTCGGTTGGCCTAAAGATTTAGCAACTTATAAGCTTTGCTTATGCTATGTTAATTTATGTGGGATTGTCCCAAGATATCTTATTAATTTATAAATTATTTAAAAAATTCTTTGGCTGCAAATTCATTTTCATCCCTGAAAATTCACTGAAAAATTCGATAAACCATTAATGTTCTGCTTGTCACCTTAATATATTTGCCATAAATCCTTCAAAGACCTACTACCTAGGTCATATCAATAATATACACAAGGTCAGCAAGTTCATTATAAAGCGACTGATGAAGGTCACCTTTGGACAATTGGGAAAGCTTGACGAATTGTTTTTTTTTTCAGCTAGTGAAGCTGTGTCTACACTGAACCAAAGGGGAGTAGCTAGACAGTTTGGCGTGTCTGTTGAACTGATAGCTAGCGATGTATTGGATCATTATAGGTATAAAATAATTATAATAATATCTTCACGCCTCCCCACAAGGGTCCCGAAGGGGTAGGCAGAGGTGTATAGGTAATACCCACACATCCACTTTCTGCCAGAGGTATATTAGGTGCTATTGTGACAGATGGCGAGTCCATCGACGTATGCAGGTTACCTCTCGATGTTTTCCTTCACCGTAAAGCTCGTGTTGTGACTAATCACTGTACTTAAGTTCAGAAACTCATTGGTTCAGTTGGGATTCGAACTTGCGATTTTTGTGTCGAAGGCAACTGTTCGTCATTCGGCCACCACAGCTGTCATCATTATAGGTAATTATTACAACAGTATTGCAAACCATATCACTCCGATACCATCACAGGATAGGTACAAGCATGCAGTTTGTTTGATGGTTAGTGTTTTTCGCCGCCAAGGGACTCTTACAACACCAGGACTATTGCTCATGCACTTCCGACCCTGCAGGAATCTTTTCATACCTAAGTGGGTTCCCTAGCTATGGCAGGAAATAGTTTGTTTTTTTTTTCTATAATAAACCTACAAACGGCCTCATGAGGCTATATTCAGGTTGGTTGAAGTATTAAGAGAATTGGAGCCACTGCCCCAACTCTCTTCAGTCACCCAGTACATTAGCTGGCAGCATAACTCTACCCAGAAGCAGTACCATTTGCCGGCAATCTTCTGTTGCGCAGACATACTGCCCCAATTTGCAACTCTTAATATTTTATAAGAAGTACCGTTGTGTCCTACCTCTCCCATGTACCCTCATGATTGTACCTGTACCCTGATTCCAGAACATTCGCCCTGCTCGAACGCCTCCTGACGGTACCAACAAAACTCTCTGAGCAAATGATATTCCAGATCGATGAACCAACAAAACAAATGCTGATTGAGAAGTAAGTGTGTCTGTGAACTGGCTTTTATAGGTGTACTTTCACGCCTTCCGGTCACAAGGGGGAGGCAGAGGTGTTTAGGTGCCAACATGACTGATGGTGAGTCCATCGTCGTTACTCAAGCACGACTATACATACACCTTTGAATGTCTTCTCACACGTATGCAGGTTCCCTCTCGATGTTTCCCTTCACCGTAAAGCTCGTGGTGTGACTAATCACTGTACTTAAGATTAGAAAAACTCATTGGTACAGTCGGGACTCGAACTTACAACTTTTTCTTGCAGTCGGGCCATTCAGACACCACGGGTATATCTATATCTGTATACATATATTTATTTATGTGTGTAGATAGTGCCATTCACGATGACGCGCCCCACTATTCTTCTTCATAGTTTAAAGGTAAAGTGTAGGTTGCACACTTACACACGTCCGCACACGCACACTCCACTAATGTTCGAGTATTGTCGGTACACACTGATTACCTATGAGTGCACACGCACACTACAATTAATACACTCGGGTCATACTGCCTGCATGCCGCGACCCCCTCGACTAGACATTGGTGGGGCGCGGCTACGTGGATGCCACTATCTATACAAACTAGCGGCCCGTCCCAGCTTCGCACGGGTGGACATAAGATT
The DNA here is from genome assembly GCA_945859725.1 of Drepana falcataria. Lineage (NCBI taxonomy): Eukaryota > Metazoa > Arthropoda > Insecta > Lepidoptera > Drepanidae > Drepana > Drepana falcataria. The sequence continues at coordinate 4,760,123 of OX243950.1, read as the reverse complement.
TTTTTAGCCTATGGTAGCCTATTCACTAAGGCTGAATGTAGCTTTCCAATGGTGAAAGAATTTTTGAAATCGGTCCAGTAGTTTTTGAGTTTATTCATTTAACATATACACACATAAAAATACAAATCTTTCCTCTTCAAAATATTAGTATAGACTAGTATAGATTTACGCCAAGTCCCTAACGGGGTAGGCAGAGAGCATTGAGCGCCAGTTCTCGCTAGACTTGCATACTCTTTCGCTTCGTCCACATTCATCAGTCTCTTCATACATGCTCGTCGGTTTCGAGTACTCTTAACGTTCCCGTCCTTGAGCGTCCGATCGATTTGATCCAGGTAGTTGGAACGTGGCCTTCCTCTGCCTCTCCTCGCACACACTTTTGCTTTGTATATCTGTTTCGTCAATCTTTCTTCATTCATCCTTTCTGTGTTCAAACCAACGTAACATGCCTTTCTTCATCTTTACAATCACGCCCTCATTCACGCCAGTTGATTTGCGAATCTCTTCAATAGTATAGATTTAAGATCTGCAAATTTGCTGCACGCATTTGTGTTAAAGACTTACTTGCTTTCAGATATTATGAACTGGACGATGCAGTAATCAGAGAATTGTTGGGAAGGAAATTGTCTTCCAGGCACCGTAAGGATTTAGACGAGGTTAGTGGCCACCGCAGCAGTGTCAGCTGGGGTTTGGTGAGGTTTTGACGAAATTTTCACTGAAATATAGATAACGAGCTATGCCCGCGACTTCGTCCGCGCGGAAAAGTCATATTAAGCAGCATTTTTATTTTAATTTTACCCCCTTAAGGGTGAAATTTTTACAAACTGAATGTAATATTAATTTACATGTAATCAAGAGCCTAAAAAATAAGTTTCAAGCTTCTAGCTTCAAAAATGACGAAACTTCTATACAAACTTTAATCCCCTATTTCAACCCCTTACAACCCTTTTTCGCATTAAAAAGTAGCCTATATCCTTCCTCAAGCTCCAGGCTATCACTGTCCCAAATTTCATTTAAATCGGTTCAGTACTTTAGGCGTGAAAAGGTAACAGACAGACAGACAGAGTTACTTTCGCATTTATAATATTAGAAGGGATGTTGTAAGGACTAATCAAGGCTTTATTCTACATACATACATACTTTTAGTTTTAACATAAATATTAATAGAACCGTGGTTGCGTGGTTCGAGTAAGTTACCTACAACACATATATTGCAAGTTGGAGTCCCGACTGTATCAAATTGTTTTTCTTAACTTAAGTACAGTGATTAGTCACACCACGAGCTTTACGGTGAAGGAAAACATCGAGAGGAAACCTGCATACATCTGAGAAGCAATTCAATGGCGTATGTATAGTTGTCTGTCATCTGTCACGTTGGCACTTAAAATATATTTCTGGCGGAAAGTGGGTGTTTGGGTACTAACCTACCCCTTCGGAAACCCTTGTGGGAAGGCGTGGATATACACTTCTCATCAGAAAAATCGATACACCTTGCAAGTAAATTTTTCTGAAGGATTATCAGGAATATGTGTATATTTAGGAATATATGTCAGGATATTGTAAGGATCGTAGCAAGTGGAAAGACGTGGTCTCTGCCTACCCCTACGGGAAAGAGGCGTGATTATATGTATGTATGTGGCAAATGTCGTTTAATTGTGAATAATATGGGGTACTAGCTGTCCCGCCCAGCTTCGCCCGGGTAAGAAAGTAAAATTTCCTGTAACACGATCACAGCGCCACCTATCGGGTCCAATTGTGATGTAAGCTATCCTATTTTTTAAGTTGGATCAATCTGCACACGGTGTGCAAGTTTGATTGAAATCGGTTAAGTAGCTTAGGAGCCCATCGCGGACAAACAACGTGACACGTAATTTATATATATTAGGATTATTCACTTATGGGATAACGACATTTGTCGGCTTCGCCCGCGTGGAGTTCGAAAAATTTGCTTATTTATTTCACTGCTAGAATCTGTTCAACCGCTATGCCGTGATAGAACAACAAACAAACTTTTGCCTTTTTAATATTAGAGCTTTGAATTTGAATTGAGCGGGATTAAAAAGTCCATGTCCTATTCCTAGGTTTAAGCTATCACCATTTCAACTTTCAGCCAAATCGGTTCAGCCGTTTGGCCGTGAAAGAACCGCAAACATCCAAACTTACAAACTTTTACATTTATAATTTTTTTTTTTTGTATTGTCTCTCGTAGCGTGAGTTCCGGGAACTTTTGCTACTTAACCGGTCAATGGCGAGACCTAGGCCTCCATCCAGGCACTATATTTTTAAGCAACACAGCTAAGGGCACCCCCTGTGGGGTACGAACCTCGGCTTAGGGCGTTGCTGGATCACGAGCAAGGAAGCTGGGCTGGACTGGTAATTTTATTTAAATATTATTTGGGGCCGGGATTTGCGCGTCTGGCTCGGCGCGGGCCGGCGTTTGCGGCGGAGGTCGGGGGGGAACATTACGGCTTATTCGCGTCGAGCCTCGCCGGCGAGGACGGAACAGTGGTCGGTTGTGTGTAGTGTTGGTATGTTTTTGTCGGGCGTCCTGGAGGACCGTTATGTCGTCATCCGGTTCGATGACGGCATGTCTTGGACGCCTTATTTTCGAGATAAGGGAAGGAGTGTATCGGGCGGCCGATACGACGAGGGGATTGGGGTGATTTACAGCAGAATCGAAATGACGTTTTTTTCAAAAACTGTTTTATAGTGGGGACTTTGAGGTCAACGTGGTGTTGACTATTACACATTTAAAATATTAGTAAGATGATGCATTTATAGGTAGCCGAGAGATCCGGCGCCCCGCTGAGATGCTGCAGGCGCCAGTTCGACAACGTGCGGCGTGTGTTCAAAGCTGTCGAAGAGATGCCAGGCAATGTCGTCGCTAACATTCGCAATACATTCTTGCTATCGGAGCCGCTTGCCAAGTTAGTTTGCACCTTATATCTTTAGTATAAAGCTTAGTTATCTTTTAGACTTCCCACAGACCCGCTGGAGAGATAATGTGACTGATGGCGAGTCCATTGCCATTTCTCAAGCACGACTATACATATTTTCAAGCCACAAGGTTCCCGAAGGGGTGGGCAGAGGTGTGTAGTACCGATAGATAGCTTTTCGAAAGAAGTATGTTTAAGGTGCCAACATTATACGCTGTCACACACAAACTGTCACTGATACTGAATGTCAAGATAAAAAAGGTTTGAAGTCTGTGGTCAAACAGAGATAGGTTAATATATATTTTTGTCTATAGTTTTTAGAGTTTATTATAAAATAGCAGAATATATATCAAAATCAAAATATTTTATTCATCGTAAGGGACACAGGGTACACTTATTGAACGTCCGTATAGCCATGCATGGCAATGAATTGCTCCTCTTGCAAAGATTTTTGGTAAATATAATCTTTCTCTGCCCCTACGTAAAAAGACCAATAATAAAAAAGGCTACGGTAACCGCTTCCTATCAGATGGGCTGTATGCTTGTTTGCCATTCTTGTGCCATCACGCCGAGTCCCTAACGGGGTAGGCAGAGTGGCCAGCGCTAATGAATTATGTTCGAATTATCTTATCTTATTTGTTTAATTTGTCTAATTTGTGAATGTGAGAACATTGTAGGCTTTGTAGATTCTTAGATCTTGCTAACATTGTTATAATTATCTTGTTTTATGTATGCTTTGTATAGTAAGCAACGACCTATTGTCGGGCCTACGTTGTTCCCCCATACTTGGGTACTATTGCTGTAACATACAAATATTGTTATTGTATACCTAATGATTTGAAAAGAGTAACCATGGAGTTTCTTGCCGGTTCTTCTCCATGGAAGCGACCAACCCGAACCGTGCTTCTTTTTCGACGTTTTATAAGTGCCCACCTGGGCCTATGTGAAATAAAAAGTTTTGATTTTGATTTTATCTATTAAATTCTTGTTGCAGGAAGTACGGCGCAGTTGTTTTCATAGCTTGCATGAGATTTGAAACTGCGAAGCGGAAACTGCAGTATTTGTCGTTCAATGACTTCTATCATTGCGCTCAGGTGAGGATGCGGTTCGTATACAGGTTGTGAAGAAAAAAATGATAGTGTGCAAAGAAAAAAAAATCTATTTCAATATCCTGACGGTAGAAAACAAGTGGTAGAAAAGCCGTGGTGGCCGAGTGGTTCGAGCAGTTGCCTGCGACGCAAAGGTCGCAAGTTCGAATCCCGACTGTACCAATGAGTTTTTTCTGAACTTAAGTACAGTGATTAGTCACACCACGAGCTTTACGGTGAAGGAAAACATCGAGAGGAAACCTGCATACGTCTGAGAAGAAATTCAAAGGCGTATGTATAGCCGTGCTGGAGTAACGGCGATGGACTCGCCATCTGTCACGTTGGCACCTAATATACCTCTGGCGGAAAGTGGGTGTGTGGGTATTACCTATACACCTCTGCCTACCCCTTCGGGGACCCTTTTGGGAAGGCGTGAGGATATATTATTTTATTATTAGAAAACAAGTGGTGGGCGAGGTGTCTAGGTAGAGATATATCTTAGGTGCCAACGTGACAGATGGCACCTAACCATCCATCCATCGCCGTTACTCAAGCACGACTATACATACCGTCTATATGACGACCGTCTGGTCTAGTGGTTAGAGCTCCTGACTGCGAAACTTGAGGTCGCGGGTTCGAATCCCGCTGAGGGCAGATATTTGTGTGATGAACACGAGTATTTGTACCTTGGTCTTGGATGTCCTATGTATTTATGTATATATCTATCTATATAAGTAAATATATCGTTGTCTAGTTACCATAACACAAGCTTTGCTAAATTTGGGACTAGGTCTATTTGTGTGGAATTGTCCCAGGTATTTATTATTATTATTATCATACATACGCCTTTGAATTGCTCGGGATTCGCACCTGCAATCCTTGCGTTGCAGGCAACTGGAACTTTGTCGTCGACCTTTCTCCACTCATCGTTAATACAAACAGACAATTCTTCTCTACTAAGTGTCGGGTACAGTTTGTCCGTGTGTGTGACAGGCAATAATGGCGAGTTGGACGTATAGCTGTACGGGGCCCGAGTACTACGACACGGAGATGGACCGAGAGTTCCTCCTCGAGCTGAGGGACCTTCGCATACTCCTTGATAAGGAGAAAGAGCATAAACAGTTTGTATAATCTATACATGTAAATAAAATTGGAGTGTCTGTTTGTAATATTGAAATAACCGCTTCTTACTAAATGCATATGGATGTATACACGGTGCATACACCAAAATAACATTTATTTTTGTCTGTCTCTCTGTTTGTTCCGGCTAATCTCTGAAACGACTGGGCTGAGATTGACGGGACTTTCACTGGCAGATAGCTGATATAAAAAGGAGTAACTCAGGCTACTTTTATTTTAGAAACTGTTTTTTTTTTAATTTTACGCGGACGCAGTCGCTGGCACAGCTAGTAAATAAATAAATATAATCGGTGTGTCTGTTTATAATACACTAGCTGTCTCGCTCTCTCCGATCAAATCGATCGGACGCTTAAGGACGGGAACGTCAAGAGTACTCGAAACCGACGAGCATGTATGAAGAGACTGATGAATGTGGACGAAGCGAAAGAGGTGTGTAAGTCTAGAGAGAACATCGCAGCGCCACCTATCGGGTACAATTGTGAATGACCAATAATAAGATTAAAAGAAATATAAACGTAGTTATATTATTCATGTATAACTTTATGTTTAGAGTAGATTTTGTGCGAAACATACAAGGTAACTAATTCCTCACGCCTTCCCACAAGGGTCCCCCAAGGGGTAGGCAGAGGTGTATAGGTAATACCCACACCCCCGCTTTCCGCCAGAGGTATATTAGGTGCCAACGTGACAGATGGCGAGTCCATCGCCGTTACTCAAGCACGACTATACATACGCCTTTGAATTTGCTTCTCAGATGTATGCAGGTTTCCTCTCGATATTTTCCTTCACCGTAAAGCTCGTAGTGTGACTAATCACCGTACTTAAGTTCAGAAAAACTCATTGGTACTGTCGGGATTCGAACTTGCGACCTTTGCGTCGCAGGCAACTGCTCGAACCACTCGGCCACCACGGCTCTTATTAATTAATTAATTAATCTATTAAATGTGTAATTTCATTTATTTTTCAGCTTAATATGTATGCGACTGAAGCCGAAGTTACTTGAAAAATCTTATCAGGAGCTAGAATTGAATTTCAGGTAAGAATTTAAATATATCTAAGAATAATCTAAGAATAAAAAATTAACACACCACTACACTCGCAGTGCCATTTGGCTGCGACCTTCTGTAAGGTGGAGGTACTGCCCCAGGCGGGGACTGCTATTGTGGACGGGAGTATCCACTGTGCCTACCTGTCTTAAGTAGGTGTTGATTTGTTCTCAGGCTGTACACTCGAGCCCTGGTGGGGTTGGCCTGCAACCTTCACAGGGGCAGGGAACTTCGCTCATTGTTTATTGATCTGCTCGAGAGGTGAGATACGAAATCAATAATAATCTTAATTTTATTGGTGAGTAAGCTCCCACATCTCCGCAGGAGATATATTTAGGTGCCAACGTGACAGATGGCAAGTTTTTTTTATGTGTAGTTAGCGGTTACCGCCGCCTATGGACGCTTGCAACACCAGGGGTATCACTCGCGCGTTGCCGACCCTGCAGGAATCTTTTCACACCCTTCTTGAAGAACGTCGCCGTTACTCCAGCACGACTATACATACGCCTTTGAATTTCTTCTCAGACGTATGCAGGTTTCCTCTCGATGTTTTCCTTCACCGTAAAGCTCGTGGTGTGACTAATCACTGTACTTAGTTCAGAAAAACTCATTTGTGCAGTCGAGATTCGGACTTGCAATCTTTGTGTTGCAGGCAAAAATACTCGAACCACTCGGCCACCACGGCTCTTCTTTAGAGAATTTATCAACAGAGATAGATAATTAGGTAAATTAACAGATGGAGTATAATTTATTCAAGAATGAAATCCAACAATCAAACATTACACACGCGATACCACGTGGCGCAGGTAGTCATCATCATATCATCACGCCGAGTCCCTAACGGGGTAGGCAGAGAGTATAGAGCGCCAGTTCTCTCTAGACTTGCATACTCTTTCGCTTCGTCCACATTCACCAGTCTCATACATGCTCGTCGGTTTCGAGTACTCTTGACGTTCCCGTCCTTGAGTGTCCGATCTATTTGATCCAGGTAGTTGGAACGTGGCCTTCCTCTGCCTCTTCTTGCACACACTTTTGCTTTGTATATCTTTGTCAATCTTTCTTCGAAGTAGTATGTATATCAATAATATTACCTAGGTGTATCGAGCCCCTGCGTCTAGGCAGTTGGCCCAAGACGGACCTAGCTCAGTTCCTGTGTGCGTACGAGCAGTGCGCCTTGCAGATGGATGTCCTAAGGTAATGATATTATAACACGTGTTGCAAGCGTCCATAGGCGGCGGTAACCGCTTACCATCAGGCGGACCACATGCTTGTTTGCCACCCAAGTGGTATAAAAAAAAAACATTATATGGGAAACATTGTTCTATTAAATTTTTTTATGCAACAAGAGTGGCAAACAAGCATACGGCCCATATTTTGACGCTCACGATACCGATGTATCACTTGCGCGTTGCCACTCTGTTTTCGGAGAGTTATACTGTGTTGGCAGCATAATGGGTTTAATCCCTCTGCTTCCAACACCATGTAACAATCCTCCCCCCTCCCCAAGGAGCCCATTTCTGGAAACCTTATTCACCGCGTAGGAACACAACACAAAAAATTGTGTTACTTGGCTACGGACTTCTATAAGGTGGAGGTCCTGCCCCAGTCGGGCAGATACAAATTCGAACGGGAAACCCGTTATGCCCTACCTCTCTTAAAACATTTCTCCTTAACACATTTCCTCATAACGCATTTCCCCTTAACCCATTTTGCACTAATTGACATCACATGACACATTTAACTTAATATGTTACACAATTTATCTTAACCCATTTTTATACTACGAGGCGTACACACAACAAATGTAACTTAACACCTGAACACATTATGTGTTAACCAATTTAGCTAAAACAATATATGATGACATGATGCCAACTTCCACCTTCTACCACCGCACCTCTCGCCATCGACGGGGAATTCATCCCCATACCTTGGAACCACAAAGGTCTCGCACTGCGCGGTTCCAAAGGAGTTTCCTTCCGCGAACGCTCAGGCTGTGGAATGAGCTCCCCGTTGAGGTTTTCCCTGGAGAGTACAGCATGGAGTTCTTTAAGAAGGGTGTGAAAAGATTCCTGCAGGGTCGGCAACGCGCGAGTGATACCCCTGGTGTTGCAAGCGTCCATAGGCGGCGGTAACCGCTTACCATCAGGCGGACCGCATGCTTGTTTGCCAACCAAGTGGTATAAAAAAAAAATTTACACTCCTAATAAGTGGCGTAGATATACAACCAAAGGCCCTGGGACAAAAATAGACCAGGGCCCCAACTAAACTATTTAAAATCGTTTGTTCCGTATTCGACGTACTCCAGATTCGTCTTAATACAGTCGACTCCATAATAAATTAAAAACTAAATACAATCTGTAACTTATTTTAATGAAAAATTAAAACTAAGTTGCCAGTATTAAAGTCGCATTCCTGGAATCCGGTTTAATTTATATTCCGAATGTGGGAAGACTTTTCACTAGTTCAATGTATAGTTAGTAAGTAAGAGTACGAGGGCCCCCTGAGCTTGGGGGCCCGAAGAACTGCCCCGCCTAGCCCCTAGGCCCATAGGCAGCTACGCCACTGCTAATACACCTAACACTTTTGACGCAACGCATTTCACTAAACCCACTTTTCTTCAACACACATTTCAACACAACAAACTATATTACTTTATATTTTACATATACATATAACATATTTGACAATAACCCATTTCTTTATAACTCATTTCACTATAACACATTTCATGATATTAATATTTGGTTACAGGGAGGCTGACCTTAAGAGTGTATGGGAGAGATATATGAGAGTCATAAACCAATGTTTGTTGACTATGTATCACATTTAGTAGTAACTCTACTGCAAGTCATCAAGGGCCGAATTTTTGTACTAAAAACCTCTACAGTCGGATGGTAAGCGATTACCCGTGCTAATATTTTATACTAGATACCCGGTTTCAGTCGAAACAGTCGAAGGAACACACCACTACACTCGCAGTGCCATTTGGCTGCGACCTCCTGTAAGGTGGGATACTGTCCCAATCGGAGAACTGCTTTTGTGGACAGGAGATCCGTTGTGCCTCTCATAACGTCTGATTCGCAAATTAGCCACGTTAAATAGGAGTCATGTATTATTTTGAGTCAAAACTCATGTTTGTTATCAACAATATTATTGTCATATAATTTTTATTCTATTAGGTAGATGTATTTGTGTGATGCATGTTAAAAATAAAATTATTTATAGTTACTCCATCATTTTCTTTTTGCTGTTGGCACCTGGATATACACACCCTCCCTCACACCTCCATATTACACACCCGGGAGTCCTTTGTAGGAAAACAAAAATCAATAGGTTTTAATATTTTTTATTATATAAACAATAGCTACAACGATGTACAAACGAATTTACAATGTTTTACATACAGCATGTTACCTGCCACAACGAATAACTCCTTTTGATAATCTTTAAGTAATCCATATGTGATTTTGTTACCTTTTCACGACTAAGGGGTTGAACGGAACGTAATATAAAAGTTGGCAATGAGATAGATTACCTACTGGACATATTAGATCTCAAAGGATGAGAAATAGGGTTTGAAAGTTTGTATGGGCAATTCACAATTCCTCAAAATACTGAATATTACAAAAGCTATTTGAGAGAAATAAACCGTGGTTCAACTTCATTGTGAAATGGTAAATTGTTATTTTAAGTTGACAAAGTCGGGGGTAACAACTAGTATGTCTAAACATAGAGTTGATAGATAAATTAAAGTTTCATTGTCGAGAGATAACTTCTAAGTTATAGCGACTGAACTGTCATACTGACTGAATAGGACATATCTATTCCTAGTTGACAAGAAAGAATATTAATTCATATGGTACGTAAAATTCATTAAACCGGTTTACTCTATATTTATAAGAATTTGGTGTAAATAGTCAATTATACCAAATTCTTTAAATACTTAGACGATATTGGTACAGTAAATATAATGATACAATGCAAGAAACTATACTTCAATTCGGATGTACAATAAATTATACCAAATTCTTCTCCATTTAGAATTACACCAATAAATAATATCCTCACGCCTTCCCACAAGGGTCCCCGAAGGGGTAGGCAGAGGTGTATGGGTAATACCCACACACCGACTTTCCGCCAGATGTATATTAAGTGCCAACGTGACAGATGGCGAGTCCATCGACGTTACTCAAGCACGACTATACATACGCCTTTGAATTTCTTCCCAGACGTATGCAGGTTTCCTCACGATGTTTTCCTTCACCGTAAAGCTCGTGGTGTGACTAATCACTGTACTTAAATTCAGAAAAACTTTAAAAAAACAGAAAAACAGAGAAATTACATCAATAACCTTTATATATCGAAGAATTTGACATAGCTCAATACTGTACCATACTGCTATTCTTCTAGGTATATTATTTATTCGAGTTTATATCATTTGTTACTTGTTACAATATTAATATTTATTTGTTACGTTGATAAGTATGTATTAATATGCGCACTTAATTTAACATATAACAATTTCAATATGGATAAAATTAAGCAAAATTGCCTTGATTTTCATGACTAAAATTTTTATTTCTAAAAACCTTAGCGAGAAAGCTTTAAAACGAGTCAATAATATAATTTAGGACTTTTTTAGTGCGCGAGGAACTTAGAAATACTTAAGTTACAATATCCATCTAGGAATGTACGAATTGTAAAAGAATTTATTATTAATTAATATTTTTGTTTTTTTTTAAAGAACATTATCAAGATTTTAAATTGTATATAGTTTTTTTTTGTTATTTCTCAATAATTTAGGGTATTATCGATCAGTGGGAATACAAGACTTAATCGATCGATTGTGTCGTGGTATAATCGAGCGATTCTCGATTTGACATTCCATACGCCCAAAATGTTTTTGGACGAGATAATTTCCTTAAACATACAACAATTGACAAATGAAATTAAAAAAGAAGGGAAAACATTCCATTACACATTACCTTAGCCTAAGATCACATCACTTATACAAAACTTCAGGATATATTTTCAAATCTTTTCAGGAACTAAAGATTAAAGTTATAATATGAGTAATTTACCTTTAAATATAATAACAATAGCGATATTGAACCTTAGATACATTGCACAAAGTCGATAATCGAGCATCCATTTATCACAATGACATACATAATATAACGCGTTGAAAGCATATTTAACAAAGTAACTTAATTTTAAAATGAATTTAAGTGAATTCTGACTCAATAGACATCATCAGATTATATGAATGATGGCCATGCATGGCAATGATTTTCTCCTCTTGTACAGAGTTTATATGTAAGTTTAATCTTTCTCTACCCCTACGTAAAAGGGAATCATGTTAAAAAGAAAACCGGGGAGTTTGTTTCGCCGTTTCTTCTCCTGGCAGGTCCATCTTGTAAACGGTGGTAACTGTAGTTTTATATTTAGTATGTGACGTTCAATAAGTGTTCCCTGTGGCCCTTGAGTTGGATAAAAGATTAGACTTTGAATTTAATAAAATCAGATATTATTGGAAGCTACGACACTCGAATTGACGCCAGTAACTATACATCGGGACTTTTTTAAATAAAATAACATTTAAAACACTTCAACGCACAATTTCACGAACATTTCAAAACAATCAAATAATAGGAATGACTTTGGATTATTTTTTGGTATATCTAATCACTAATATATATTGTTGCATTACATCAATCATCCTTACTATACAGGATGTCTCAATTAATATGACAGTTGCTTAAACATGATATAGGACCCAATAATGGGGCGTCCATAAATTACGTGAGATGTTTAAGGGGGGGAGGGGGTAGAGTCAAATCTCATCTAATCTGACGTTGGAGAGAGGGGGGTCTCGGCAAATATCACGCAATTCTTTTTCTGATTAAACAAAAAAATATATACTATTTTGGTCCATTTAATCCAGATTGAACATGCGTAAGATTTAATCTTATAATAAAACTCTCAGCAATATTGATTACTAGTCTTAACTAGTCGTAAATAAAAGAACGAAAATTTTTTTTTTCTTTTTACAATAATAATCCAACGCGTTTACGTAAGAAACCCACATTTTGAAAAATCTCACGTGAGATTGGGGGATGGGGGAGGGGGTTGAATAAAATCTCACGATATCTCTCCAGTAGGGAAGGGAGGGAGGGACAGAAAATTAAAAAATACACCTTACGTAATTTATGATATCCCCTAAGGAAGGAAGAAAAAAAGTTTTTTTAACCTTATTTTCGCAAGAAAATCTGCTGTACCGTTAAAGTAATGCATGTAGAACCTAAAATAACACGCTTCTAGGTGAGTATTACTCCCTTTAATAATGTCGTCATTGATTTATCTTTGGAGCTATTTGTTTTATTGCATCGTCATGATATATTAGAGGACAAGATCTTGTGTCTTGTACCCCATCATATCATCACGCCGAGTCCCTCGCTGGGTCGGCAGAGAGATCTCTAGACCTACAGACCGCGCTTCGTCCACATTCATCAGTCGCTTCATACATACTCGTCAGTTTCGAGTACTCTTGGCGTTCGCATTCTGGTGTTCGATCGATTTGTATGTACATAAAGACCAATATATTTTTAAGCGTGTCGCGATTTATGTCGAATATACTGTGTTCGACTTAAGACTTACTTTGAATTAAAATTGAAAACAAACTTTCCTCAATGGATCCTAAACGTGCAGAGACTGACTAATTACACCCATCGCCGGAGATCATTTTAGGTGTCAACGTGACAGATGGCGATTCCATCGCCATTACTCAAAAACGACTATGCAAACATATGCCTTTGAACTATTAAACAATAAAATCTCGAATATTTGCCGCAATTCTTTTACTGATACAACTTGTATAGCCGCAAAAGTTACTCATGAGAGGAGATAAATAAGCATGTCACCGGCCTGATGGTAAACGGTTACCGACGCCTCACTCGCACGTTGCCCAAACTAGTCATAATCCTACCAAGACACATCATACCCTGTTACATGGCAACCCCGGCTGTCATTTTATTACGCGTAACAAATAGACACAAATTTAGATTGAGCACAATTGAACGGAACCCAAAATAAGTCTTAATGCAAACGAAAGCGGTATGAAGTTGAAAAGTTTCACGTCACATCACTAAACCTAAGGCCGTATGCATCGCGCCATCTATCGTCACGTACCGTCAACTTTCCAATATCGATAAAGTTCGATAGATAGAATGGAAAGCGCTAAGTACATTTTTAATAAGTTAATTTGTGCGTACCACGTGTTTCTAATATTTATTAAATAATGAAAATAATATAATAATAAATAATATATCCTCACGCCTTCCCACAAGGGTCTCCGAAGGGGTAGGCAGAGGTGTATAGGTAATACCCACACACCCACTTTCCGCCAGAGGTATATTAGGTGCCAACGTGACAGATGGCGAGTCCATCGCCGTTACTCAAGCACGACTATACGTACGCCTTTGAATGTCTTCTCAGATGTATGCAGGTTTCCTCTCGATGTTTTCCTTCACCGTAAAGCTCGTGGTTTGACTAATCACTGTACTTAAGTTCAGAAAAACTCATTGGCACAGTCGGGATTCGAACTTGCGACCTTTGCGTCGCAGGCAACTGCTCAAACCGCTCGACCACCACGGCTCTCATGAAAATAATATACTTGATATATATTTATACGTAACACAAAGACCCTCGCATGTAAAATGTATATTTTTATACTAAAAGTATTTTTTATATAATGCGAAATAACAAATCAGCGCTTCTCTCAGTTTCATTCAGCGATTAAACATGATCATAGTCATCACAACGCCCTACAACATCTAGAAGAAGTTGTACTTTCTGAAAAACAAACCCAACCGAATTGTGAACCCCATTATTTGAAGTCGGCTAAAACATGAATATTATTAATACGCGACTATTTATCAAATAGAAAATAAACATTTGACAATGATAATATACAAATGTATATCACGATTTCACACAAGGGTCCCCAAAGGGGTAGGCAGAGATGTGAAACACATTTTTTTTATTAATTTGCAAATTACTTAACAAGATTCTTGCTTCAGGAAAAATTGCATATATTTCTTGAATCAAGCATATAGGTAGTGCCATCCACGAAGACGCGCCCCACTATCCTCCCCTACAGTTTATAGTGTAAGAATGCAACCTTCCACTAATGTGTGAGTATTGTCGGTACACACAGATTGCCTATGAGTGCACACGCGCACTACAATTAATAGACTCGGGTCATACTGCCCGCATGCCGCGGCCCCTCGACTAGACATTGGTGGGGCGCGTCTTCGTGGATGGCACTATCTGTACATACATGCAGAGATACGTTAGACAGAGAGAGAAGAGCTATCCTTCCTAGTCTTACAAACCCATACATTATAACCTTTTTCAGTATAATTTGTATGAAAAGCTACAGTCGGAGTTCAAAAACGTGGTCAATATACAAATTAATTTTTAAACAAGTATCTAAGTACCTTTTCAATCTAAAGCACTTGCGGACATCTGCATACAACATTGTACTTACTGGATATGATAACAAGGTTCAAAATAGTACACAGCTTTGAAATATAAATCTAATTAAAGACGGAAGATTTAATTCCTCTGTTTGTTTGTTATGATTTAACTCAAAAACTAATCGACCGATTTAAAAAATTCTTTCACCATTAGAAAGCAGAAAAGTCACTGCTATATAAAACATATATATATATATATATATTTAATTTCATTCGCATTTATAATGTTCGCAGCACAACATCCTCTCGATTTTTTTGTTCCAACACTCTTTTTTTTAATCCGTCACATTTTTTTGATAGATCGCTTTTGCGATCGCTACGTCGCCAGGCCTCTGACGACCTAACCTATGTCGAGAGTGGAGAGGTCCTCTCAAATGTCCACCTCGCATATTTTCCTCTTCTGTGGGAAGCCGAACTTGTCCTTCTTAATGACTTCCTGCTTGAGCCTCTGGTACGTCTCCAGCCTGGACATACCATATTCCTGGAAGAGAAGGTACATTTAAGACTTGATAGTCAAGGCAAGATAGCAACTTCGAATCCCGATTGTATAGACACTGTCATCAACGAAGACGCGCCACACTATTCTCCCCTATAGTTTATAGTGTAAGTGTGCAACCTTCCACTAATGTTTGAGTATTATCGGTACACACTGATTACCTATGAGTGCACACGCACACTGCAACTAATAGACTCGGGTCATACTGCCCGCATCCCGCGACCCCCTCGACTAGAAATTGGTGGGGCGCGTCTTCGTGGATGACACTATCTATATCTACGTCTGAGAAGGCATTCAAACACGTATGTATAGTCGTGCTTGAGTAACGGCGATGGACTCGCCATCATATGGAGTACTGCTGCCACCTATGGGCTGGAGCCCCTGGATACCAGCTAGGGCCTTTTGACGTGGTTCAGAAACGCGCCGCTAGAATTGTCGATGATCCTTTGCTCACAAGCGGCTTGGAATCACTAAGTCTGAGGAGAGACTTTGCCTCCCTGTGTGTGTTCTACCGCTTGTATAACCGGGAGTGTTCAGCAGAATTGTTCGACATGATGCCCACTTCCACCTTCTACCACCGCACCTCTCGCCATCGACGGGGAATTCATCCCCATAACTTGGAACCACAAAGGTCTCGCACTGTGCGCTTCCAAAGGAGTTTCCTTCCGCGAACGCTCAGGCTGTGGAATGAGCTCCCCGTTGAGGTTTTCCCTGGAGAGTACAGCATAGAGTTCTTGAAGAAGGATGTGAAAAGATTCCTGCAGGGTCGGCAACGCGCGAGTGATACCCCTGGTGTTGCAAGCGTCCATAGGCGGCGGTAACCGCTTACCATCAGGCGGACCGCATGCTTGTTTGCCACCCAAGTGGTATAAAAAAAAAAAAAACTGTCACGTTGGCACCTAAAATATATCTCTGGCGGAAAGTGGGTGTGTGGGTATTACCTATACACTTCTGCCCACACCTTCTATCTATACACATAAATAAAATTGTAGTGTCTGTTTGTAATATTCAAATAACCGCTTTTTACTAACTGTATATGGACGAATACACGGTACATACACAAAAAAAAAATTACATTTTATCTGTCTGTTTGTTCCGGCTAATCTCTGAAACGGCTGAACCGATTTTGACGGGACTTTCACTGGCAGATAGCTGACATAAGAAGGAGTAACTTAGGCTTTAGGCACTTTTATTTTAGAAACTGTTTTTTTTTTAAATTCCTAATTCCTTATTCCTAATTTCCTTATTATATATATATAAGACAACTTACCCAATAACCAAAAGGTATCTGGCTCTTAGAGGCGTTAACTATCGACCATAGACACCAGAAAAGGTGGCTGGCCAGCGCGAATGCGTCCACTTCGCACAGTAGATGGTTGACTTCGTCTATGGACGGCTCGGGGACATCCTTACCGTCAGACGTGTTCAGCTGGTAATGTTTCAAGTATTGCTTTATGAAAATTTCCTGAAAACATTATTTATATTATTACGGTTACACGAGTGTTAGTTGCGCCTTGCGGTTTTTCCCGCATCAAATGTGATCTTATCGTTATATATATCCTCACGCCTTCACATAAGGGTCCCCGAAGGGGTAGGCTGAGGTGTCAAGGTAATACCCACACACCCACTTTCACTAATCACTGAAGTTCAGAATATCTCAATGAGATTCGACGTCAAGTTCGATTATCTGATGAATATCTGATAATCGAACTTGCGAGCTTTGTGTCACAGGCAACTACTCGTACCACTGCCACCACGGCTTACCACTAAATATCAAAAATAAAATAACTAATCTTTCTCATTATATCTGAAATCAAACCCCAAAATTGTACATCGATTTACATACATACATACCATAACTCCAAGTCCCTAGTGGGGTAGGCAGAGAGTATAGAGCGCCAGTTCTCTCTAGACTTACATAATCGATTTAATTATTGATATCATCATTAATCTTAATATAAATAAATTACGCGTCACGTTGTTTGTCCGCGATGGACTCCTAAACTACTTAACCGATTTCAATCAAATTTGCACACCGTGTGCAGTTTGATCCAACTTAAAAGATGGGATAGCTTACATCACAATTGGACCCGATAGGTGGCGCTGCGATCGTATTTCAGGAAGTTAAACTTTTTCACCTGGGCGAAGCTGGGCGGGACAGCTAGTACATTAATAGAAGTTAAATTCCCACAACTAGGCGAGCGTTATAATATTTGTTCCATGCTGGTGGAATCAGACCTTAAAGCTTCGTGACAAACCAACACCCCACAATCCTATTAGTATAGAAAAAGTATAGTGTATATTTATACTTTTTCTTGGCGTCCGACATGTTAACGAGCCATCGTGGCGCGCATAGAGCCAGGATCGGCGTGGGATGACCGGAGGCTAAAAGACAAGCAGACGAGAACACAGCTGCGTAATGGCAGTAGGAGTGCATACAATGAGCATTCACGGTCGATACTTACATACACGTGCATACACGGCCGGATTTAGGGGAGGGCAACCGGGGCTAAGGCCACGGGGCCACCACAAAAGAGGGCGACTAGTGAACATTAATAAACAATTTTCCTTTGATAATTTTTTACGCGCTTACGTTGACGCTCAATAAAATTTCAGATAATTCTTGTTTCCGATTATATTTAAATGTGTGTTAAATAATAATCTTCACTTGGTTTCACAATAAATTATATTGGGAAGAACAGAAATACAGTAGGTATTTCTGTTTTATTTGGAAAACTTTTGGCCAGGGGGCTTCCACTCCTTTGTTGCCCCGAGGCCTTCAGACCTCTAAATCTGGCATTGTACATACATATCATCACACCGAGTCTAACAGTGGAGGCAGAGAGAGAACAGCGCCAGTTCTTTCTAGACTTGAATACCTCTTTCGCTTCGTCCACATTCATCAGTCTTATATATGCTCTTGTTTCGAGTACTCTTGACGTTCCCGTCCTTGAGTGTTCAATCGATTTGATCCAGGTAGTTGGAACGTGGTGTTCCTCTGCCTCTTCTTGCACACACTTTTGCTTTGTATATCTGTTTCGTCAATATTTCTTCACTCATCCTTTCTATGTGTCCAAACCAACGTAACATGCCTTTCTTCATCTTTACAATCACGCCCTCATTCACGCCAGTTGTTTTGCGAATCTCTTCATTGCGGATTCGATCTAAGATCGTTACGCCGCACGTTTTTCGAAGAGATCGCATCTCATCTGCATTTATGCTATTTTCATGCTTCTTCTGACATACCCAGGATATCACACTGTGCCCTGATTCTCATCTCTTATTATCCGTGGTGAGACAACAAGTGTGTGCAAGAAGAGGCAGAGGAAGACCACGTTCCAACTACCTAGATCAAATCGATCCGACTCTCAATTATGGGAACGTCAAGAGTACCTACAAAACAACCTACACCTATAAAAAAAGCCGTGGTGGCCGAGTGGTTCGAGCATTTGCCTGCGACGCAAAGGTCGCAAGTTCGAATCCCGACTGTACCAATGAGTTTTTCTGAACTTAAGTACAGTGATTAGTCACACCACGAGCTGAACGGTGAAGGAAAACATCGAGAGAAAACCTGCATACGTCTGAGAAGAAATTCAAAGGCGTTTGTATAATCGTGCTGGAGTAACGGCGATGAACTCGCCATCGGGGACCCTTGTGGGAAGGCGTGAGGATATATGTGGCGCTCTACTTTCTCTGCCTACCTAATGGGGACTTGGCGTGATGATAAAGTCGATTATGCTCACTCCAAAGTAGCATACAAATCTGTTAGTTAGTAAGATAGCGATTTCACACACGGCCAAAAGGTAAAAGAGAGGTAGGGCATAACGGGTTTCCCGTTCGAATTAGGAGCTGCCCGACTGGGGCAGGACCTCCACCTTATAGAAGTCCGTAGCCAAATAACACAATTTTTTGTGTTGTGTTCCTACGCGGTGAATAAGGTTTCCAGTAATGAGCTCCTTGGGGAGGGGGGAGGATTGTTACATTGTGTTGGAAGCAGAGGGATTAAACCCATTATGCTGTCAACACACTATAACTCTCCGAACACAGAGTGGCAACACGCAAGTGATACTTCAGTATCGTGAGCGTAAATAGGCTGCGGTAACCGTTTCCCATCAGATGGGCCGTATGCTTGTTTGCCACTCTTGTTGTATAAAAAAAAAAAAAGGCTAGCATTCAAACAACCGAGAAAAAAACAGTAAAAAAAAAAGCACATACCTTCTGCTCCAGCGTCGGACAATTCTCCTGATTCTCATAATAAAACGGATACTCGGGATTGGTGTAGTCATACGCCCACTCTTGAAAGTGATTCGCGATATCGAACCCGCGGTAGTTGTACGAACAATACTCGTAGTCAATCAGTACGATTTTGGGCTCTCCTGAGTCGGAAATATGGCTGAAAATGGAATCCGACGTGTTCGTATCCTCGAGTGAGACTAAGGACTCGATATGATGGAGGGATTTCTTAGTATGGTTATTCTCTTTGGGCGATTTGTGAACCGCATCAGAGTCGTACGTCTGCACGTATACCGACGATACATAGTCGTCGTTGGTGGTTTGTAGCACGTCTTCGAATATTAGAATGTTGCCTGAAAAAAAAAAGAATTTAAATAAAAAAATCAGACTGAAGTGGCCACTTGAACAATTACGTTTGTATCTTTTGTGGCCCACCATGTGGCATACGGCACACCCGATGGAAAACGGTTACCGCAGCTTATTTACGCTCACAATACCGAAGTATTACTTGCGCGTTGCTACTCTGTGTTCGGAGCATAATTAGGACTAAGCCCTCTGCTGCCAACACAATATAACAATCCTCCCCCTCCCCAAAGAGCTCATTACTGGTAACTTTATTCACCGCGTAGGAACACAACACAATAAATAGTGTTATTTGGCTACGGACTTCTATAAGGTGGAAGTCCTGCCCCAGTCGGGCAGATACAAATTCGAACGGGTACCCGTTATGGCCTACCCCTCTTAATCGTGTTTCTTTTGAATCGCTCAATGTATCAGTGAAAAATCTACTATTGAATTATTATAATATCCTCACGCCTTCCCACAAGGGTCCCCGAAGGGGTAGGCAGAGGTGTATAGGTAGTACCCACGCACCCACTTTCTGCCAGAGATATATTTTAGGTGCCCGACATATGCAGGTTTCCTCTCGATGTTTTCCTTCACCGTAAAGCTCGTGGTGTGACTAATCACTGTAAGTACTCAAGTTCAGGAAAACTCATTGGTACAGTCGGGATTCGAACTTGCGATCTTTGTGTCGCAGGCAACTACTCGAACCAGTCGGAGATATATTTCTCCGGCGAAAGGTGAGTGCGTATACTACACACCCCTATTTACCCCCAAGAGGACCCTTGCGGGGAGGCGTGAAGATATAAAGTTAAAGGTAAACGCTTACCATCAGGCGGCCTCACTCACCTTCTTGCATATCGTTGTGACAGAAGACAACGGGAGACTCAACGGTCGCCAAGAACTTCTTGAGCCACTCTATCTCCTTCTCAAACTCTATTGTGCGGAAGTGCTTGATGATACGCTGTTCTTCTTCGTTCTAGAACAAGAGAATATTCATTGCAATCATGAGAGAAGAAGAGAAGCGAGGTAGTAGAACAAACAATGATATTTGCAAGGACCGAAGTTTTTCTGAAATATGTAATGTATAAATGTAAATAATATATATCCTCACGCCTTCCCACAAGGGTTCCCGAAGGGGTAGGCAGAGGTGTATAGGTAATACCCACACACCCACTTTCCGATTTTATAATAATATGTCCTCACGCCTTCCCAAAAGGTGTAGGCAGAGCAGATCGCAATAAATTGTGTTATTTGTCTACGGACTTGTATAAGGTGCAGTCGGGCAGTTCCAAATTCGAACGGGAAACCCGTTATGCCCTAGCCCTCTTAAGTGCCACCTAGGCCTATGTGAAAAAGAATTTTTTAATTTTGATTTTGAAAGAAACCAGCTCATATATCTTATCGCCATCCCAGAAGGATCTCCAAAGGGGAACGCAGAGTGGGTGTGTTCTTCAAGGTCAAGGGGACCCTTAGCCTACCTTCCCGTGGCTGGAGGCAGCCAGCCTCTCCTCGCTGACCGTCTTGTGCCACTTCCACATGGTCTTCCAGAGCCAGTTGGGCTCCTTGGACAGCGGCAGGTCCATCGAGTGGATGCCCGACATCTTCTCAGCTATCTTCATGGAGAGAGAAGGCTCCCCCAGCTCCTTGGTGAGCAGCGGCCGGGCCTGGGGGGAGGAGGGTATTGAAAAATATTTAAATTTATTCAATGCCCTAATCCTAGGTATAAGCCATCACTATTTCAACTTTCAGCCAAATCGGTTCAGCCGTTTTGCCGTGAAAGAACCGCAAACATCCAGACTTACAAATTTTCACCATAATATTAGTAAGATTACATATATATATATATATATATATATATATATATATATTTATATACATAATAATTTCTTCTCTAGTTTATTCTCTAGAGCCGTGGTGGCCGAGTGGTTCGAGCAGATGCCTGCGACGCAAAGGTCGCAAGTTCGAATCCCGACTGTATCAATGAGTTTTTCTGAACTTAAGTACAGTGATTAGTCACACCACGAGCTTTACGGTGAAGGAAAACATCGAGAGGAAACCTGCATACGTCTGAGAAGAAATTCAAAGGCGTATGTATAGTCGTGCTTGAGTAACGGCGATGGACTCGCCATCTGTCACGTTGGCACCTAATATACCTCTGGCGGAAAGTGGGTGTGTGGGTATTACCTATACACCTCTGCCTACCCCTTCGGGGACCCTTGTGGGAAGGCGTGAGGATATATTATTATTATAATTTCTTCATGCCTACCCACAAGGCAAAAACACACACACACCCACTTTCCGCCGGAGATATATTTTAGGTGCCAACGTGACAGATGGCGAGTCCGTCGCCGTTTCTCAAGCACGACATAAAAATATAGTAAGTTTCATGAAATTCTTCTCAAACGTTCACAGGTATTCTTCTTCGTAAAGCTCGTCAAATACAAACAACAGTGACTACGTAAGTTCAGAGAGACTCATTGGTACAGTCGGGATTCGAACCCGCAATCTTGAACCACTCGGCCACCACGGCTTTGCTAATTACGTTTGAATAATACAAAGCATGTGACTTAAGGTCCCTGGGGGGTTGAATTGGGGTAGAGAAGGAGAAGAGAAGAGAATAAAGTGTACTCACAGGAACATATTCTTCAATCCTTCCCCCGCTGAACACTCCGTGCAACTTGGGTCCCAGCCTCCGCTCGGAGAGAAGTGTGAATATCACAGATTCTGTGACTATTGCGTCCATTGCGCGCTCGCCGTGCACTTGTCCGTATATACGAAGCAACACCTGATGAGTAGCAGCAATGTATTAATATCCTACTAATATTATTGTAAATGCGAAAGTTCGTAAGGATATATTTTTACTCAATCACACCAGAACGGCTGAACGGAATTTTTTTCCACAGAGATAGGTAATAAGCTGTATTATAGGTATGTATATCGTTGTCCAGTTCCCATAGTACAAGCTTTGCTTAGCTTAGGACTAGGTCAATTTGTGTGGAATTGCCTATCTATATAAGTATGTATATCGTTGTCCAGTTCCCATAGTACAAGCTTTGCTTAGCTTAGGACTAGGTCAATTTGTGTGGAATTGCCTATCTATATAAGTATGTATATCGTTGTCCAGTTCCCACAGTACAAGCTTTGCTTAGTTTGGGACTAGGTCAATTTGTGTGGAATTGCCTATCTATATAAGTATGTATATCGTTGTCCAGTTCCCACAGTACAAGCTTTGCTTAGTTTGGGACTAGGTCAATTTGTGTGGAATTGCCTATCTATATAAGTATGTATATCGTTGTCCAGTTCCCACAGTACAAGCTTTGCTTAGTTTGGGACTAGGTCAATTTGTGTGGAATTGCCTATCTATATAAGTATGTATATCGTTGTCCAGTTCCCATAGTACAAGCTTTGCTTAGCTTAGGACTAGGTCAATTTGTGTGGAATTGCCTATCTATATAAGTATGTATATCGTTGTCCAGTTCCCACAGTACAAGCTTTGCTTAGTTTGGGACTAGGTCAATTTGTGTGGAATTGCCTATCTATATAAGTATGTATATCGTTGTCCAGTTCCCACAGTACAAGCTTTGCTTAGTTTGGGACTAGGTCAATTTGTGTGGAATTGCCTATCTATATAAGTATGTATATCGTTGTCCAGTTCCCATAGTACAAGCTTTGCTTAGCTTAGGACTAGGTCAATTTGTGTGGAATTGCCTATCTATATAAGTATGTATATCGTTGTCCAGTTCCCACAGTACAAGCTTTGCTTAGTTTGGGACTAGGTCAATTTGTGTGGAATTGCCTATCTATATAAGTATGTATATCGTTGTCCAGTTCCCACAGTACAAGCTTTGCTTAGTTTGGGACTAGGTCAATTTGTGTGGAATTGCCTATCTATATAAGTATGTATATCGTTGTCCAGTTCCCATAGTACAAGCTTTGCTTAGTTTGGGACTAGGTCAATTTGTGTGGAATTGGCTATCTATATAAGTACGTATATCGTTGTCCAGTTCCCATAGTACAAGCTTTGCTTAGTTTGGGACTTGGTCAATTTGTGTGGAATTGCCTATCTATATAAGTATGTATACATATCATCACACCGAGTTCCTAACGGGGTAGGCAGAGAGTATAGAGCGCCAGTTCCCTCTAGACTTACATACATCTTTCGCTTCGTCCACATTCATCAGTCTCTTCATACATGCTCGTCGGTTTCGAGTACTCTTGACGTTCTCTTCCTTGAGCATCCGATCGATTTGATCCAGGTAGTTGGAACGTGTTCTTCCTCTGCCTCTTCTTGCACACAATTTTGCTTTGTATATCTGTTTCGTCAATCTTTCTTCACTCATCCTTTCTATGTGTCCAAACCAACGTAACATGCCTTTCTTCATCTTTACAATCACGCCCTCATTCACGCCAGTTGATTTGCGAATCATCTTTCGAAGCGATCGCATCTCAACTGCATTCAAGTATGTATATTGTTGTTAATTATAATATAGTGTTTGCATACCCTCCTGGGCTCGAGGCCGGCCATGGAGTTGGTGCGGGCGAGCGTGGTTAGTATGGACGCGGACATCTCGGCGTCCGTATCCGGCGAGCTCTCGCGCCCATCGGGCGGCTTGCTGAGCTCGTCCGGGAGCGCCACGTAGTATAGGAAGTTGGAGAGACCACCACTGCAAGGGACACATTTAATTATTTAATCGAAATTTGCTAATATAGTTTAGGCTGATGAGTGTGGACGAAGTAAAAGAGGCATGTAAGTCTAGAGAGAATTGGCGCCCTACTCCCTCTGCGTACTACGCGAGGGAATCGTCTTAATAAGTATGTATTTTTTTTCTATAATTAATACTTAAGTGTATAGAGTTCTGTTATGGATACCATAGACAATATCAAAAAAAATCAAAATCTTTTTATTTCACATAGGCCCAGGTGGGCACTTATAAAACGTCGAAAAAGAAGCACGGTTCGGGTTGGTCGCTTCCATGGAGAAGAACCGGCAAGAAACTCCATGGTTACTCTTTTCAAATCATTAGGCATATACAATATTTTTTTCGTTACAGCAATAGTACCCAAGTATGGGGGAACAACGTAGGCCCGACAATAGTTATCCCTACTAATATTATAAATGCGAAAGTAACTCTGTCTGTCTGTTACCTTTTCACGACTAAACTACTGAACCGATTTAAATGAAATTTGGTACAGATATAGCCTAGAGCTTGAGGAAGGACATAGGCTACTTTTTAATGCGAAAAAGGGTTGTATGGGGTTGAAATAGGGGATTAAAGTTTGTATTGACGTTTCGTCATTTTTGAAGCTAGAAGCTTGAAACTTATTTTTTAGGCTCTTGATTACATATAAATTAATATTACATTCAAAGTTTGTGAAAATGTTACCCTAAGGGGGGTAAAAAAAATGCTGCTTAATATCACTTTTCCGCGCGGACGAAGTCGCGGACGCAGCTAGTTATAAGTAAAACTGACGCGCACCATAAATGCGATATGGCGTGAAATTGAAATGTCACCAGAAGAAAAACAATTGATGTACGACGATTCATTCAATATAGGAGTTCTCTTATAACTAACTAGCTGTCCCGCCCAGCTTCGCCCGGAAAAAAAGGAATATTTTTTCCCGTTCATGCAACATTTTTCATTTATGCTTCGCTCCTATTAGTCGTAGCGTGTTATATAGCCTAAAGCCTTCCTAGAGAAATGGACCATCGAACAGAAAAAAAATTTTTCAATTCCAACCAGTAGTTCCTGAGATTAGCGCGTTCGAACAAACAAACAAACTCTTCAGCTTTATAATATTAGTATAGACTAGTCTCCTTTTGCTTGCAACTTATAGATTTCTTACATAATTATGTCACGATGACAATATCACGTGTCAGTACCAGTTAGGGGGCGTCCATAAATTACGTGAGATGTTTAAGGGGGGAGGGGGTCGGGTCAAATCTCATCTAATCTTACGTTGGAGAGAGGGGGGGTCTCGGCAAATATCACGCAATTCTTTTTCAAATGAATCAAAAAAATATATACTATTTTGGTCCATTTAATCAATCAATTGAACATGCGTAAGATTTAATCTTATAATTAAACTCTCAGCAATATTGATTACTAGTCTTAACTAGTCGTAAATAAAAGCACGAAGATTTTTTTTTCCTTTTTTTATAAAAATCCAACGCGTTTAAGTAAGAAACCCACATTTTGAAAAATCTCACGTGATTGGGGGATGGGGGAGGGGGTTGAATAAAATCTCACGATATCTCACCAGGGGGAGGGAGGTACAGAAAATTAAAAACTATACACCTCGCGTAATTTATGGACGTCCCCTTATCAATCTCTCAATACTCGCCGGTCCCGTTATCAGCCCTGTAGTTTTCCGATGGCCCATTTAATTTGACATTAAGCTACGTATCTCCTAAAAGATGTGTGTTGATTGCAAGTTCAAATCCCAACTGTACCAATGAATTTTTCTGAACTTGAGTACAGTGATAAGTAACACCACGAGTTTTACGGTGAAGGAAAACATCGAGAGGAAACCTGCATACGTCTGAGAAGCAATTCAAAGGTGTATGTATAGTCGTGCTTGAGTAATGGCGAGGGACTCGCCATCCGTCACGTTGGCACCTAAATACACTCCGGCGAGGGGTGTCTATTGACACACCTCTGACTACGCCTTCGGGAACCCTTGAGCCCTTACATACATACATAACATATCGCCGAGTCCCTAACAGGGTAGGCAGAGAGCAAAGACACAAAATATATGACTACGATAAGCTATAGAGCGCCAGTTCTCTCTAGACTTACATACCTCTTTCA
Organism: Drepana falcataria; assembly: GCA_945859725.1. NCBI lineage: Eukaryota > Metazoa > Arthropoda > Insecta > Lepidoptera > Drepanidae > Drepana > Drepana falcataria. The sequence continues at coordinate 4,733,493 of OX243950.1, read as the reverse complement.
ATTTAAACCCTTACAATTCCAACCAAAACCGAAATTGTAGACATTTTACTCCTCAAACGTATGCAAGTATCCTTTCGACCTTTTCCTTCATCGTAAAGCACGTGGCGTGACAAATCACTGTACTTAAGTTCAGAAAAACTGATTGGTACAGACGGGATTCGAACTTGCAGTCATTGTGCTGCAGGCAAGAACCACTCGGCTACCTTCGCCATCTTGTATTCCTGATGACTTAAGATCTGAACCTGCACCCGTCAATAATATACATGTTTAAAAAACACATTAAATTTCAAACGTGTCCTATTTACCTTTTTTATAGTGCAATAAAACCTCTTAAGTTTAATACAAGGTCGGACTTACAATAACATTATTTTGTTTTTATATAGCAGTGCAACTTTAAGGCAGGCATTGTGTTAGATTGGAAAGGTATCTTGAAGCTGTGTTGGCCGAGTGGTTCGAGCAGCTGCCTGCGACACAAAGATCGCAAGTTCGAATCCCGACTGTACCAATGAGTTTTTCTGAACTTAAGTACAGTGATTAGGAAGGAAGGAAAACATCGAGAGGAATCCTGCATACGTCTGAGAAGCAATTCAAAGGCGTATGTATAGTCGTGCTTGAGTAACGGCGTCGGACTCGCCATCTGTCACGTTGGCACCTAAAATATATCTCTGGCGGAAAATGGGTGTGTGGGTAATAACTATACACCTCTGCCTACCCCTTCGGGGAACCTTGTGGAAAGGCGTGAGGTAGCTATAGAAAACAGGCGTAAACTAATCGGGCTACTTTAATCGCGGGTTCGATTCTCCACTCGAGCAGACATTTGTGTTGAATTGGTATTCGTAAAGCCACTGACGTGAACGAGGTTATGACCGTAAAGGCAAAAGCTTGGAACGTTGGTTTGGACACATAGAGACGATGAGTGAAGAAAGATTGACGAAACAAATATACAAAGCAAAAGTGTGTGCAAGAAGAGGCAGAGGAAGACCACGTTCCAACTCCCTGGATCAAATCGATCGGACATTCAAGGTCGGGAACGTCAAGAGTACTCGAAACAAGAGCATGATGAACGTGGACGAAGTCAAGATTTTGCATACTACCCGAGGGACTCGGCTTGAAGATATTAATGATAAAATTTATTTCAATATTTTGTTTTCGATGAAGCCTACTTCTATATTATTTATATAATCATGTCACTACCCTACTACCCGAAAGAGGGGACCTGTCAAATTTGGGCACAAAATATTCTTTTTCTATTCTTCTTCTTACTTTATCCTCCTAAAGTCCAGTTCCGAAGCCTGTACCGTCTTCCACGCTCCATGTAGGTAGTTCCGGCAGATCTTGCCTGCCACTTCTCTCATCTCCTCTTCAGTCCCACACATTTGCAGTTTCTGTAATACGAAGATATCTTCTTAATATATATTAATTACGCGTCACGTTGTTTGTCCGCGATGGGCTCCTAAACTACTTAACCGATTTCAATCAAATTAGCACACCGTGTGCAGTTTGATCCAACTTGAAAGATAGGTTAGCTTACATCTCAATTTATAGTCGCAATATTATTTCATTGAAAATTAATTATCTGTTAGCTCCAAACGATTCTAACAGATGGAGTCGAGAATATATAGTAGACGGATCCGATAGGTGGCGCTGCGATCGTGTTACGGGCAATTTAACTTTTTTTAGAAGAGCATCATTGATAGCGAAACAGGGAGTTAATCTGTAAGGGAACTGCAACTTGCGCTGTCCATAAGATGCTCTGAACTCTTCGATCCTCGAATGGTTACCAATGGCAGGGAAATCCTAGCTTTTTGGCTGTATGTTTTGCCGTGGTGGCCGAGTGATTCGAGTAGTAGCCTGCAACGCACATATTGCAAGGCCGACTCCCGACTGTACCAATGAGGTTTTCTGAACTTAAGTACAGTGGTTAGTCACACCACGAGCTTTACGGTGATGGAAAACATGGAGAGGAAACCTACATACGTTTGAGAAGACATTCAAAGTCGTGTACTAACTTGTGCTCGAGAACGGCAATGAACTCGCCATGTGTCACGCTAGCACTTAAAATATATCTCTGACAGAAAGTGGGTACTACCCATACAGCTCTGCCTACCCCTTCGGGTCGGTTATGAGAAGAGGTGTGAATATATTATTATTCTAATTTATAATAAGTGTGTATATCGTTGTCCAGTGCACATAGTAAAAGAAATACGTTAGACTCTACATGACGTATAATTCTATCTTTACAGCAGACAAGAGCCGTGGTGGCCGAGTGGTTTGAGCAGTTGCCTGCGACGCAAAGGTCGCAAGTTCGAATCCCGACTGTACCAATGAGTTTTTCTGAACTTAAGTACAGTGATTAGTCACACCACGAGCTTAACGGTGAAGGAAAACATCGAGAGGAAACCTGCATACGTCTGAGAAGAAATTCAAAGGCGTATGTATAGTCGTGCTGGAGTAACGGCGATGGACTCGCCATCTGTCACGTTGGCACCTAATATACCTCTGGCGGAAAGTGGGTGTGTGGGTATTACCTATACACCTCTGCCTACCCCTTCGGGGACTCTTGTGGGAAGGCGTGAGGATATATATATATATATATTACAGCAGATATTTATGGGAAAATATTCGATTGAGCTATTGCCCTATCTTCTTGGATAGGCTTCATAGTGTTAGCTAATCTTAGTGTTAAGGCAGGCCTATAATAACGTAATTCATGACAACAACGAAATACAATATCAGATAAACATTCGTTACATTAATTTGTATTATATAGATTATTGATTGTGTCGAGGTTGGCAACTGGCTGTTGCAATAGGATATAGATATGTATTAGGCAATATTAGTTATTCCCGCGGTTTCATGCGGGTTAAAGAAATATGATTTCATGTATAGTAAGTTCGAATCCCGTCTGTACCAATTAGTTTTTCTGAACTTAAGTACAGTGATTAATCACACCACGAGCTATACGGTGAAGGAAAACATCGAGAGGAAACCTGCGTACGTCTGAGAACCATATTCAAATGCGTATGTATAGTGCTTGAGTAACGGCGATGGACTTGCCATCTGTCACGTTGACACAAAATATATCTGTGGCGAAAAGTGGGTGTGTGGGTATTACCTATACACCCCTGCCTACCCCTTCGGGGACTCTCGAGGAAAGGCGTGAGGATATATTTTTTATATTTAAATGAATATGAATGATACTTAAACCTTTTAACTACGATCCGGGTTGTATGAACCATAGGTATCGATTCAAGATATTCTTTATCTGTCTGAGCAATAAAAACATTATTTAATTGGATTACTGCCAACGATAAGTCTGTGACCTCACAAATTAGTATGGGGTGATTGTCTGACGTGACCACTGATACTGTAGCTTGCTGATCCTACACTAGGTTAGCCACCCCGCCGTGTGCACTCTAGGACACGTCTGCTCCATCGACCATCGGCCCTTGCACAGACGTGACCAGCCCACTGCCACTGCAGCTTGCTGATCTTACACTACGTTAGCCACCCCGCGGTTTGCACTCTAGGACACGTCTGCTCCATCGACCATCGGCCCTTGCACAGACGTGACCAGCCCGCTGCCACTGCAGCTTGCTGATCCTACACTACGTTAGCCACCCCGCGGTGTGCACTCTAGGACACGTCTGCTCCATCGACCATCGGCCCTTGCACAGACGTGACCAGCCCACTGCCACTGCAGCTTGCTGATCTCACACCACGTTAGCCACCCCGCGGTGTGCACTCTAGGACACGTCTGCTCCATCGACCATCGGCCCTTGCACAGACGTGACCAGCCCACTGCCACTGCAGCTTGCTGATCTTACACTACGTTAGCCACCCCGCGGTGTGCACTCTAGGACACGTCTGCTCCATCGACCATCGGCCCTTGCAGAGACGTGACCAGCCCACTGCCACTGCAGCTTGCTGATCCTACACTACGTTAGCCACCCCGCGGTGTGCACTCTAGGACACGTCTGCTCCATCGACCATCGGCCCTTGCACAGACGTGACCAGCCCACTGCCACTGCAGCTTGCTGATCCTACACTACGTTAGCCACCCCGCGGTGTGCACTCTAGGACACGTCTGCTCCATCGACCATCGGCCCTTGCACAGACGTGACCAGCCCACTGCCACTGCAGCTTGCTGATCTCTTATGCCGAATATTGAGTTGTGTATCCATGGCGGTTACTCAAGCAAGCGTATACATAGATACATAGGTATTTCTTCTCAAACGTATCCAGGTTTCCTCTCGATGTTTTCCTACACCATATAGCTCGTTGTGTGATTAATTAATGTACGTATTTAAGTTCAATTCTTGTTATTAACAAATGAAATGACAAGTGAGACTGACATATTTACAGTTTTAATAATTCAGTGAAAACATATAAATCACCCACAATTAGTTTCAATTAACGCCAGACAGTATATTCATAAATGCATTTTTAATTCACCAAGGGTTATAGTGCACAAGAAGACGCGCCCCACTATTCCCCCCCTACAGTTTATAGTGCAAGTGTACAACTTTCCACGAATGTTTGAGTATTATCGGTACACACTGATTACCTATGAGTGCACACGCACACTGCAATTAATACACTCGGGTCATACTGCCCGCATGCCGCGACCCCCTCCACTAGACATTGGGGGGGCGCGTCTTCGTGGATTAAGCCGACTACAGGTATAGGTACCTACTTGTACTTAGTGATTTAATAAAGAGGCCATGAGATCCTAAATACAAAAATCTTGTCAAAATCTCAAAGACCCGCGCCGCCTGTCTGTCTGCCTACCACTTTGGTGAAGAGGAACAGGCTAGTTTTCCACAGAGCTAAATTACCTACTGTATTCATCTATACTAATATTATAAAGAGGAAAGATTTGTATGTAAGTATGTTTGTAACGAATTGGCTCAAAAAGTAATGGACCATTGGCAAGCTACATTCACCCTGAGTGACCTATGGTATATTTATAGCTAGAAAAGCTTATGAACCTAGGAACGTTAAGAGTACTCGAAACCGACGAGCATGTATGAAGAGACTGATGAATGTGGACGAAGCGAAAGAGGTATGTAAGTCTAGAGAGAACTGGCGCTCTATACTCTCTGCCTACCCCGCTAGGGACTTGGCGTGATGATATGTATGTATGTAAAAGCTTATGAAATTATACGCGAGAGAAACCGCGGCTCACAGCTAGTAAAGAAATAAATTGTTCAACCACATACTAATAGACTGACGAATGTGGATGCAGGGAAAGACATCTTTCATTCTAAAGAGAATGCTATGAATTGTGTGGCTATGACATCGTTTTACAATGAACGGTGGCTTGAGAAGAAAGAGTCTTTGTCTACGGCTGGCATTCTCATCTCCTAGCTATCAGGGACTCTGTGTAATATTTATGTACATACTTAGAATTTAACACCCTCACGCCCCACAAGGGTCCCCGAAGGGGTAGCAGAGGTATATAGCTAGTAACCACACACCTACTTTCCGCCAGAGATATATTTCACATACTAACGTGAGAAAAGGCGAGTCCGTCGCCGCTACTCAAGCATGAAAATACATACGCCTTCGAATGTCTTCTCAGACGTATGCAGGTTTCCTCTCGGTTTTCCTTCACCGTAAAGCTCGTGGTGTGACTAATCACTGTACTTAAGCTTATGCTGTAAGTTCGGAAAAAGTCAATGGTACAGTTGGCTTCGAACTTGCAACCTTTGTGTTGCATGCAACTACTCGAACCACTCGGCCACCACGGCTTCTAGTAGAATATAATATCTACGTAAATGCATGTACTTGCAAGATAATGCTTGTATTTGAACACAAGCAATTCATAGCATAGCTTTAAAATGATAAGGCATGTCTAGGAATTGATAGAGACAATAAAATATAAATTATTTATTTGTTCATTGTATTAAACAATGTAAGTGAATGCTATTTATTAATTAACAAAGTATCTAAGGAAAAAACCTGACAACTCCAGAAGAAATGGCAAAACAAAGTTCCCAGTGGACATTTTCAGCCAATCACAGACAAACTTCAAGAGAATGGCAGTAGAATTACTTGAGCCTTCATCATTTTTAATACTGTATGAAGAGACTGATGAATTTGGACGAAGCGAAAGAGGTATTTATATTTTAATGGGACAAATAACAGTATTTACATTTACCCTTCGGGTACCCTTGTGGGAAGGCGTGAGGTAAATGTAAAACCCACACTATTGTCCTCGAAATAAGGCACAGGAAGAAAAAACAAAAGTGCGCTAATTGGAGGAGTTTTAAATTTTATAGGCTTTTCAAACATTTAATGGGATTATTAATTTATTATTATTATACTTATACTGGTAGAAAAAAAAAAGGAATTTATATAATCAAACATGCCTATATACATATCATGACGCCGAGTCCCTAACAGGGTAGGCATAGAGAATAGAGCGCCATTTCTCTCTAGACAATTAACTTGTTTGTCACCCATGTGGTATAAGAAAAAAAAAACTCATATCTAGGGATATTTGACAGTAAATAAAATGAAAAAAGGGCTATTTGGATAACATGGGACTTCAAACATCCCACTTGTTATGTATCAATATGTGTATTTCTTGAATCATGTTGACACATAAGATTAGTTAAGTACAAGTGGGTAGTTTGTAAGTATATTGCAGGTCATCAGTCTTCCATGTGCTTCAAGCACAACACATGTGATCCTCTACAATTGGTGTTTTATTGGACATAACATGATTTATATTACACATTTCAGGCATAATAATTTTATTTCCTATAATTTTATTTCATCCATTATTTTTTCAAGGAACAAAAAACCAGTCTCTAATATTAGCCTATGTTACATTGTAAAGTTGTAGCTATCAAATGGTGAAAGAATTCTTAAAATCGGTCGAGTAGTTTTTGAGTGGAACATTAACAGACAAAAAAGTCAAGTCTTTCCTCTTTATAATAATAGTTTATAGTCGATGGAAAAGTTTGTATGTCTGTTATGCTAAAACTACTCTTAGTAAATGGATGATATTTGCCATGGAGATACAGCTTGATTAATACATAGGATATGTTAAAGTCTAGAAAGAAAAGATTGAAAATAAATTGACCAATGAATTCAAATTTTATGCAGGTGAAACTGTGGGCCTCAACTAGTCAAAATCGAAATATTTTATTCAATGTAAGAGACACAGGGAACACTTATTGAATATCAAATACTTAATAAAAACTGTGCTTGAGTAACGGCGATGGACTCGCCATCTGTCACGTTGGCACCTAATATACCTCTGGCGGAAAGTGGGTGTGTGGGTTTTACATAGACACCTCTGCCTACCCCTTCAGGGACCCTTGTGGGAAGGCGTGAGGATATATAATAAAAACTAAAGTTTAACTTAATGAAAACGAAACGGCGAAACAAACTCCTGGTTTTCTCTAGTAATACATATGCCCTTATTGTGGCAGGTAAAGAGAGAAGGCCCAGTTCGTAGTACAGACCTCTCAGGTTTCATCACATTTCTTTCAACAGCCCCTTCATGATGTATACCATATCCTGAGTGCCTTATCTATGTATATCTACGTATTTAAGAGAGGTAGGGCATAACGGGTTTCCTGTTTGAATTTGGAGCTGCCCGACTGGGGCAGGACCTCCACCTTATAGAAGTCCGTAGCCAAATAACACAATTTTTTGTGTTGTGTTCCTACATGGTGAATAAGGTTTCCAGAAACGAGCTCCTTGGGGAGGGGGGAGGATTGTTACATTGTGTTGGAAGCAGAGGGATTAAACCCATTATGCTGCCAACACACTGTAACTCTCCGAACACAGAGTGGCAACACGCAAGTGATACTTCGGTATCGTGAGTGTAAATAGGCTACGGTAACCGTTTCCCATCAGGTGGGCCGTATGCTTGCCACTCTTGTTGTATAAAAAAAAAAAAAAAATACAGAACCTGCCATCCACGAAGATGCACCCCACCAATTTCTATTTGTGGGGGTCTGCATTGCAGGGAGTCTATTAATTGTAGAGTGCATATTTACTTGTACGTAATCAGTGTGTATCAACAATACTCACACATTAGTGGAAGGTTGCACACTTACACTATAAACTGTAGGGGAGGATAGTGGGGCGCGTCTTCGTGGATGGCACTATGTATACTTCTGTCTTGTCTTGGGATACTATTGTGTGATGAACACAAACTTGTACTACCTTAGTATTGAATGCCTCCTGTGTTTATATATAGCTTAATATTTAAAAAACCTTGGACTAGCTGTCTGCAACACAAAGATAGCAAGTTCGAATCCCGACTGTACCAATGAGTTTTTCTGAACTTAAGTACAGTGATTAGTCACACCACGAGCTTTATGGCACAAGTAGTATAAGTATGAAATGATGTCGAGTTCGAGTAAGACAAGCTTTGCTTAGTTTGGGACAAGGCCAATTTGATTGGAATCCTGCAAAACATATAATAATTCAAAATTTTCCATCGCATCTACGTCACAAAATTAACAGATGACAAGGAAAACTCAACTATCTCGATTGTAAATACAAATGGCATTTCAGGGATGTTACGAGGTCTCCGGCGTTAAAAAAGTCTACAAAAAAATGTATCATACGATCTGAATATTAACCAAATACTACCAAGTCTTATCGCGGTAGGAAATAGACGAGATGATACCGCCGTAGTAATAAAATTCAAATATGTGTAAACAGTTTTCGTAATTAGAGAGATCTACATACCCAATAACTATTACGATTCATATCAAGGAATTTTTTGTAACTATTCCTAGCTTGAATTAACAGGTTCTTAATTGAGAAACCCATTATTTAGTATAAACTTTGGTTGAAAACACAATTCCATAAATCTTACATCACTATGGGAGTCTACAAATCCTTACACAAGTCAATTGTCAGACTGAACTTTTTTTATCACCACAATGTCCACAATATTGATTTTGACAGACACGCAATGTTGCCTGTTTCAGTAAGATTTTTTCCCCTGCTGTTTAATACCGTACGGATGTAGAAGTTTAAGGTCGTAGTCAATGTAGTATAATGATTACAGCATTAGCTATTGTTTAAAAATAATAAAGAAACAGTTGGATTTTATATAAAACTGTGAAAAGAGGTTAGTCGTTTGCTTCTATTGTTATGTGAAATATGTTTTGTTATTCGGGTGAAATTTTGTGGTAAAGTTTGATTAGGTACCTTGAAGATTATACAGAAAAAAAGAACATTTTGTTGCGTATCTCGCAGTAGTACGTCACCGGATCATACGATGCAAAAAAGCCAATTTCACTGTTGTCAAACTCTGTTTAAAACAATCGGAAATCTAAAAGCTAATTACCTTTGCCATAGACATAATGAAAACACTTCTCTTATTTAATAAATAGATCGAATTCTTTAGTTTCAGTTATAAAAATACACCGATATTCGCTTGTGAATGATACGTCTGCACTCAACCGTCTAAAAATATGTACTGGCAGGCAGAACGAAATGTTTGACGGATCAGAAATTCGATAGGGTGATTTCCCTAAGTGCGAGCGAGAAACAACTACGAATCTACACGAACATTCACGGAAACATACGAAAACCTACCCTTGTTCAAACCGAGTCTAGAACGTCACGCTAACCCACCCAAATTGAAAATCCTCTTACTGCTTGTACTTCGTAATAATTTCCAGACATCTTATTAATGCGGTTAGTCTCTACTTTATTAGCAAAAAAAGAAAACACAGCGCTGTGATAGTGAATCATTCATTAGTCATTAATACAGAAATTAATTATAGATTATTGTGAATTTATTGTGGCAAATCGTCATAAAATACGTTTGTGCGTAAATAAAATGCGAAGACGGTGGTACGGACGTAAACAAGCCTGTTTTCCATTTCTGTTTTTATTGCAATACTTATGGAAATATCGACTTGTTTTTATGTAAATTTCAATCATGGACTATAGTGATTCTATCGATATGTTTTGTTACTACGTAGAAGTATTGAATTGCTCACTTTATTGATGCAAGATACATATTTCAATCCTTTAATGAAAAGGATTTTTAGATTATGCATCAGTTTTGCACTGAGTTGGCTCAGAACTTATAAGGCTTTTCATTAATCTATAAATAAAGTTGCCAGGTGAGTTAATTATAGTCTGGTTGGTATTCTGCCGCCATATATGTAGTAGCTAGTAAGTACAACTGCCAAGTAAGTGGAAGTCTTCCAATAAAAGTAGAAATTTGTATAAAAATCTCGCTTCCCGTCGTAATTTAATGCAGATTTCTTCAATAAATATGGTGATTCAAGGGGAAGGTTTAAATTATCATGTATTTCATTGGTGGCTGGATCCACGGGGTATAGTTAACCATAATATAAAATATAAAGTCTTAATATATAATATAAAATATACGAGAGGTTACTTTCAATGAAGTATTAATAATCTTTTCCAATTAAATATTAAAAAATTGTTCTCATAGGTACCATCGATGCCAGACATTTTTAGAAGTACTTCTATTGACAACTCAAATACGTATGACATCTCTGACACTGATCTTTTATTCTGATTTTGAGATTCTGATTTTTTAGCAATACGCTTTTATTGAGTAACTAGCTGTGTCCCATGTCATTAGTTAAATTTTATCTAGATATGTTTTCTGTAATAAAACATATCCTATTTTAATCCAGCCAATAATCTATCTCTGTGCCAAATTTCATTCAATTCCGTTCAGCCGAACAAATATTTACAAACTCTGTGTACCTAGTAAGGGACTCGGCGTGTTGTAATTAAAACTAATCGTACATCCTGTTGCCACAGAACATATAATAATATTGTTGATGTTATCGTTATCACAAATACTTCGTACAAATGGAATGCTGTATTATTATCGACTTAATCTAATCATCTGTTCGCCACGCACTTTAGATAAGACCGGGTGGCGACCCCGAACTTTTTTGGGAAATGGGCTGCCAGAATATTTAGTAGGAGTAGCTTAGGGTGGCAAATTTAGCGTTGTTTTTGTCTGTATAGAAGTTAAATTAATTAACGTAGAACTGGCTAGCAGCTCCATGGTTACTCTTTTAAGCTAGCGACCCGCCCTGGCCTCGCACGGGTGCAATGTAGATAAATAAATAATATTTAAAAGATAAAAATAGTTACTGTGGGTGGGTTATCCTTTAGAGATAAATATACCATCGCAGATTTCTATCGATCTTTCTAAGATATACAATTCCGTAGTACATTAATTTGATCGATCTCGTAAGGTTCAGCCAGCTTCGCGATTTAAGTGCACAAAAAATTTTGTTACGACATCACATTACAAATCTTTGAATTTTTCGGCTTTTTCTTTGCTATAATATGTATGTAGTAACCTTCCTTTTACTCACTCTATCTATTGCTGAAAACTGCATTAAAATCCGTATAATAGTTTAAAAGATCTAAGCAGACTTCACGAAGCGACTTCATGAAAAGATACATACATACATATCACCACGCCAGGTCCCTAACGGGGAAGGCAGAGAGCATAGAATGCCAGTTCTCTCTAGACTTACATACCTCTTTCGCTTCGTCCACATTTATCAGTCTCTTCATACATGCTCGTCGGTTTCGAGTACTCTTAATGTTCCCGTCCTTGAGCGTCCAATCGATTTGATCCAGGTAGTTGGAACGTGGCCTTCCTCTGCCTCTTCTTGCACACACTTTTGCATGTAAATATTATACTCACCAATTGAGATATACATAACAATACGATCTTTGCATTTCTAAATATTATATTGTCACAAGTGTATATTTCCTACGCGTTTACTATAAATGATAACAATAACTGTAGATAAGCAGTTGAATGGTAAACATTAAGGTAGGAAAAACACTGAATGGATTGCGCTACATATAATGTGTGGTTTGAACCGGTTTCATTGAAACACTTTCACGGAGCGTATCTGATTATCATTGCAAGTTCGAACCCGACTGTACCAATGAGTTTTTCTGAACTTAAATACAGTGATTAGTCACACCACGAGCTTTACGTTGAAGGAAAACATCGAGAGGAAACCTGCATACGTCAATCAGTCAGTACAAACTCGGGTTATTTACACCCTCTATAACTCAAGAACGGGTGGACCGTTTCTGATGATCTCTAAATTGTTGGATACTCAAGCACGACTATACATTATACGCCTTTGAATTATTTCTCAAACGTATGTAGGTTTTCTCTCGATGTTTTTCTTTACGTAAAGCTCGTAGTGTGACTAATCACTGTACATAAGTTCAGAAAAACTCATTGGTACAGTCGGGATTCGAATTTGCGATCTTTGTTTCGCAGGCAACTGCGAACCACACGGCCACCACGGCTCTTTGTAATATTAGTATAGATGTACTTGGGTTACTAACGAATACATACCATATAGTGATGTCATGTCTAACATCAAATGAAACGAAACTAAGGTAAATATTATGTTACTAGTCACATTTTCTCACAATAGTTACATACTAGCTAAACATAGCCACTATCCTATCTACATAAACACTTGTGCAAACTGCAAAGTAAGTCTACCGATTTACCGAACTGTAAAATTTTTCAATACTTGTACTAGCCGCACAACTCAAACAATAATGTTAGATGTACATAATTTATTATCTCGGTAGGGACTAATTTGGGGGCCTGAAGGGCCTTTTAATAGGTAAAAGACCAAATTTTTTCCATTCGTTTACATATTTTCAATTCACTTCATCAATTGAAGAAGTCAACTTGACAGATGGCGAATCCATTGCCGTTTGTCAAACACGACTTTACATCATATTATGTTAAGCTATGCATACGTTTTTGAATTACTTCTCAAACGTAGGTATGCAGGATTCCTCGTTTTACTAATAAATCATTTTGCACGATGGTTAAAAGCCCGTGTAAATTATTATGTGTGAATTTACTATAATTCGGGTGCACATACGTATTTTATTAAGTCTGTTAAAAATAAACTTAATTCGTAGATCAATTGACACCTAAAGTGAGAAAAATGATGCATGCCATTACAAATTTCGCGGTGTGTCTTAACAATGGTTAAAGTAATTTTATCAGCTTGGCTGAAAATTCAGCTGTTGAATTTTTTAAATGTAATTAAGGAAACTGTTAATTATGAATTTGACTAGCCGTCCTGGATGCAATCTACTAAGGCCATACAGCAAAACAAAGATAGCAGGTTTGGACCCCGACTGTACTAACGAGTTTTTCTGAAGTAAAGTAATTAGTCACACCTCGAGCTTTAAGATGAAAGAAAACATCGAGAGGGAACCTGCATAAGTTTGAGAAGACATTCAAAGGCGTATGTATAATCGTACTTGAGTAACAGCGATGGACTCGCGATCTTGTCACCTATAAAACTACTCTGGTGGAAAGTGGATATCACCCTCTGCATCCCCCTTCGGGAACCCTTGAGGAAAGTGTGATGATGATAAATATTTATTAACTTGATGATAAGTATCTATGTAAATACACCAAAAACTAGAAAAAAAATAGGTACTAGGTACTTTTCTAAAACGGTGTAAATAGACTTAAGTCGCGAAGTAATGTTTATAGTTTTTTTACGAATAGTAATAAAAACGAAAGCCATTGTAAACTTTAATATCGCTTAGAGCTAATGCTTTTCTTATTGTTAAACTCTGGGATAAGAAACGACACTAAAAACTTAAATAATGTTTGACACACGACACAAAAAAGTTATAAAGTTTTATACATAGTGTTGAAAAAATTACAGTAATGATACTTTTTAATTTATTTTCCGGACGACCTTATCAAAATATCTGAACGTAATAAAAAAATATCTCCGCTTGTCATTTAAATGCATGGGTCCGAAAACCAATATACTTGTTTATTACATGACAAAAACGACATAATTACATTTTGTATGCTAGTTTTCTATCATCTTTCAATTTAAGTTGTCTTTGGCAAATCTAAATAATAAAAATAAAAGGTGGGCTGATCTGGTACACCATGTATGTACAGGTAACCTTGATCTGTTCCTCACCATCACTAAATTTCTTGTAGCCTATTGTGTAATGTCAACTTTTGAATGAAAATAAAATGGTAATATTTACCAAGTGACATTGATTAAATGGAATAAATTTTCCCAATAAATGGAATGTCTTCCTGCAACTAGTAACACAATTGGGATAAGTCAAAGTGACATTGCATTATCAATAAAATTGACTGATGTTTGTTCAATCAATTTGTCGATGACAGTAAATTGTCTTTGTTTATTGAATCTTTGGCGGGAATCAAGCTGAGCAGTTAGAATGGTGTCTCGTGAATTATGTTACTGTGTGGCTGTTAGGCTGACATAAGATAATAAAAATAGAGCTTAAAATTGTCTGGCTGTCTGTCTGCCTTGATACAGGAGACAATTCTTGTAATTACTTTTTCTGTGTAATTAGCGTTAAATATGACAAAGCAAATATTGTATTGTATAATAGATATTTATTACCTTGAAGGGGCATGCAAGTCTAGAGAGAACTGGCGCTCTATGCTCTCTGCCTACCTCGATAGGGACTCGGCGTGATGATATTTACTTTTACATGTATGTGTTATGTACCTTTGTGTATAATTTTACTTCTGGCAACATTAAAAATGTATTCGGAAATAATTCAAACTAATAATAATACCAACGAAATATATTTTCTTACCTAATAATTAATAACCGTCCTTGTCATAAATAAATATATACCCTGGGACAATTCTAGACAAATTGGCATAGTCTCAAATTATGCAAAGCTTGTGCTATGGTAACTAGACAACGATATATTATATAATATCTGCCCTCAGCGCGAATCCAACCCGCAACCTCAATTTTCGCAGTCAGAAGGTCCAACTGGACCAGACGGCCGTATAATGTAATAGATAAATATTAAGTAACCTAATGTTGGAATTTTATTAAATGTTTTGAGTAGAGGCATGGTTCGAGAATTGTGGAAGGTGTTTGAGGAAGAATTGTGGAAGAGGATTGTGGTTTTACGGTGAAGGAAAACATCGAGGGGAACCTGTCTACGCTTGAGAAGAAATTCAAAGGCGTAAGTATAGTCGTGCTTGAGTAACGGCGATGGCCTCTCCATCTGTCACGGTGATACTTAAATTATGCATCTTTACGCCTTTCCATAAGGGTCCCCGAAGGGATAGGCAGAGTTGTTTAGGTAGCCCACACACCTACTTTCCGACACGAGACTACTACGACTACTTTACGTCCATCGTCGTTTCTCAAGCACGACTAGAAAAGTTCAGAAAAACTCATTGGCACAATCGGGATACGAACTTTAAATGTTTAGGACACGGGCAAGTACTCGGACCACTAGGCCACCACGGCTCAAAATACCAACCTACCTTTGCCTCGTTAAACGTCTTGTTTGAAAGTATTTTATTCTTCTTTATAATTGCCGAGTAGTTCCTTTGGTTCTGAAACAAGCAATTTACACTTAAAAGGTATCTCACTGCGCGGTTCCAATGGAGTTTCCTTCCGCGAACGCTCAGGCTGTGGAATGAGCTCCCCGTTGAGGTATTCCCTGGAGAGTACAGCATGGAGTTCTTGAAGAAGGGTGTGAAGTGTTGAGGTTAAACAACGAGAGTGACATTGTAAAAGATGCGCGTCAGTAACCGCTTATCATTGGGCGAGAGTTTAATCATCACAAATTAACTAGTTTGATGTTTTACATTTAAGTAAAAAAAAAGGATAATAATGGAAAGTTGTGGAGATCATTTGAAACCGTTGAGCATGTATGAAGAGACGGACAACTATGGATGAAGCGTGTGTTATGTAAGTCTAGAGGACTGGCGCTATACTTTCTCTGCCTACCCGGTGTGATGAGATGTATCCAACGTAAGTGACACAAGGAACACTTATTGAACGTCACATCTGTACATATAATATAAACTAGCTGACCCGCCCGGCTTCGCCCGGGTGCAAAAGTTTTACTAAAATGAAACACGATCGCAGCGCCACCTATCGGGTCCAATTGTGATGTAAGCTATCCTATCTTTTAAGTTGGATCAAACTGCACACGGTGTGCAAATTTGATTTAAATCGGCTTAGTAGTTTCGGAGCCCATCGCGGACAAACAACGTGACACGTAATTTATAAATATTAAGATGTAGCGGATCGCTGTCTGTACATGGAAGATATACGAGAAAAAATATTATTGGGACTTTTATCAACGCAAATAGTGAGATAAGGAAACGTTGTGGTCTGAAAGAAGATGTAGTGACAAAAATTGAGAAAGGTATGCTGAGATGGTTTGGCCATGTCGAGAGAATGAATGAAGAACGATTGACGAAAAAAGTGTATAAGGCGAGTGTGAATGAAAGTGTTGGAAGGGGTAGACCTAGGCGGACGTTTCTAGACCAAATTAGGGACGTCTTGAAAAAAGGTCAGGTCAAGAGAAGAATGCTAAACCGAAGAGCATGTATGAAGAGAATAATGAAAGTGGACGAAGCGAAAGAAGTATGTAAGAATCGTAGCAAGTGGAAAGAAGTGGTCTCTGCCTACCCCTACGGGAAAGAGGCGTGATTATATGTATGTATGTATGTAAATAGCACCCAAAACACTGATTGTTAGAATTTTTGTCTGTTTGTCTGTGCGTTTGTGCACGCTAGGAAAGAAACTCACTGAAAGGAATGAAGGAATAAGACTGTGGAATGAGCTCCCCGTTGAGGTTTTCCCTGGAGAGTACAGCATGGAGTTCTTCAAGAAGGGTGTGAAAAGATTCCTGCAGGGTCGGCAACGCGCGAGTGATACCCCTGGTGTTGCAAGCGTCCATAGGCGGCGGTAACCGCTTACCATCAGGCGGACCGCATGCTTGTTTGCCACCTAAGCGGTATAAAAAAAAACGGCTATCTGATTTAGACGTCGTTTTCACTAATATATATGGTGGTAAGCTTCACTTAACATAAACCAAAAAGATATATCCAAGAAATGCTGCCAAAAGTCACTATTCCACGCGGACGAAGTCGCGGGCACAGATAGTCCTAAATATAACCAGTCAGGAGAAGAAACGACGAAACAAAGTACCCGGTTTTCTCTTATAATATTTGTTCCCTTTTATGTAGGGGTAGAGAGATTTATGAACATTATTTACTCAAGAGTAAGAGTAGAAACCGACGAGCATGTATGAAGAGACTGATGAATGTGGACGAAGCGAAAGAGGTATGCAAGTCTAGAGAGAACTGGCGCTCTATACTCTCTGCCTACCCCGTTAGGGACTTGGCGTGATGATATGTATGTAGGAATTTACTCAATTGAGTTTTAGTTTCCAAGTTACACTCGTGTTAAAACTAGGTAGTGTACGCAATTGCTAGGTATTTTGATGCGCATGCGCACTAGTTTACGAGTAAACAATGATTAACGCGTAATAGATCAGAATTTAGATACTGTACCTAGACTATATACATACGTACCTAGTATGTAGTCACGAAATGATTAATTGTGTACCCACGTGTTCGCCAAACAATGTGACCAAACGTTACTTTGTATATATTTATTCAGTAAAGGTAATACATTCTATAATAATACATACGTGTAAATATAAATAATGCATTATAATATATATTATATTATATATCCTCACGCCTTCCCACAAGGGTCCCCGAAGGGGTAGGCAGAGGTGTATAGGTAATACCCACACACCAATTTCCGCCAGAGGTATATTAGGTGCCAACGTGACAGATGCACTTACGCACGTTGTTACTCAAGCACGATTATACATACGCCTTTGAATTTCTTCTCAGACGTATGCAGGTTTCCTCTCGATGTTTTCCTTCACCGTAAAGCTCGTGGTGTGACTAATCACTGTACTTTAGTTCAGAAAAACTCATTGGTACAGTCGGGATTCGAACTTGCGATCTTTTTGTCGCAGGCAACTACTCGAACCACTCCATGAAAATATAGCTACTATGACGTAGGCATCCCCTATACACACTCACACCCAAAATAAATAAAAAAATACTGCGCAGTCACTATCCCACGCGGACGAAGTCGCGGGCACAGCTAATATATACATGTAATCACGGTGAGTCGTTCACACAGAGATAATAGAGCGCCATTTCTCTCTAGACGTGCAGTCCTTTTTCGCTTCATTTCCATTCATTAATCTTTCTACATGATACTTATTAGATTTTCTCTATATTTTACATTATGACGAGGCCGACAAGAGCCCAGCTCTTAAAGCAAAGATGTCTGTCATGGCGTATAGGGAGGTCAAAGAGATTGCGCTGGACAGAGGCAAATGGAAGGAGTTGCATTAGAGACACCGACAAGAGCCCAGCTCTTAAAGCAAAGATGTCTGTCATGGCGTATAGGGAGGTCAAAGAGATTGCGCTGGACAGAGGCAAATGGAAGGAGTTGCATTAGAGACACCGACAAGAGCCCAGCTCTTAAAGCAAAGATGTCTGTCATGGCGTATAGGGAGGTCAAAGAGATTGCGCTGGACAGAGGCAAATGGAAGGAGTTGCATCAGAGACACCGACAAGAGGCCAGCTCTTAAAGCAAAGGTGTCTGTCATGGCGTATAGGGAGGTCAAAGAGATTGCGCTGGACAGAGGCAAATGGAAGGAGTTGCATCAGAGACGCCGACAAGAGCCCAGCTCTTAAAGCAAAGATGTCTGTCATGGCGTATAGGGAGGTCAAAGAGATTGCGCTGGACAGAGGCAAATGGAAGGAGTTGTATCAGAGACGCCGACAAGAGGCCAGCTCTTAAATTAAAGGTGTCTGTCATGGCGTATAGGGAGGTCAAAGAGATTGCGCTGGACAGAGGCAAATGGAAGGAGTTGCATCAGAGATGACGACAAGAGGTCAGCTCTTATAGCAAAAGTGTCTGCCATGGCGCATTGGGCGGGCGGTAGGGCGGTTATTAAATGACAGTGGTTCTTAATGTCTGTCTCACCCGCCAGTGATGTTGTCTCTTCTCCAAGTTCTCCAATCTCCTCTCCATCACAATCACTTTGTTTTTGAAGTCATCAGCTATGCAGCGGCAGAGACTCAACGATTCCCCGAAGATTCTCATCTTGCACTTCAGCTCCTCAAAATCGTTACGGAACCTACGAAATACATATCATCACGCAGTGCCCCAGGTAGGCAGAGAGAGTAGAGCGCCAGTTCCTTCCAGATTTATATCTCTTTTGCTTCATCCACATTCGTCAATCTTTTCATATTCTCATCTTGCACTTCAGCTCCTATAAATCGTTACGGAACCTACGAAATACATATCATCACGCAGTGCCCCAGGTAGGCAGAGAGAGTAGAGCCCAGTTCCTTCCAGATTTATATCTCTTTTGCTTCATCCACATTCGTCAGTCTTTTCATATTCTCATCTTGCACTTCAGCTCCTATAAATCGTTACGGAACCTACGAAATACATATCATCACGCAGTGCCCTAGGTAGGGAGAGAGAGTAGAGCCCAGTTCCTTCCAGATTTATATCTCTTTCGCTTTATCCACATTCGTCAGTCTTTTCATACATGCTGGTTATTTTGTGTGTTGTCTCTCGTAGCGTGAGTTTTTGCGTCCGGGAACTTTTGCTACTTAGCCGGGCAATGGCGAGACCTAGGCCTCCAGCCAGGCACTTAAATGTTCTAAGCAACACAGCTAAGGGTACCCTTTGTGGGGTACGGACCTCGGCTTAGGGCGTTGCTGGATCGCGAGCAAGGGAGCTGGGAGGTACATGCTGGTATTTTATACATACTTTTTCGTTCTCATGATTAAACAACATCCAACTAAATGTGTTTAGCATTCGTGATCGCACCTTGATATAGAAGAGGATAAAGAAGTATTGGAGAAGGATGTGGATATATCAGAAGTGGATACGTGTGGGGACGTGACAGCCCTGAAACCGCCCAAGGCTGGACCAGTTCGTCCATGGTCTTGGCTAAGACGCTGTTCACTGACACCGCTAGATGACGCCTCGTGTATAACTTTTATATCAGGTTTAGATCTTAAAGTGCTGTTTTTAAATCTACTCATATTTAAAAAGAAGAAAAAAAATTAAGCCAATTTCTGACAGGAATTTTGATGTGACAGATTCATTCACAAATGTTAAATTAACTTTGTTACCATAAAAATGATAGTACTAGAAAACTGTGTTTCTGTAAATTAATTTCTTTTATGTTTTTCGTGGAAAAGAATATTCGTGTTTAGTTTTAATAAAATGAAATCGTATTTATCAGCGCCGTCTGTCTTTAATTTTTGTTAGTAGCGCCATCTACATAGCACTTTATAGAAGTGTAAAGCGTTTTATGGTTATCAGCCCAGGAACGCATGACAAACTTGTAGTTAGTCTATTGCACGACAGATGGCGGTATAAAAAATGTATATTAGACAATAGATGTTGATGCTCAACTGTTTTTTGAAATATTTACTTTATTGTTCACTAGCATTGCGATTTCTCGCGCGTTAAAATTGATTATATATTCTCACGCCTTCCCACAAGGGTCTCCGAAGGAGTAGGCAGAGGTGCATAGGTAGTACCCACACACTCACATTCCGCCAGAGATATATTTTAAGTGCCAACGTGACGGATGGCGAGTCGATATTTCTTTCTATCAAAGCAAAGTAAGATAAAATGAAAATGCTATATTATTCGTGCTGTATGTTTGTCTTTATTTCAATCATTAATCTAATTAATACAATTAGAAAAAGTAATTCATGTTTATCATCAATACATACAAAAAATACTCATGAAACATTATAATATATAAAACATTTTAGATTAATTATTTCCAAAAAATACTAAAAATATACCAAAATAATTAGAATGTCGACCATTTTGGTTTATTTCTACCAAAATGGTCAAAAGTCTAATCGAGAAAGGATCTTACGATAAAAAACAATAAAATCAATTTCGTCACGAAAATGTTTCACATACATTATATATATATATACATATATATTAAATTATATTTTTTAATTTTACTTAAACTAAGGAATTCTGTAAATAGAATTTTTCCCCAACGATAGATGGCGCTACCAGTCATAAATTGTAATTTTATTTTCGCATTTTATTGTTCGTATATCTGTTAAAATTATAGAGATTAAAAATGGCAGTTTGTTTAAAGCTCATTTAAATGAAAATAATACGATAAAAAGAATAACAATATCGCGTAAAAATATTATATAGTCTACCTATTTACAGCAAAAACACTTTATTTATAATATAAATAAGATAATAGGCTTCGTTTACAAAAAAAAAACATTAAATCCGTTGAAAAAATAAACGAACTAATTTTGAATTAGGAACTGTACTATTATCGAACTGTCAATCGCGAAAAATTAAGCTTTAAAATTTACAAAGAAACAAATATACGATCTCTATGGCACTTTAAACCAATATTTTTTAACTGTATTTACTTTTTGCCTTCGAGACATTTACACTGGTTGTTATGTTTATGATCTTTTGCTACTAATTCCGAAAAAGATGGATTGAATGTCACTTCCGGCGCTACGTATTGGGGGTTAGTGCCACTTCCGGAAGTCTCGTATGTAATAATCTGTGGCTTGGTAGTGTACGAAACAATTTTAGGCTTGGTAGTATAAGAAAATATCTCTGGTTTTGTAGTATAAGTCACAATTTTAGGCTTGGTAGTATAAGAAATTATCTCAGGTTTGGTAGTATACGTCACGATTTTAGGCTTGGTAGTATATGTGAAGTATTCGGGTTTGGTCGTAAACGTGACTATTTCGGGTTTGGTCGTATAAGTCACGTATTTCGGCTCGGATTGGAAGACTTTCTTCTCAGAATATGTGGCGCTGAAAGTGTTCGAAATTGGGCTACTGACTTCGCTACCGAAGTTGAGGTTGCCGTTGGTCTGTTCAAATTTGCCAAATTGGTTGTATTGTCCAGAGACCTGACCTTCGCCGAATCCGAACTTGCTTCCGCTTGTCTTAACGCCCTGGATGCCGCCCTTGACTCCGGCGAAGTTCGACTTGATTTCAGAATTGATGATTCCAGTTGTGTAGCGGTTTTGCGTCACCTTGGCACCTTTAGTGAACTGGGCGAACCTGACGCTCTCAATCAGGCCAATGGCCCACTCATACCATTCCAGGTCGAACTTGTAGAAGGCTGCGATTTGGTTACCAACTTGACAACCTGGAGTGAATTATAAAAAAAATTACAATAATATATTATACCAGGCGTACTTAAAGGAATTAAGGTTGCGTGCGAAGATATCGACTTGTTTCGTTGTAGATGTTACATTGAAACTTATAACTTATATAATTCTATTTAAAGTTCATATCAGCTGAAAACTCCCTACACTCCCACTGAGGGGATTCTAAATATAGTTAATAGAGTCCTACTATTCTTATTAATATGCATCTGTTGTTCACCTTTAAATAATTGTACATATACATCTACGTCGATCTAATTGTTTATGTATGTGTTAATGTAAAAATTTTTTGGTGATCCTATAAATAAAAAAAAAGGTAATTCATTCGACCTACGATCTTGAACCTACGTGACTTGTGAGAACTGAACACCTGAAAACCTGAACATTTTATGCTTGAGCAACGCCCTTAGAATCTGTATTTAACGTTTATAACTAATTTTAATTTTATTATAGTTCAATTCTTTTCTATCATGTTCAATCCTCACTAGGTTGTACATTATACTAGGTTACATTCTCTTTTATGTTCAGTTAAACCGTAATTTTAACATTCAAAACTAGTTACAATTTATCTTGTGCTGTGTAAACTAAATAACAATTATGCTCTTGTTCGTTTATTGCATGCCGTCGCCACCTATAATTGTAGTGGCACTCACCATGTATACATGTACCATGTTAATTGATAGTTGTTTAAGTGTTTTCTATGTTGGTGGCCTTTAAATAAATAAATAAATACTAACCTGAATCCCAGGAGTAAACTCCCCTAAGAGTGAAGTGACCATCGCCGGTGGTGCAGCCTAGGGCGCTTCCGATGTCCACCTGGTGAAAACGAAAGAATTCAAAGATTAAAAGTACCCAACACGTGTTGTAATTTAGCGAGATCTTTTTCTTTGAATATCATGAAATAACCCATTAGATTACTCTTTCTCTTAGGAAAAAATACGTATTATTAAAATAATCATCAAGAGACGTGGATGCCGAGTGGTTCGAGTAGTTGCCTGCTACACAAAGATCGCAAGTTCGAATCCCGACTGTACCAATGAGTTTTTCTGAACTTAAGTACAGTGATTAGTCACACCACGAGCTTTACGGTGAAGGAAAACATCGAGAGGAAACCTGCATACGTCAGAGAAACAATTCAAAGACGTATGTATAGTCGTGCTTGAGTAACGACGATGGACTCGCCATCTGTCACGTTGGCACCTAAATATTTCTCTGGCGGAAAGTGGGTGGGTAGTTTTTCTTTATTTCGGGCCCTCGAGCGCTCTTGATCGCGATGAGCCCTCGCATGCCCATGTTCTAATAACCCTTTAGAATACTCTTGCTTTTAGGAAAAAGAAATGTTTTTTTCAAAATTTCTTTAATTGAAATAATTACGTGACTACGATTGGTAGTCCTGTTTGTGACGTCATAATGTTTAAGGAATTTTACACCAATTTTTTTTAGCCAAGGTAGCTTAAGCCATGCTAGACATACATATCGTCACGCCGAGTTCCTAACGGGGTAGGCAGAGAGTATAGAGCGCCAGTTCTCTCTAGACTTACATACCCCTTTCGCTTCGTCCACATTCATCAGTCTTTTTATACATGCTCGTCGATTTCGAGTGCTTTTGACGTTCCCGTCCTTGAGCGTAAAAAGAAATAGGAAATACCTTGCAGATATTATTAATTGGGTTGGTAGGTTGTCCACACACGCAGCTCTCCTGGTCATACTGTTCAAGGAGGTGAGGGTAGTCGCTGGTCAGCTTGGCTTCGCACTCCCCAGGGTTGGTCAAAGAGACGTTTAGGCTATGCATGATGCTGCCTTGGAGATGAGCTGAAAACGAGAAAAAATATTAAATTACCAAAAGTATAGCTTGCAAGTCCGTATTCGGTTTTTTTCGAACTTAGTACACATAAAGCCAACTGACCCTAAACTAGGCAGAGCCTGTACTATAGGCATCGGCGAGTGATATACACACTTATATAGATGTTAATATACAATAATATTGTGGACATCTCACACAAAGCCAACTGACCCTAAACTAGGCAGAGCCTGTACTATAGGCATCGGCGAGTGATATACACACTTATATAGATGTTAATATACAATAATATTGTGGACATCTCACACAAAGCCAACTGACCCTAAACTAGGCAGAGCCTGTACTATAGGTATCGGCGACTGATATACACACTTATATAGATGTTAATATACAATAATATTGTGGACATCTCACTCAAAGCCAACTGACCCTAAACTAGGCAGAGCCTGTACTATAGGCATCGGCGAGTGATATACACACTTATATAGATGTTAATATACAATAATATTGTGGACATCTCACTCAAAGCCAACTGACCCTAAACTAGGCAGAGCCTGTACTATAGGCATCGGCGAGTGATATACACACTTATATAGATGTTAATATACAATAATATTGTGGCCATCTCACACAAAGCCAACTGACCCTAAACTAGGCAGAGCCTGTACTATAGGCATCGGCGACTGATATACACACTTATATAGATGTTAATATACAATAATATTGTGGACATCTCACACAAAGCCAACTGACCCTAAACTAAGCAGAGCCTGTACTATAGGCATCGGCGACTGGTATACACACTTATATAGATGTAACAACAATAATATTGTGGACATCTCACACAAAGCCAACTGACCCTAAACTAGGCAGAGCCGGTACTATAGGCATCGGCGAGTGATATACACACTTATATAGATGTAACAACAATAATATTGTGGACATCTCACACAAAGCCAACTGACCCTAAACTAGGCAGAGCCTGTACTATAGGCGTCGGCGAGTGATATACACACTTATATAGATGTTAATATACAATAATATTGTGGACATCTCACACAAAGCCAACTGACCCTAAACTAGGCAGAGCCTGTACTATAGGCATCGGCGAGTGATATACACACTTATATAGATGTTAATATACAATAATATTGTGGACATCTCACACAAAGCCAACTGACCTTAAACTAGGCAGAGCCTGTACTATAGGCATCGGCGAGTGATATACACACTTATATAGATGTTAATATACAATAATATTGTGGACATCTCACACAAAGCCAACTGACCCTAAACTAGGCAGAGCCTGTACTATAGGCATCGGCGACTGATATACACACTTATATAGATGTTAATATACAATAATATTGTGGACATCTCACACAAAGCCAACTGACCTTAAACTAGGCTGAGTCTGTACTATAGGCATCGGCGACTGATATACACACTTATATAGATGTTAATATACAATAATATTGTGGACATCGCACTCACAAAGCCAACTGACCCTAAACTAGCAGAGTCTGTACTATAGGCATCGGCGACTGATATACACACTTATATAGATATACATTTATTTAACATCTTGATTACGAAGCAACTATTGACACCTTTGCGATCCTTCTACACTAAATAATCAGAGTTTAACCAATTGTCAGAATACCTAAAGTTTATGTGAGACAAACACGATTAAAATAGACGAAGTCGCTCATTTGTATTCAACGCAAAGATTCGCTTTAAAACTCAAGTCGCCTTCGTATTCGTAAATAATTCACCATATAACATTATGTATTCATATAGTATACAGTGTGTTATGTATTATTTAAATAATTCATTATTTTTCTCATTAATTGTTTGACCTGGAGGTCACACGTTACACGCAGTTTGTAAATAACAAACTACTACAAAACAAATGATGATGGAATAATGAATATATTATAAATCATTTATCCTGCCGCCAAGCACTAGTGTGGTCACATTACTGGTCATAAGGGACTGGGTACTAGGTGGTAGGCCTCTTATTGCAACAGTCCGGCTAGGTGACCACCGTAGTGTCGGATATCCTGCCGCCAAGCACTAGTGTACGTACACTACACTGTGTGGTGTGAAGGGCACTGTAGCTAGTCACATTACTGGCCATAAGGGAGTGGGTACTAGGTGCTAGGCCTCTTATTGCAACAGTCCGGCTAGGTGACCACCGCAGTGGCAGATATCCTGCCGCCAAGCACTAGTGTACGTACACTACACTGTGTGGTGTGAAGGGCACTGTAGCTAGTCACATTACTGGCCATAAGGGAGTGGGTACTAGGTGCTAGGCCTCTTATTGCAACAGTCCGGCTAGGTGACCACCGCAGTGGCAGATATCCTGCCGCCAAGCACTAGTGTACGTACACTACACTGTGTGGTGTGAAGGGCACTGTAGCTAGTCACATTACTGGTCATAAGGGACTGGGTACTAGGTGGTAGGCCTCTTATTGCAACAGTCCGGCTAGGTGACCGCTGCAATGTCGGATATCCTGCCGCCAAGCACTAGTGTACGTACACTATACTGTGTGGTGCGAAGGGCACTGTAGCTAGTCACATTACTGGCCATGGGACTGGGTACTAGGTGGTAGGCCTCTTATTGCGACAGTCCGGCAAGGTGACCGCTGCAATGTCGGATATCCTGCCGCCAAGCACTAGTGTACGTACACTATACTGTGTGGTGCGAAGGGCACTGTAGCTAGTCACATTACTGGCCATAAGGGACTGGGTACTAGGTGGTAGGCCTCTTATTGCAACAGTCCGGCTAGGTGACCACCGCAGTGTCGGATATCCTGCCGCCAAGCACTAGTGTACGTACACTATACTGTGTGGTGCGAAGGGCACTGTAGCTAGTCACAGTACTGGCCATGGGACTGGGTACTAGGTGGTAGGCCTCTTATTGCAACAGTCCGGCTAGGTGACCACCGGAGTGGCAGATATCCTGCCGCCAAGCACTAGTGTGCGTAGTCTCTTTATACATTCTCGCCGGTTTCAATTACTAACGCCGTAAACACTGACCCTTTTAACCGAATGGTCAATTAGTACTAATGATTAGTAACCTTTTAATTTTTGATAGACATCCACTTATCAAGTAACACTGAAGTAGATGCAATTATAATAATTAAGGATCTGACAGATTTTGCGACTAGACATGGATACTAATAAGGTATAAGTATTTGCAATTACGCTTCAAATTTGCATAAAGATATTAACGAATTTACATATACAAAAGTTAAAAGACGTTTAAAAGTTACAAAATAAATACGATTCTATAAACATACGTCTTTAAGTAGATGTGATCACGAGTCGAAACTCTCACGGAGCAGAGAGAGTAGAGCGCGTTAAGTACGTATGTATTTCAACTTTATTGAAAGAACAACAAATATTAATATTGGCTACTATATCTCTAAATAAAAATAATATATCCTCACGCCTTCCCACAATGGTCCTGGAAAGGGTAGGGGGCATTGTTGTGATACACACACACACACACACACTTTTCACCGGAGATATATTTAAGGTACCAACGCGACAGATAGTAAATCCATCGCCGTTACTCAAGCACGACTGTACATACGCCTATGAATTTCTTCTCAAACGTATGCAGGTTTCCTCTCGATGTTTTCCTTCACCGTAAAGCTCGTGGTGTGACAAATCACTGTACTTAAGTTCAGAAAAACTCATTGGTACAGTCGGGATTCGAACTTGCAATCTACTATAACTCGATAACTTACAGACGAGGAAATCAATAGTTCTGTCAAAATATTTGGTCACTAATCAGAAAGTACAGTGATTAGTCACACCCCGAGCTTTACGGTGAAGGAAAACATCGAGAGGAAACCTGCATACGTCTGAGAAGACATTCAAAGGCGTATGTATAGTCGTGCTTGAGTAACGGCGATGGACTCGCCATCTGTCACGTTGGCACCTAATATACCTCTGGCGGAAAGTGGGTGTGTGGGTATTACCTATACACCTCTGCTTACCCCTTCGGGGACCCTTGTGGGAAGGCGTGAGGATATTATTATTTTATTTATTACCTCTGCCTACCCCTTCGGGGACCCTTACGGGATGGCGTGGGGATATATATATATACTAATCAGAAAACATTTATTTTTATTTAATACTATGGGCATCTCAAAACTTGTAGAGCCACCATTTCGTAAGAATCCTATACTTAATATTACCCGCAGACCGGTTATTGCGTTCCCGTACAGATAGCAAGAACGTACATTTCTTTACGGTTCATAGGTCGGCCATCTTTGATTTTAGTGAGGTTCAGCTTAAATTTGATTGCATTGGGTTTTTTAATACAACACATCCTTTATCTTAATCTAGCTAATCTATCCATGTGCCAAATTTCATCCTATTAAGAGTACTGGCATTATATGCTATGTGCCTACCCCGTTAGGGACTCTGCGTATTATGTATGTATGTATAGATAGGCAATTCTACACAAATTGACCTAGTCCCAACTAAGCAAAGCTTGTACTATGGGAACTGGACAACGATATACATACTTATATAGATAGGCAATTACACACAAATTGACCTAGTCCCTAACTAAGCAAAGCTTGTACTATGGGAACTGGACAACGATATACATACTTATATAGATAGGCAATTCCACACAAATTGACCTAGTCCTAAGCTAAGCAAAGCTTGTACCATGGGAACTGGACAACGATATACATACTTATATAGATAGGCAATTACACACAAATTGACCTAGTCCCAAACTAAGCAAAGCTTGTACTATGGGAACTGGACAACGATATACATACTTATATAGATAGGCAATTCCACACAAATTGACCTAGTCCTAAGCTAAGCAAAGCTTGTACTATGGGAACTGGACAACGATATACATACTTATAAAGATAGGCAATTCCACGCAAATTGACCTAGTCCCAAACTAAGCAAAGCTTGTACTATGGGAACTGGACAATATTTTTTTATACCACTAGAGTGGCACACAAGCATACGGCCCACCCGATGGAAAACGGTTACCGCAGCCTATGTACGCTTACAATACCGAAGTGTCACTTGCGCGTTGCCACTCTGTGTTCGGAGAGTTATACTGTGTTGGCAGCATAATGGGACTAATCCCTCTACTGCCAACACAATATAACAATCCTTCCCCTCCCCAAGGAGCTCATTACTGGTAATTCACTGCGTAGGAACACAACCCAATAAATTGTGTTATTTGTCTACGGACTTCTATAAGGTGGAGGTCCTGTCCCAGGCGGGCAGATACAAATAGAAACGGGAAACCCGTTAAGCCCTACCTCACTTATTAATAATTAACAATGGCATCTCTTTGGCCATTTTTTTCTTTTTTTGTCATCACTACCTCATCGACACTGACCCAAAAGTGGGACGAGTCGATATCGACATTCGCTTTCGTCCGTATGTATACACACGTACGTCACACTGGCCTGACCTACAAATTATTACACTGAAGTGCCAAAACCTTTTGAAAGCATCAAACGTGCACACATACACACACGCATATATTCATACACACACGCATATATTCATACAAGGATACTACAAATACCTATAGAAGTCCGTAGTCAAATAACAACAATTTATGTGTGAATTTACGCGGTGAATAAGGTTTCCAGTAATGAGCTCCTTGGGGAGGGGGGAGGATTGTTATATTGTGTTGGAAGCAGATTAGTCCTATTATGCTGTTAAACAGTATAGCTCTCCGAACACAGAGTGGCAGCGCGCAAGTGATATTGTAAGCGTAATTAGGCTGCGGTAAGCGTTTCCCATGGGGTGGGCCGTATGCTTGTTTGCAATTCTTGTTGTATAAATAAAAAAAACTAAATACTCCTTATTACAAACCGCCTTGGCTCGAAAGTTATCTTGCACTACATAAGCCGACGACCGTCTGGTCTAATGGTTAAATGGGTACAGCTCCTAGCTTCGAAACTTGAGGTCGCGGGTTCAAATCCCGCTGAGGGCAGATATTTGTGTGATGAACACGAATATTTGTAACTTAGTCTTGGATGTCCTATGTATTTAAGTATATATCTATCTACCATAACACAAGCTTTGCTTAACATGGGACTAGGTCAATTTGTGTGGAATTGTCCCAGGTATTTATTATTACAGGTATGTAAGCCCTTGTGGTTTCACTTCATTCATACAATACGCATAGACAGTCATGCAATATATTAATAACGCTTCCAACGCAACTGTGATATTTCACGTCAGTGTGAAATTGTATTGCAAAATTAAATTAGCAACCCATTTACGTGTTTGCATGTAACTCTATGCAAATATGCTCGCATATTGGTTTGGATATATAGAAATTATCAGTTGACAAAACTGATAGGTATGCAATATGAACACAAACTAATTTGAAAGTGTGTGAAAATCGTATTTTACCCTCACGCCTTCCCACAAGGGTCCCCGAAGGGGTAGGCAGATGTGTATAGGTAGTACCCACACATCCACTATCCGCCAGAGGTATATCAGGTACCAACGTGACAGATGGCGAGTCCATTGCCGTTACTCAAGCACGACTATACATACGCCTTTGAATTTCTTCTCAGACGTATCCAGGTTTCCTCTCGATGTTTTCTTTCACCGTAAAGCTCGTGGTGTGACTCATCACTGTACTTAAGTTTAGAAAAACCCATTGGTACAGTCGGGATTCAAACTTGCGATCTTTGGCTCGCAGGCAACTGCTCGAACCACTCAGCCACCACGGCTCTTTACATACATATAAACTGAATATTGTCAGCTGCCTTGTGTCAAAAAAAAAACCATTACATCACGCCGAGTCAACGGGTAACGGGGTAGGCAGAGAGAGTAGAGCGCCAGGTCTCTAGAATTACGAACCTCTTACGCTACATCCACATTCATCAGTCTCTTAATACATGCTCTTGTTTCGAGTACTCTTGACGTTCCCATCCTTGAGTGTCCGATTTGATCTAGGTAGTTGGAACGTGGGCTTCCTCTGCCTCTTCTTACAAAGAAGTATTCTAGGTTATATTTCCTTACTAATCAGCATAACATGTGATATATAATCAGGTCTATTGTCAATATAACCGGTTCTTTGAAAAGTTTCACTAATTATTACGCATCTATGAACTCACAAAACATATGTTGCCAACGCCTGTCGCGATAGGTCGCGTTGGGTCACGAAGCAAAATGTAACACGCCTATTGCATAATGAGTTCTATAGACCAAAGGTGATACCATGCTCTAAATTAAGTGGAATTTATTAGATTTTACGCAATGGCAACTCTTGTAAAATTTAAGAAAAATAGCGTCTTGTATACTTTGAATACACGAAATAAACCCCATGTACCTACAGCTAGATTACACAAAACTAGCAAGAAAACCGGGGAGATTGTTTCGCCGTTTCTTCTCCTGGCAGGGGATTATTATTTGATGTAATCTGAGTATTATGGTACTTATATGGTGATATTGTATTATATTTCAGAGAAAAAAATACAAACCAATCTAATCTATACTAATATTATAAAGCTGAAGAGTTTGTTTGTTTGTTTGTTTGTTTGAACGCGCTAATCTCAGGAACTACTGGTTGGAATTGAAAAATTATTTTTGTGTTGGATAGTTCATTTCTCTAGGAAGGCTTTAGGCTATATAAAATCATGCTACGACCAATAGGAGCGAAGCATAAAAGAATAATGTTGCCAGAACGGGAAAAGATATTCCTTTTTGAGAGCTTCCGTTGCGTACCCTGCGTAAACGGTTTAAGTTACGAAAATATCATGTATCAGGGAATTGTTCCTCTTTAAAAGTTCTAAAAAAAAGTCCGCGACAGCATATGTCTATCTTTTAAGATTTACTCACTATAACCTTTTTTGCGGCAATCAAGTCCACGATGGGCTCCTGCCTGAACTACTTAACCGATTTCAATCAAATTTGCACACCGTATGCAGTTTAATCCAACTTAAAAGAAAGGATAGCTTACATCACAATTGGACCCGATAGGTGGCGCTGCGATCGTGTTTCGGGAAATTTTACTTTTTCACCCGGGCGAAGCTGGGCGGGTTAAGAAATAAAGCTTCTCTTTAATATCAAAATAACTACTTTTTACTAAATGAATATGGATGTATGTATACATGGTAAAGATACCAAAATATTTTTTTTTTCTGTCTGTTTGTTCCGGCTAATCTCTTAAACGGCTGGACCTATTTTGACGGGGTTTTCACTGGCAGATAAGATAAGATAGCTGGTATAAAACATAGGCTACTTTTATTTTAGAAACTGAACGATAACTATTTACGAACTATTAACGAAATTATAATATAAATAAGGATATTTGCATACATACAAAGCTAATAAAAGTTTAATAATGAATACAACTCGGGTAGTAGGACCCTTGTTAAGACCCTTAGGAGGATATAAACTCACCTTGTAGCACTTGCTTGCCCCATCCGGTAACAATGCACTCCCCAGCACCATTGTAGAAAGCGTCCAGGGTTTCGCTGGCTCCAGGAAGGCAGATGGGATAAATGTTCTTAGCGAATCTCAAGTTTTCTGACAGCACCAGTATGGCAGCATCGTACTTCAAGCTGCCGCGTTTGTAGTATGGATGGCGAAGGATTGTTTTGACTTGAACAATTTGGAACGGCAGAGGTTCGTCGTCAATCCCCAGTTTCCATTCTCCACCTTTGATCAGCACGTTCTTTGCTTCCAATCTGGAGGGGATTCGTTAATTTAGTTAAGAATACAACATGACTCGTGGCTGAGCGGTTCTAAAACACAATGATTTCAAGTTTGAAACCCGATTTTACCAATGAGTTTTCCGAACTTATGTACAGTGAGGCACACCACGAGCTTTATGGTGAAGTACATCGAGAGGAAACTTGCATACGTCTGAGAAGTAATTCAAATGCGTATGTATAGTCGTGCTTGAGTTACGGCGATGGACTCGCCATCTGTCACGTCAGCACCTAAAATATATCTCAGGCGGAAAGTGGGTGTGGGTATTACCTATACACCTCTTCTTACCCCTTCGGGGACCCTTGTGGGAAGGCGTGAAGATATTATATATATATATGATAATCTAATGCTGTTAAGCTTTTTGAATTAGTTTCAGTTTAAACTATAGCTTAAAAATTTGGAAATAGCACAGTTTATTAGCTGTATTAGCTCATTTTTCCTCTGGAAAAAAACACCAACTTTTACAAAAACAGGTGCCTTAATACAGAACTTCCTCTTAATTGTCACACTTACCCATCGACACACGCCGCGGAGGTAATAACGACATCCGGCCTAGTTATGACTCCACCGCAAAGGAGACTCCTGTTGGTCTGCAGGAGTACCATCGCCTGCCATGGGATCTCAGCGAAGTCTACCTCAAGATCATTCCTGTTTCCGTACGGCTTTTGGGGCTGGAAATATGACATCACGTTTTACAATCATATTAATTAAGCTAAAATCAGTTTGAATTAAAATTTAAACTTTAATAATATATGCTCACGCCTTCCCACTAGGGTCCCCAAAGGGGTACGCAGAGGTGTATAGGTAGTACCGACCCACTTTCTGTCAGAGATATATTTATGGTGCTAAAGTGACAGATGGCTTGTCCATCGCCATTACTCTATTATTATTATCTCTATTCTCTTATTAATATTACTGTATTGTTATATATATATATATATTATCGATAAAGGCACATACGCTTATGGTGAAAGTAAAACACGAAACAAAAGACTAGTATCAATGTCCTGATTATGTAAAAATGTCCTGTCAAAAGTCAAATTGAATTGTACGCAAAGTAGTATTTTCCAAAGCCGCATTTTAACAAGAAACTATTTATCCTTGTAAATTATTCTCTCACGGTGCCACGCGTTTACGAAAACACATTTAATCAAGTAATCTCTAAAGGGCTCCATGTCTCAATAACCGGTTTTTACCAGATAATTAGTGAGAAATTTATTTAAAGTTCATTGCCATGTTGAATTAATATAAAGTGAGTTATGTTATGGCGGAATAGGTCACTTACGTCACTACGGGTCTAGTGATCTATGTGTTTAATCTTTATCTATACTAATATTATAAAGAGGAAAGATTTGTTTGTTTGTTTGTTTGTTTGTAATGAATAGGCTCCGAAACTACTGGACCGATTTCAAAAATTGTTTCACCTTTGGAAAGCTACATTATCCCCGAGTAGCATAGGCTATATTAAATTGGACCCCATAGGTGGCGCTGCGATCGAGTTTTAGGAATTTTAACTTTTTCACCCGTGCGAAGCTATCCCTTTCTGTGTGTCTTAAGGTGGATTCGAGAATGGTTTAGATTTACAATTGGACCCGATAGGTGGCGCTGCGATCGTGTTACGGGCAATTTAACTTTTTCACCCGAGCAAAGCTGGGCGGGACAGCTAGTATATATATATAATTCTTCTGTGAGTGTGTATGTCACTGAACTCCTCCTAAACGCCTGGACCGATTTTAATGAAATTTTGTGTGTGTGTTCAAGGGGATCTGGGAATGGTTTAGATTCACAATTGGACCCGATAGGTGGCGCCATCATCTTTTTTTTTCCACCCGAGCGAAGCTGGGCGGGACAACTAGTAGTTCTATAAACCTTCCGTTCCAACTACCTACAGAAAGTCAAAAGTTCTCGAAACTGGTGGGCGTGCATGACGCGAATGATGAGTAACACGCAAAACAAACATCTAAATGATCCAAAATAATACAGAAAAGTTATAGAAATAATTCTAAAGTACACCTTCCTAGAAATATTATCTAGAGTATCTATTATTGAGACTGCGCTGTGTCTTTGCTGATGCCGACACAACGAGTACTCTTTTATTTTTAAGCTAACTTAAAAAATATTATCTGATTGACGGTGAGAATGGCATCAAAATTCGTTCAGTAGCTTATATGTTTATCGTGTGACTTTGTTTTATAAATAAACTACTTCTCGAAATTAACAAAGATGGGTCGCTGTACAATATACACAATGAAGGAATTTTAGTGGATGTGTCTCAGGTATTCATTATTATAACGTATGGCATTTTTTTTTCTTTTTATACCACAAGGATGGCAAACAAGCATGCGGTCCGCCTGATGGTAAGCGGTTACCGCCGCCTATGGACGCTTGCAACACCAGGGGTATCACTCGCGCGTTGCCGACCCTGCAGGAATCTTCTCACACCCTTCTTGAGTGTTAACTTTAGTAAGTTAATGATTTTCTGCAAGTACTATCGTATATTGGTAAGGACAACTGACATTTCTAGTTTCAATAGTTTTGACAGTTGACAGTTGTGTGTGTACTGATCGCAACGCACGGTTACTGCAACCGCTAGGGATGTGCTAGAATCAATACTAGAAATTTCTTGTCTGAGAAGAAATTCAAAGGCGTATGTATAGTCGTGCTTGAGTAACGGCGATGGACTCGCCAGCTGTCACGTTGGCACCTAATATACCTCTGGCGGAAAGTGGGTGTGTGGGTATTACCTATACACCTCTGCCTAACCCTTCGGGGACCCTTGTGGGAAGGCGTGAGGATATATTATTCATTATACTTATATATTATTACATTAATATATAATCACACCTTTTCACTAGGCAGAGGTGTTTAGGTATCGCACGCTCTTTTTGACGGGAGATGTATTAAGGTGCCGTGTCCGTCGCCGTTATTCAAGCACGACTATACATATGTCCATGAATTTCTTCTCAAACGTATGTAGGTTTCCTCTCGATGTTTTACTTCACCCTATAGCTATTTACCCCTAAAATAATTATAGTAAAATAATATAAAATGACCGTTATTGCCGTTTCCAGGAAAAAATATATAATAAAGTTAACTCCCGGATTTTTTACTTAAGTAGAACAAATATCGAGTAAATCTATCGATAGTCGACCTTCGATCGCTTAACGCCTCACTAGCCGTTTATTTGAATACGGGTTAAGTGACTTCACTAAAGGTGACTATAGCATTTGTTTATTAATATTTTTCTCGTATAATGAATACATTGCGACATTTTACAAACTCATCAGAGATAATGTTAGTGTAAAATGAGCCGTGGGTGTTTTGTAATACAGTTCAGATTTAAACTGAGGTTACGTATTCATTTATTCATAACCATTTCTAGTTGTATTCTGAATGCTATTCACACTGAGACCTACAATGTAGTGTTATTGCATCACGGAATTCTTGTATTTTGATCAAAATCGCAACAGCACTGCGTATTTTAAGACAACTACCCCCAAGCGTCGCCTACAAGGGTCCCCGAAGGGGTAGGCAGTATAGGTAGTACCCACACACCCACTTTCCGCCAGAGATATATTTTAGGTGCCAACGTGACAGGCGGCGAGTTCATCGCCGTTTCTCAAGCACGACTATACATACGCCTGTGAATAACTTCTCAAACGTATGCAGGTTTCCTATCGATGTTTTCCTTCACCGTAAAGCTCGTGGTGTGACTGATCACTGTGCTTAAGTTCAGAAAAACTTGGTACAGTCGGCATTAGAACTTGCGATCTTTGTGTCGCAGGCACCTCGGCCACCAAATCACCAGAAATTTATTATGTTTTTAAAAAGAAATCAATTATACTCACGTTTAGTAGACCGCACTGACCACCTGCACTGTACTGCTTCAGAAACACACGCTGTACCGATTCGCTGTATTCATTCTCCACACCAAAACCTGCTCCCTGTGCAACAGTGTAACCTTGACCTCTTCTTATTCCAGACACTATGCCTCCTTGGCTAACCTGCCCTTCACCTCGGATCAAAGCCTGACCTTGACCCTGTGTTATCGCCTGTCCGGTGCCAAAGGATAAGGAGCCGCCACCCCCGCCTCTTATTATTTGCCCTTGACCAAACACGCCTTGGCCGCTTGTTAGTCCTTGACCTTGTCCCCTAATACCCCCAAATCCTTGTCCAATCTCTTGCCTGAAACCTTGGCTCACGCCCTGACCTGAACTTTGTGAGACACTTTGGCCAAATCCTTGGCTGACACCTTGGCCGAAACCTTGGCTCACAGATTGTCCTGAACCTTGTGTGGCACCTTGGCCAAAGCCTTGGCTGACACCTTGGCCGAAACCTTGGCTCACAGATTGTCCTGAACCTTGTGAGGCACCTTGACCAAAGCCTTGGCTGACACCTTGGCCGAAACCTTGGCTCACAGATTGTCCTGAACCTTGTGAGACACCTTGGCCAAAGCCTTGGCTGGCACCTTGGCCGAAACCTTGGCTCACAGATTGGCCAAAGCCTTGGCTTCCAGATTGGCCTGAACTTTGTGTGATACCTTGACCAAATCCTTGAATGGCACCTTGGCCAAAGCCTTGGCTAGCGCCTTGGCCGAATCCTTGGCTTACGGCTTGGCCTTGGCCTTGTGTTACTCCTTGACCAAACCCTTGGGTAGTACTCTGACCAAATCCTTGACTAACAGTCTGGCCCGAGCCCTGGCTCAACCCTTGGCCAAAACCTTGACTTACTCCCAGGCCACTTCCTTGGCTTACCCCAAAGCCGTTTCCTTGACTACCAGCCTGACCAGATCCCCGGATTACTCCGAATCCTTGACCCTGGCTCACGCCTTGGCCAACTCCCTGGCTCGCAGATTGGCCGAAACCTTGGCTCACCGATTGGCTAACAGTCTGTCCTCTAGACACTTCGAACCCTTGTCCTATCTGTCCTTGGCTACCTTGCCCAAACTGAGTAGCCTGCCCGGCCCCTTGGCTGACTCCAAATCCTTGTCCTTGACTAACGGCTTGACCTTGACCTCGTGTTACTCCAAAACCTTGGCCTTGAGCGCCCTGTCCTCTGATGACGCCAAGACCTTGGGTAGTTTGACCTTGACTAGTTACGGACCCTTGTCCAGTTATCACACCCAAACCCTGCCCAAAAGCTTGACCTTGACCTTGGCTAACAGATTGTCCTTGTTGTGTGAATCCAACCTGTCATGAAGAGTGAAATACTATGTTGAGCGACTTTCTTCAAAGCTTTTTGCCAAATTTTTCTTGGAAAAAGTTGAAGAGCATGAGATCGCTAAATTAGGCAAATAAATGATGCATTGATGATGGAATCTTTCTGCTTATCAAGAATTTTTGAAATAATTATACTAAATTTTTTGTTTGCTCTTATTTTTTTTTGCACGAACTCATGGTATTGCGAATGGACAAAGGAAAACTATGTATGAAGGTCCACATTTATTTACTGATGCAATAAAGCTAAACACTGCTTGCGTTCTAGTAGGATTTGAATAGATATATTTTCCATCAACATAAGCTCTTTAATTGGCCAGCAAAATAGGATTTCTTCTAAGAACGCTAAGTGAACAGTGGGGCAAAGCTTTTAAATCTGTTTAATTAACGTATCCAAGATTTAATTTTAGCATTATGCAATTAATGATAATAAAATCAGAATAAATTGAGGTCTTTGGTCTTTTCTGTTAATTTAGATTACAATTAATTTGAATTTGTAAATTAAGTAGTTAAATCTCTCATGCTCTGGGAATTGTACTCGTTGTTCCCATCATCGTTTCACCACATTTATAGCGTTAGGCTGTTTATCTGAGGCCAATATATTCATTCTGCTTTTCACAATGTAACAAATCTTCTTAATATATATAAATTACGTGTCACGTTGTTTGTCCGCGATGGACTCCTAAACTACTTAACCGATTTCAATCAAATTTGCACACCATGTGCAGTTTGATCCAACTTTAAAGATAGGATAGCTTACATCCCAATCTATAGTTGCCATATTATTTTATTGCAAGTTTTTTGTTTAATATTTGAGTCACAATTATCTGTTAGCTCCAAATTCTAACAGATGGCGATATCTGTGGACTGGATTGAGTATTTAGTAATTTGTATGGTATACAATTACACTTATTAAGTCAATTATTTTGCTAAGTGGTCAATAAAGTCATCGAGGCAGACTTACACGTTTTTAACATTTGATAAAAAGTGTCGACAAAGTCAATGTTTTATTGACTCAAGAATTTCTTTCAACTGCTACTGGCGGAATACACAATACCTTGTTTAATAGTATCGTTAGGATATACAGGCCTCAAATATTTGCCGCGAAGTGAATTAATAAAAAGCATAGTGCTTACCTGTCCAACTCCGAACTGTCCTCTGCCGCCTTGGGCAAACGATCCTTGTCCTTGGCTCACACCAAAGCCTTGGCCTTGGGTTACTACTTGGCCCACACCTTGGCTCACAGTTTGTCCAGATCCTTGGCTCACACCAAAGCCTTGACCTCGGCTGACGGTTTGGCCAACTCCCTGAGAGATGCCAAAACCTTGTCCCTGGGTGGAGATTTGGCCAGCGCCCTGAGAGACGCCGAAACCTTGTCCTTGGCTAGAGATTTGGCCAGCGCCCTGAGAGACGCCGAAACCTTGTCCTTGGCTCGTGATCTGGCCCTGTCCTTGAGTGACACCAGCACCCTGTCCCTGGGTTACACTCAGTCCCTGTCCTTGTGTCACAGTCTGGCCCCGTTCTTGGGAGACTCCGAATCCAGCGCCTTGGGTCACGCCAAAACCAGCTCCTTGGCTTACGCCAAAACCAGCTCCTTGGCTTACGCCGAAACCAGCTCCTTGGCTCACGCCAAAACCTGCCCCTTGGCTCACGCTAGCTCCATTGCCTTGGGTGACTCCAAGACCTTGGCCTTGAGTTACAACCTGACCTTGGCCCCTGGAGCCTGATTGGCCGAAAGATGAGGTACTGGTGCTAAACTGAGAGCCTTGAGCGAACTGACCTTGGGATCCTGTGAAATTAAGTAATCTTAAATGGCTTGAATCTTTTGCGACCAGAATTAAATCCAGTTTGCAATCTCTCAACAATATCAAGTCTCATTCGAACATAGTTCCTGGTATGATCTGGGGTGACCTGATCTTATGATGAATGGAAGTGAGAGAGTATTATGGTTTTTGATTCACTTATGAAAAAACTGAGGGTCTTGTCTCATCGTTAGGGCTTTGAAAAATCTGATTCTCTTTTGGGAAGATGTGAAGATATGTACCTAGATTTAATTTCTTACCTTTACTTCCTTGCCCGATTCCGATCACGCCCAATTGTCCCTGGCCAGCGAAGCCGGCCTGACCTTGACCTACAGTTGTGATTTGACCTTGGCCGAATTGTCCTTGACTTTGAGTCTTCTGGACGTACGTGGGAGCTACAGTCGACGATGGGTAGCCGGGGGTGATCTGGTTTGGTCCGAATGTCGGTACGGTTGGCTTTTCAGTTCTGTGGATCAAAAGGATTTAATTAAAAAAAACACTTTTTTGTGATAGAGGTCAGGGATTCCTGGTAACTGTAGTTTTATATTTAGTATGTGACGTTGAATAATTGTTCCCTTACGTTGGATGAAATATTTTTGGTTAAGTTTTGTTGCAAAACCTTCAGGGAGATATTTGGAAAGCGTTTAAGAAAAAAAGAGCGAAAGTGTATGCCAAAAGAGGCAGAGGACGACCACGTTCCAACTATCTAGATCATCTCGATCGGACGCTCAAGGACGGGAACGTCAAACCAGCGAGTATGTCTGAAGATACTGATGAATGTGGACGAAACGAAAGAGGTACATAAGTCTAGAGAGAACTGGCGCTCTATACTCTCTGCCGTTAGAGACTCAGCGTGATGTATGTATCATCATTATAAATTTGTCGGCGTCTCTGATGCAGTCCCTTCCATTCGCTTCTGTCCAGAGCAACCACCTTGACCTCCCTACACGTCATGAGAGACACTTTTCCTTTGATCTGACCCATGTATGTTAATCTTGGTCTTCCTCTTCCTCTCTTCCCCTCTACCTTTCCTTCTAAGATGTTTCTAAAGAAGCTATCATGTCGTATAAGGTGGCCTATCATCTTTCCTCTTCTATTCTAGCATGTCTTTAGTAGTACTCTTGATTCTTTGGCTTTTTTGAGCACGTCTTCATTTGTTACCCTTTCCGTTAAGCTAATGTTTTAAAAAAAAGTCCTTACCTGAAGTTATTAAGCACGACAGAGCCAGTGATAGGAGGGCGCACGGTGACCTGAGGTCTCTGGTTGTTGGTGGGACTAGGTCTGCTGTCAGGCACGTATTTG
This sequence comes from Drepana falcataria, assembly GCA_945859725.1. Lineage (NCBI taxonomy): Eukaryota > Metazoa > Arthropoda > Insecta > Lepidoptera > Drepanidae > Drepana > Drepana falcataria. The sequence goes on along the minus strand of OX243950.1, from coordinate 4,692,532 downwards.
CCATCATTGCCCCCAAACACACCGGGCACCCATTTACCCAGCTGGGTTGAAGGCCAAGGGTCGGTGTAGAGTGGATCTCTGCAGCACTTGCCAATACGACCTGTTCCGAGGTCTTTGCAGTCCTGAGAAAGGGTATTTAGTCTTAACTTAAACTTGAATAGGTACCATGGGGGAATTCCACACAGATTGACATAGTCGCAAATTAAGCATAGCTTATGCTATGGTAATATATATATATATATATATCTATAGGACTTCGCGCAAGTTTTTTTTTAACCACAAGGGTGGCAAACAAGCATGCGGTCCGCCTGGTGGTAAACGGTTTCCGCCGCAGGAATCTTTTCAGACCCTTCTTGAAGAACTTCATGCTGTACTCTCCAGGGTAAACCTCAAACCTCAACGGGGCGCTCCTTCCACAGCCTGAGCGTTCGAGGAAGGAAACTCCTTTGGAACCGATATGTTGCGGTGACCGCTTACCTCCAGGGAAACCACCAACCTTCTAAGACAAGGATATATAACTCACTGTGAGAGGAACTCTGTACGCATCCTGTTCTCTCGTCAGCACTACAGTGGTGTTGGAAATGACTCCTTCCGCGGTACAGAATTCGATGGGTGTGCATTTCAAGGCTGCTGCGCAACCAGCTGGTATGTCATCTGGAAGAGGGATTAGTTAGTTATTGTACCCTCATACCATCCCTTAAGAATAGGGCTGAGATGTCTACAGGGTGCAGGGTATCTCAGAAATGGGTCAGTTGGTCAAATAGACTACAATGAATGGAAGCGAAGGGAATATAATTTAAAAATTTACTGAAAGATCTGCTGTAACGAAAAGCTACAATAATCATAAGGACAATTCCACACAAATAGACCTAGTTCCAAATTAAGCAAATCTTGTGTTATGGTAACTAGACATACTATATTTACTTATATAGATTGATATGTATAGATGCATAGGACATCCAAGACTAAACTATAAATATAATTGTTTCACTACACAAATATCTGAGCCGAGAGTTGTCTTCAATGCAACAAGTTCGAATCCCGATTGCACCAATGAGTTTTTCTAAACTTAAATACAGTGATTAGTCACACCACGAGCTTTACGGGGAAGGAAAACATCGAGAGGAAACCTGCATACGTCTGAGAAGGAATTCAAAGGCGTATGTATAGTCGTGCTTGAGTAACGGCGATGGACTCGCCATCCGTCACGTTGGCACCTAATATACCTCTGGCGGAAAGTGGGTGTGTGCGAACTAACTACACACCTCTGCATACCCCCTCGGGTGCCCTTGTGGGAAGGCGTGAAGATATTAATCACACATCGAAAATCGTACTCACTTGGAGAAGGCCCCCGGGTGGGAACTGGTGGCCTGAATGTTGGCTGCCTTGTTTCATCCAGGATCAAGCTGCCTTCAGGGTAGGAAGGATTGGGAGGGAGAATAGTCTCCCTATTGTTGGAAGACTCTCCTACAGGAGGTAAGTAGCCTGGAGCAGAAGTAGACGGCACGTAGGTTGGTTTAGGGGTGGTGAAGGGCCGTGGGCTGTTGAACGGGCGAGGAGTAGTGACGAAAGTGGACGGGTAGGCAGTGGACGTGACCACGTTGGAACCACTGTTGGTGTTGTCAATAGGAGGGAGGTATGGGATGCCAGGTTTCAGACCGGAGCCGCTAGCACCGGGTCTGTAGACCCCAGAATTTTGACTGCCAGCTGAGAAGGAATCCGTTTCCACGAAACTGGATTGGCTCGTCGATTTGTAAACTTCATTGTTGAATCCGCCATATTTGTTGGCTGTTGGTGCGACGGTCGAGCCGAAGGCTGTTCCTCGGTTGGCTGATCCTGAAGCGCCGAAAGAGTTGGCGAATCCAGACTCTTGCTTGCTACTGAAGGAGAGAAAAAAGAAAGAAAAGGTTTATAAAATAATCGCCACAAACCTGCGTGGTGCGATTTAATTTTAATAAAATTATAAATGCTTAAGTTTCTGTGTATGTATGTTGCTCTTTCACGCAAAAACTACTGAACGGATTCGGATGAAAATTGGCACAGATATAGATTAAATGATTCTATAAATAGCATATTTTTTATTTATAAAATATAATTTACTAGCTTTCCCGCCCAGCTTCGCCCGGGTGAAAAAGTTAAACTTCCTGAAACACGATCGCAGCGCCACCTATCGGGTCCAATTGTGATGTAAGCTAAGTTGGATCAGACTTGGCATACGGTGCGCAAATTTGATTGAAATCGGTTGAGTAGTTTAGGAGCCCATTGCGGACAAACAACGTGACACGTAATTTATATATATTAAGATAAATATTTACTTAAAACTAGAACTTTTACATAATTAAATTGTTTCAGACAAAATTTGAGTACCTTTTTCGAGGGTCAAATAGTTTTCCAATATTTTGGTTCAAATATTTTCAAGTATATAAAAAAATCACATACCCAGAATTGAAGGAGCTCGATCCTTGGCCAGCTCCGAAGCTGCTAGATGAGCCAGATTGGAACAGGTTTCCTTGACCTTGGCTGGAGAATGACCCGGAGCCAACACCCAAAGAGCCTTGGCTACCAGCACCTGAGACTTCAATCCTACAGCAGATTTCAGTGTTGGTATTGCAGTACTGTTTCTGAAACAAAAGACAAATATGTATATATATCTTCATGCCCTCCCAGAAGGGTCTCCGAAGGGGTAGGCAGAGGTGTATAAAACCACACACACTTAAATAAACGCAATAAACATACAAACATCCAAACTTACAAACTTTAAGCCTTTATAATATTATATATATATATATCCCGCCTTCCCACAAGGGTCCCGTCCCCTAAGGGGTGGGGAGAGGTGTATAGGTAATACCCATACACACACTGTCCGCCAAAGATTTATTTTAGGTGCCAACGTGACAGATGGCGAGTCCATCGCCGTTACTCAAGCAGGACTATACATACGCATTTGACTTGCTTCTCAGACGTATGCAGGTTTCCTCTCGATGTTTTCCTTCACCGTAAAGCTCGTGGTGTGACTAATCACTGTTCTTAATTTCAGAAAAACTCATTGGTACAGTCGGGATTCGATCTTGCGATCTTTGTGTCGCAGGCAACTACTCGAACCACTCGGCCACCACGGCTCTTAAGTATGAATACTAATCTATACTAATATTATAAAGCTGAAGAGTTTGTCAGAGGAAGGCCACGTTCCAACTACCTGGATCAAATCGATCGGACTCTCAAGGACGGGAACGTTAAGAGTACTCGAAACCGACGAGCATGTATGAAGAGACTGATGAACGTGGACGAAGCGAAAGAGGTATGTAAGTCTAGAGAGAACTGGCGCTCTATACTCTCTGCCTACCCCGCTAGGGACTTGGCGTGATGATATGTATGTATGTATGAAGAGTTTTTTTGTTTGAACGCGCTAATCTCAGGAACTACTGGTTGGAATTGAAAAAATATTTTTGTGTTGGATAGTCCATTTCTCTAGCAAGGCTTTAGGCTATATAACATCACGCTACAACTAATAGGAGCGAAGCATAAATTAAAAATGTTGCAAGAACGGGAAAAATTATTCCTTTTTGAGAGCTTCCGTTGCATGCGCTGCGTAAACGGTTTAAGTTACGAAAATATAATGTATGAGGGAATTGTTCCTCTTTAAAAGTTCTAAAAAAAAGTCCGCGACAGCATATGTCTATCTTTTAAGATTTACTCACTACAACCGTTTTTATGGCAATTAAGTCCGCGATGGTCTCCTCAAAAACTTAACCGATTTCAATCAAATTTGCACACCGTGTGCAGTTTGATCCAGCTTAAAAGATAGTCGTGCTTGAGTAACGGCGATGGACTCGCCATCTGTCACGTTGGCACCTAATATACCTCTGGCGGAAAGTGGGTGTATGGGTATTACCTATACACCTCTGCCTACCCCTTCGGGGACCCTTGTGGGAAGGCGTGAGGATATAAAAGATAGGATAGCTTACATCACAATTGGACCCGATAGGTGGCGATGCGATCGTGTTTCAGGGAATTTTACTTTTTCACCCGGACGAAGCTGGGCGGGACAGCTAGTAACCTATTATGATATAGCATCACGCAGCTTACTTAGTTCAATAATATATTTATACAACCTTATATGACATATTACTTTGTAATGGTGGATGTATGTCACAGGCCTAGGGCGTGTTTCAACAATTACAAAACTAAATATAGTCCTTACTACAATAACATAAGGTACAGTTTCCTCCACTCGTTGTGGCCATCTTTTTAATATCACTGTCGTGTGGAATGTCTTTCAATTTATTTGTAACTCGAGGCGATAATGTTATATAATAAGGCGTAAAGTCAGAGGTTAAGCACGAGTATTTGAGGTCAAGATTCGGTTGGGTGATCGATCGAACTTTGGAGGATAAATGTGAAAGTGTATTGGGATGTTTGTTCCTCCTTCACGCCAAAACTGCAGAACCGAATTGGATGAAAGTGTACACAGGGATAGATTAATAACTGGATTAACACATAGGAATTGTATTATACCAGAAAGAAAAACAATGTTGTCAATATTAACACGACAAATTGTTGCCTGCGACACAAAGATCGCAGGTTCCAATCCCGACTGTACCAATGAGTTCGTCTGAACTTAAGTACAGTGATTAGTCACACCACGAGCTTTACGGTAAAGGAAAACCTCGAGAGGAAACCTGCATACGTCTGAGAAGAAATTCAAAGGCGTTTGCGTAGTCGTGCTTGAGTAACGGCGACGGACTCGCCATCTATCACGTTGGCACCTAATATACCTCTGGCGGAAAGTGGGTGTTTGGGTATTACCTATACACCTCTGCCTACCCCTTCGGGGGCCCTTGTGGAAAGGCTTGAGGAAATTATAATATATGTATATATTCACGCCTTCTAACCAGGGTCTCTGAAAGGGTAGGTAGAGGTGTGTAGTGCCCACCCACTTTTTAATACTGTACAACTTTTTTAAGAACCTAACTAAACAAAATTTCTATGGTAAGTCCATCGCCGTTACTCAAGCACGACTATACATGCCTTTGAATGTCTTCTCAGACATATGCAGGTTTCCTCTCGATGTTTTCCTTCACCGTAAAGCTCGCGGTGTGACTAATCACTGTACTTAATTTCGGAAAAACTCATTGGTAAGCCTAGGTAAATCTTACACCACTAGACTCACTGCTTTGAAAACAAGCTTGAAATATTCATGTCGCAATACCGACCAGGCCACGAACTCCTGTGCGAGATCGAACATGTTGTAATGTATTCATGTAATATTCATGCAAAATTATTCCTAACTCACGTTTGTTAAGTGTTTACATAAGAATTAATGTTTTTGTTTTTCTTTCTAAAAGGTGGCGGTTCGCCTGATGGTAAACGGTTACCGCCGAAAGCTCGCGCAATGCTGACACAATACTATTCTAGGGAAACGCATATCTTATGACTTCTAGGGAAACGTCGAGGGCAAAACCTGCCAACGTATGAGAAAATATTCCAAGACTAATTGGTAGTGCCTTAACAACGGCGATGGACTCGCCATCTGTCACGTTGGCACCTAATATCCGACGTTAAGGTCCATTTGCATACATACTTATTATTATGCCCAATCTCTTGAATTACAAACATTTTTCGCTTCAGCCACATTCATCAGTCTCTTCATTAATGCTCGCTACCACCGAAATTCAAGGATGGGAACGTCGAGGTGCTTGGCGGCAGGATATTTGACTGTTGCAATAAGAGGCCTACCACCTAGTACCCAGTCCCTTATGGCCAGTAAAGTGATTAGCTACAGAGCCCTTCACACCACACAGTGTAGGGTACGTACACTAGTGCTTGGCGGCAGGATATCTGACACTGCGGTGGTCACCTAGCCGGACTGTTGCAATAAGAGGCCTACCACCTAGTACCCAGTCCCTTATGGCCAGTAAAGTGACTAGCTACAGAGCCCTTCACACCGCACAGTGTAGTGTACGTACACTAGTGCTTGGCGGGTGGATATCTGACACTGCGGTGGTCACCTAGCCGAACTGTTGCAATAAGAGGCCTACCACCTAGTACCCAGTCCCTTATGTCCAGTAATGTGACTAGCTACAGTGCCCTTCACACGACACAGTGCAGTATACGTACACTAGTGCTTGGCGGCACGATATCTGACACTGCGGTGGCCACCTAGCCGGACTGTTGCAATAAGAGGCCTACCACCTAGTACCCAGTCCCTTATGGCCAGTAAAGTGACTAGCTACAGAGCCCTTCACACCGCACAGTGTAGTGTACGTACACTAGTGCTTGGCGGGTGGATATCTGACACTGCGGTGGTCACCTAGCCGAACTGTTGCAATAAGAGGCCTACCACCTAGTACCCAGTCCCTTATGGCCAGTAATGTGACTAGCTACAGTGTCCTGCACACCACACAGTGTAGTGTACGCACACTATTGCTTGGATAACTCACACTGCGGTGGTCACTTAGCCGGACTGTTGCAATAAGAAGTTTATCCAACCAATTGCACCCGGAAATGATCACACGTCGTTTGTCAATTAATGATGCAAACTGCGGAAAAAACTGTTGTTCTATTTAACAATGAACAATGGATGCATGATAGGAAGCTTGAGAAGTAATTAAGACCAATATTACTGGAAACTGTTTGTTTTTTTATTCAATGTTCTGAGCGAAGCACGTGGCTTGGACGCACGCTGCGATTCATGATCAGGGAAAATATTATTAATGCGTATGTGAAGATGATTGTCATTCAATTACGCCAGTACTTTTTTTAAAGTGGTATTTAACAATAAAGAAATTGTTTTGTTCTTAAAATAAAAGTAGCCTAAGTTACTCCATTTTACATCAGCTATCTGTCACTGAAGGACCCGTAAAAATCAGTATAGTGAGTAAAGTGAGTGTGTGGGTACTAGCTATAGACCTCTGCCTACCCCTCCGGGGACCCTTGTGGGTAGTCGTGACGATATATTAGTATACATTGCACCCGTGTGAAGCCGGGGCGGGTCGCTTGTATATGCTATATCTGATCGTATCACACCAGGCGCTTATAAATAGCCTTTGAGTACAAATTGTATAAACTTATTTAACTCATGTTATTGTGAGGCGAACATTATTTTGCGACTATCTGTAAATAACATCGGATAGCCGTAACGTCAGTAAACTACGAAACTCGAAAACCTATGAATATTATTGACAGCCGCCTGGTCTGTCTCCTAACTGCGAAACTTGAGGTCGCGGGTTTGATTCTCGCTGAGGGCAGATATTATTGTGATGAACACGAGTATTTGTACCTTAGTCTTGGATGTCCTATGTATTTAGGTCTATCTATAAAATAATTTAAAGATATTTAAAGAAAAATGTGTACACAAGCTTTGCTTTATTTGGGGCTATGATATTTTTTCACACATTTTATAAGTGTGTATATCAGTCGCCGATACCTATAGTACAGGCTCTGCCTAGTGTAGCATAGGGTCAGTTGGCTTTGTGTGAGATGTCCACAATATTATTGTATACTACCTGTCCCGCCCAGCTTCGCCCGGGTGAAAAAGTAAAATTTCCTGAAACACGATCGCAGCACCACCTAGTCCAATTGTGATGTAAGCTATCCTATCTTTTAAGTTGGATCAAACTGCACACGGTGTGCAAATTTGATTTAAATCGGTTAAGTTGTTTAGGAGCCCATCGCGGACTTAATTGTCATAAAAAATGTTATAGTGAGTCAATCTTAAAAGATAGACATATGTTGTCGCGGACTTTTTTTTAGAACTTTTAAAGAGGAACAATTCCCTCACACATTAAATTTTCGTAACTTAAACCGTTTACGCAGCGCACGCAAAGGAAACTCTCAAAAGGGAATAACTTTTCCCGTTCTTGCAACATTTTTCATTTATGCTTCGCTCCTATTAGTCGTAGCATGATGTTATACAGCCTAAAGCCTTCCTAGAGAAATGAAAAATCTGTCCAACGCAAAAATAATTTTTCAATTCCAACCAGTCGTTCCTGAGATTAGCGCGTTCAAACAAACAAACAAACTCTTCAGCTTTATAATATTAGTATAGATTAATGTACTCTTTATCTGCTGACGGTAGTCGGCCCAGTGTCCTTTAGGTACGTCAACAGTAGGATTGCGCCAAGTGACATACTAAGTTCACTGACCCCACCTATACAAGATTCAATCTCACATTTTGGTTGTAACTATCATTCTAAAATGATAATAAATTACACTGTTACTGCGATTTATATTCATATGACCTTTTCATGAGGTCTATTAAGCTTAAGGTCTATTCGGAGAGGCCTATAAAGCGGTAGTTGTCGAGTGCTTTAAAGTCTTAATAGAATTCGTTTATAACCTTTAAGTTTGTGTGTATCTTTGCACCTCTTTCACGCAAAAACTACTGAACAGAATATGATATACTTTGTTCTTGAAAGAAAATACCGATCCACACGACACGCTATATAAACCAATCCTTCGCCGTTCAAGCAGTGCGCTTGTGGAACGCGCTGCCATTGACCATAAGGCAAGACACCTCATTCCTTTAAACTACTTGTGAAGGAACATTACCTAAATTCTCTGCAATAATTATAAATAAATATATATCTATGTTCTATATATATATATATATATATCCTAACTGCGAAATAACTTGCCTGCACCATAAAGATTGCAAGTTCAAATCCCGACTGCACCAACGAGTTTTTCTGAACTTAAGTACAGTGATTAGTCACACCACAAGCATTACGGTGTAGGAAAACATCGAGAGGAAACCTGCATACGTTTGAGAAGCAATTCAAAGGCGTATGTATAGTCGTGCTTGAGTAACGGCGATGGACTCGCCATCTTTCACGTTGGCACCTAAAATATATCTCTAGCGGGAAGTGGGTGAATGGGTATTACCTATACACCCCTGACCCCCTCGGGGACACTTATGGGAAGGCGTGAGGATATATCATATAATTTTCAGAATAATGGTCTGCTTACCGTGTTCGGTCGCCAAGAAACTAACAAAGAACTACTTAACTTTATTTGGCAGGGTGAACTCGGCACATAGATGTATTATAGAAAATGTCTCGCCTGTTCAGAATACATGTTAAATTATTGCAAATAACACGTCTTATTTTGACCATGTTGCCAACGTACATTCATACGCAATGTACAAATTAATGCGTGAATTACAATAATGTATTGTTTTGATGCGTCGAGAACATTGACAAAAGCATAAATGCCAAGGTGTTTGCCTCAGGTGAGGATAGAACCCGGATCTTTCCAATTAAATACTCAAGTTCGTTTAGCATCTTTTGCCAAATAAATATTTGTTGAATTGACAATCGTTTGCGATTAATTAAATTATCGTGTTCATTAGCGGTGACATCCGAGGTTGAAATGACATGATGACAAAATGACATCCGACCATCGGCCCTTGCACAGACGTGACCAGCCCACTGCCACTGCAGCTTCCTGATACTACACTACGTTAGCCACCCCGCGGTGTGCACTCTAGGACACGTCTGCTCCATCGACCATCGGCCCTTGCACAGACGTGACCAGCCCACTGCCACTGCAGCTTGCTGGTCCTACACTACGTTAGCCACCCCGCGGTGTGCACTCTAGGACATGTCTGCTCCATCGACCATCGGCCCTTGCACAGACGTGACCAGCCCACTGCCACTGCAGCTTGCTGATCCTACACTACGTTAGCCACCCCGCGGTGTGCACTCTAGGACATGTCTGCTCCATCGACCATCGGCCCTTGCACAGACGTGACCAGCCCACTGCCACTCCAGCTTGCTGATCCTACACTACGTGAGCCACGCCGCGGTGTGCACTCTAGGACACGTCTGCTCCATCGACCACCCGCCACAGACGTGACTAGCCCGCTGACACTTCAGCCACCTACTGCATAAATACATATGTCAGGACTTGTATAGAAATCTGCTTAAGAATGATATGTTTCAACTAAAATTATTTGCAGTTCTGCTGTAATAGTCGTGAACATATCAACGCAATTTCGTCGCATCCACGAATATTTCACAATAATTTAGAAACGAACTCGGGTTTCTCGATGCATTATAAGACACGTCAAATACTCATCAATTTGTGTTATTTTCCATTTGATTTACACTAGAGGTTGACCGCGACTTCGTCCGCGTGAAATATAGCTAGAATAATTGTTTCCTCATAAGATGTTTCTTCCCTCATTTAAGTTTATTGATTAATCACTCAACGGTGAAGGAAAACACCGAGAGAAAACCTACATACGTTTGAGAAGAAATTGAAACGCGTATGTATGTATGTATATCTGTCACATAAAAATATTTCCGGCGTAAAGTGGGGGTATTAATTATCCCTTCTACCCCTTTGTGTGTGTGTGTGGAATGGCGAGTAGATAATATAGGTTTAGTGTTAATTATAGAAACATCTGTTTTCTTCTTTATACCGTCATACATACATACATATCATCACGCCGAGTCCCCAACGGGGTCCTCTAGACTTACATACCTCTTTCGCTTCGTCTATGTTCATCAGTCTCTTCATACATCGGTTTCGATTTTCGGTTATACCATCATATTTATTACAAATTATTTAGAAGGCGTGACGGACAGACAGCCGGAGCAACTTTTGCATAAATAATATTTGTTTAAAATATTTGACCTCTGCATTAGTTGATTATGACATAACGATGATAAATACTAATGACCTTTGCTATTGAGGTGTATTTAATCTATGATAAGAATGACCCAAGGTTCGTTCAATACATATATTTCGTTAATTTCGTCTTTAGAAACAGTGCCGTGGTGGCCGAGTGGTTCGAGCAGTTGCCTGCGACACAAAGATCGCAAGTTCGAATCCCGACTGTACCAATGAGTTTTTCTGAACTTAAGTACAGTGATTAGTCACACCACGAGCTTTACGGTGAAGGAAAACATCGTGAGGAAACCTGCATACGTCTGAGAAGAAATTCAAAGGCGTATGTATAGTCGTCCTTGAGTAACGGCGATGGACCCGCCATCTGTCACGTTAGCACCTAATATACCTATGACGGAAAGTGGGTGTGGGGGTATTACCCATACACCTCTGCCTACCCCTTCGGGGACCCTTGTGGGAAGGCGTGAGAAACAGTGTTTCGAAACTACTTGTATCTGACGGGTTTGAATTGCATCAAATTCTGTTCAGCCGATCAGGCGTTACAAACATCCTGACCAACTTATTACGCTTGTACTTAAAGTACGAGCTTTGCTTAGTTTGGGGCTAGGTCAATTTGTATGGGATTGCCTATCTATATAAGTATGTATATCGTTGTCCAGTTCCCACAGTACAAGCTTTGTTTAGTTTGGGATTAGGTCAGTTTGTGTGCAATTGCCTATCTATATAAGTATGCATATCGTTGTCCAGTTCCCATATTACAAGCTTTGCTTGTTTGGGACAAGGTCAATTTGTGTGGAATTTTCTATGTTGATGAAATCTATCTATCTAAATATGTTTGAAACCAATTAAAAGCGAAAACAGCAAGCAGTATCAAAAACCTTACCTGAGTTCTTGCCTGCAGAAGATTTCCTCCATTGGTGTTCACAACGCCATTGTTGCACTGGGCCTTGTGGACGCATATGTACCCTTGCCCGGCGCAGGTCTGCTGCAAGCCTCCCCCACTGTGCTCCGGGGCGAGAACATTACCAGTATTCTGGAATGCCTCGTCAATATTCGTCTGGCTTTGCTGCTCATAATCGAATTCGCTTTGCTTCTGTGTGTTTTGTACTAAATTGACATTAGATCCTCCCGTAGAAGCCGTGAAGGGTCCTGGAGTAGAGCCAGTGAATCCAGATCCACTGGCGCCGAATTTGCTACCACCAAACTGGCTACCGAATCCGGAAGAGCCAAATTTAGCACCACCGTTCAAAAACGGATTGCTACCAACATCCACTTCTTTGAACGATGACGATTCGAAGGATGAGGTTTGGTATGTCGACGGGTGAGCTTCCTGACCCGAGGTCGATGCTCCGGAGCTGCTGAAGCTGCTACTGCTGCTGCTGCCGCTGCCGGAACTGCCGAAGCCGCCGGCCAGTTTTGAAAAGTCACCGTTCAGGAATGGGTTCGCTCCCAACTCGGAGCCACCCAAGGCACCGTTGCCGTTACTTGTGAAGCTCGAACTGGAAGATTTGCTGAACTTCTCAAAAGAGCCGCCGGCGCCGGTGTTCTTAAAAGGCGAGTTCTGGTTCATCCACCAGAATGGTCCGCCTTTGAGGGCGCCGTCGAAGATGCTGTTGTCGAAAGATCCAGCAGCGTGGTAGCTGAATTCGTTGCCGGAATCCTGAGCTGCTGCAGCGTTGAAAGAGTCCAAGTTTCCGAACTTCTCCACGACCCTTCCGTCCTTAACTTTAATGCCAGCGCATCCCTTGTCGCTCGAACATCCTTCGAACGACTGTTGCGTGTGCACTTCTCCGCCAGGCAGCGCTTGAATCGCTGCGAGGACGTCTTTGGGCGATTTTCCGTTTAGCTTTAGAGTTCCTGAGCAAGTGCTGCAGCGCTCCTTTCTCGCTTGAGGGCTGCTTTCTGCCGCCTCTACGACCGCCTCATTGGTCTGTGGCAGTTCCTTGACATCTTCGATGTTCTCTGGCAGTGCATTTGTTAACACCAAGCATACGGCTACCACTGTAAATAATAGTGGTCTCATTTTTCTGTAACAAAAGGAAAGAAAACTTCAGTTTATACATATCGTCATTGTACATATCGTCACAGGGTAGGCAGACTAGAGCGACAGTTCTCTCTAGACCTGATCCTTCACTTTACCAACATTAGGCATAGCGAGGTGAACCAGTTCTGTCTAGACTTGCAGACCTCTTTTTACCCACATTCATCAGTTTGTATAATGACACATCGGAATAAAAATTAGGACATATCAGATCGCTCATAATAAATGTAGCTGCCCTACTGGGGTAGTATTTCCACGTTATAGAAGATAGGCAATGATTTTGGATAGTGTTAGGAGTTATATAATTGTATAATATTCGCGGGTAAGCAGAGTTGTATTGGCAGTACCCACACATTTCGCCGGAGATATATTTTGGGTGCCAAAGTGATAAATGGCGAGTCCATCGCCTTTCCTCAAGCACGACTTAACTTACGTATTTGAATTTCTTCTCGAACGTGCCTCCAACCAGGATGGATGAAGCAAAATAGGTAAGTAAATCTAGAGAGAACAGGCGGTCTACCACGAAGGACTTGGCATGATGATATGTTTGAATCGCTTTTCATTTACAATGTACATTATTATTATTATTATCTTCTCGCTTTCCCACAAATGGTCCCTAACAGGTAAGTAGAGGTATGAAAAAGACAATCTGTTTTGGTCGGAGATGTATTTAGTATATCCGTGTTAAGTGTATCCGGGAAGAGCCGTGGTGGCCGAGTGGTTCGCGCAGTTGCCTGCGACACAAAGATCGCAAGTTCGAACCCCGACTGTTCCAATGAGTTTTTCTGAACTTTAGTACAGTGAAGGAAAACATCGAGAGGAAACCTGCATACGTCTGAGAAGAAATTCAAAGGCGTATGTATAGTCGTGCTTGAGTAACGGCGATGGACTCGCCATCTGTCACGTTGGCACCTAATATACCTCTGGCGGAAAGTGGGTCTGTGCGTATTACCTATACACCTCTGCCTACCCCTTCGGGGACCCTTGTGGGAAGGCGTGAGGATATATTATATATATTATATTAGTAGCCAACGCGCCAGATATTTTTACGAAGCAAAATATAATTTGCCATAAACAAACAAGTTTAAAATTAACGACCACTTATAAATATATTTATCTGATCGCTCACTCATAGTATGCGTTAAACAGACCCATCCTTTATAATCCAAAGTTCAAGGCGAGGATAAAAAAAAACAAAATATCTCTTGCAGTCATATCCACGTTTCGCTTACAATTGTAGGAAAAAAAAGCGCATTCTTAAACGCAAATGTATTTTGGTCACGTTTGATATTATTTATGTACGGTATATGACCATAGGGTTGGCAAAAAAATATTTTGAGAAAAATAACATCACGTGACGAAATCTGCGCTTAAAAAAAACATATATGTCTTTTATAATGAAATTCAGTGTGTATGTCATCGATCATCGATCAAATCGATCGGACGCTCAAGGACGGGAACGTTAAGAGTACTCGAAACCGACGAGCATGCATGAAGAGACTGATGAATGCGGACGAAGCGAAAGAGGTATGTAAGTCTAAAGAGAACTGGCGCTCTATACTCTCTGCCTACCCCGTTAGGGACCTGGCGTGATGATATGTATGTATGTATGTCTTCACGGCTTCCCACAAAGTGCCCCGAAGGGGTAGGCATAAATAGTGTCGCCGTTTCTCAAGCACGACTATACAACGCCTTTGAATGTCTTCTCAAACGTATGCAGGTTTCCTCTCGATGTTTTCCTTCACCGTAAAGCTCGTGGTGTGACTAATCACTGTACTTAAGTTCAAAAATACTCATTGGTACAGTCGGGATTCGAACTTGCGAACTTTGAGTCGCAGGCCACCACAGCTTAATTACTTAAAATCAAAAAAATCTAAATCAAAATATTTTATTCAACGTAAGGGACACAGGGAACACTTATTGAACGTCACATATTTAATATAAACTAAAGTTACCACCGTTTACAAGAAAAAATACCTGCCAGGAGAAGAAACGGCAAAACAAACTCCCCGGTTTGCTTTTTTAACATTTATTCCCTTTTACGTAGGGGTAGGAAAGATTAAAGTTACATATAAACTCTGTACAAGAGGAGCAATTCATTGCCATGCTGGCATGCATGATGGCCAACATCATTAAAATAATCTGATGTTTTATAATAAGCCTTTTGAATTAATTTACTTTTAACGACAGCTTTTAATTCTACAAAAGGTAATTCAATTATTTTCCGAGGTAGCTTATTAAAAAAGCGTATACCTTGCCCGACAAATGAGTTCCTATTTTTGTGTATTCTAGCTGTAGGAACATGGAGTTTATCTTTGTACCGTGTATTGAAGTGTATTTTACTAAAAATAAAGAACGATACGTTATTATAAATTATTGTTGGCAACCCTAAGCACACCTGAACGTCTCGTTTGGATAATCAAATGACTTTGAACTTTAAAGACAATGTCGTTATGTAGTTATTTCAACTTCAATTGCCAAAGCGCACGGTTTTTATAATTTGTGGTGTCTCGTTTTGAAGTATTTCCCAGTTTAATCATTATTTATATATACACACACACATACAAACGCGCAACTAAACACAAACACATACATAATCCCACACACACAGACAAATTATCATGGCCTAATTCAATAATCAATGGTCCTTGTTAATCTAATTTTCTCTTTAATTGTGTCAACTAGGAACTCAGTAACATCTCTCTCTGGAGATGAGTGTTAATGTCTGTGACTGTCTGTGAATGTCTGACAATTTTGTATTTCTGCAGGCATTTATTTGTAAGTGTGTTTTTCTTAATAAATGAAATAAATTATTCATTACATTCAAATATTCACTACCTGGATCAAATCGATCGGACGCTCAAGAACGGGAACCTCAAGAGTACTCGAAACCGACGAGCATGTATGAAGAGACTGATGAATGTGGACGAAGCTAAAGAGGTACGTAAGTCTAGAGAGAACTGGCGCTCTATACCCTCTGCCTACCCCGTTAGGGACTCGGCGTGATGATAAGTATGTAAAATATACATGCTGAGATCTTTACGCCTTCCTTAAAATGAGGATTCCTTAAAATGGCGACCTATTTACAGATTTGCGTATGAGCACGACTGATGGCGAAACTATCGCTGTTACTCAAGAAAAACTATACATGTTCATGCTTTGCCACAAAGAGGTATGTAAGTCTAGAGAGAACTGGCGCTCTACTCTCTCTGGCCGGAGGACTTAGCGTGATGATATACCTGTATATATATATGTAAGAGAATGAACTGCCACTCTACTCTCTGCCTACCTCGTGAGGAACGGCGAGATGATAAGCGAAAGAGGTATGTCTAGAGAGAACTGGCGTTCTACTCTGCCCGGTGGAATCAGCGTGATGCACCTATATGTACGAGAGAGACCTGCCACTCTCTGCTTAAAAAAAAAATATATATATTTTTTATACGGTAACCGTTTCCCATCAGGTGGGCCGTATGCTTGTTTGCCACTCTTGTTGTATAAAAAAAAAATATTTTTTTTTATACAACAAGAGTGGCAAACTATTTACGCTCACGATACCGAAGTATCACTTGCGCGTTGCTACTCTGTGTTCGGAGAGTTATAGTGTGTTGGCAGCATTATGTTTAATCCCTCTGCTTCCAACACAATGTAACAATCCTCCCCCCTCCCCAAGGAGCTCATTACTGGAAACCTTATTCACCGCGTAGGAACACAACACAAAAAATTGTGTTATGGCTACGGACTTCTGTAAGGTGGAGGTCCTACCCCAATCGGGCAGCTCCGAATTCGAACGGGAAACCCGTTATGCCCTACCTCTATTTACTTCTAATGACAGTCAAGCTCGCAACAGGAGGCCTACAATATGATTGCATGTTTGAAATTGACACCTACGTCACGTGGTGCTGTCAATGTTTGCCTGAGTAACACATTGGAGCCAAACAGTCAGTTGCGCAAGAACATTCCTTAGGCCGAACCGGTCTTATACTAACACTAGCTGTAAGCCCAGCTTCGCTTGGGTGAAAAAATAAAGGACCCAGTGGCGCCACCTATCGGGTCCAATTGTGAATCTAAACCATTCTCTCATCCACCTGAAGCTGAAGCCATTTATGAGGAGTTCAGTGATATACTGAAGAAATATATATATCTTTATATATATAATTCTTCTGTGAGTGTGTATGTCACTGAACTCCTCCTAAACGGCTGGACCGATTTTAATGAAATTTTTTATGTGTGTTCAAGGGGATCTGGGAATGGTTTAGATTCACAATTGGACCCGATAGGTGGCGCCACCATCTTTTTTTTTTCCACCCGAGCGAAGCTGGGCGGGACAACTAGTCTTTATATATATAATTCTTCTGTGAGTGTGTATGTCACTGACCTCCTCTCAAACGACTGGACCGATTTTGATGAAATTTTTTGTGTGTGTTCAAGGGGATCTGGGAATGGTTTGGATTCACAATTGGACCCGATAGGTGGCGCCACCATCTTTTTTTTTCCACCCGAGCGAAGCTGGGCGGGACAACTAGTATATGCCTACCCTGTTAGGGACTCGGCGTGATGATATGTATGCATGTATATATATATATACATGCATACATATCATCACGCCGAGTCCCTAACAGGGTAGGCAGAGAGTATAGAGCGTCAGTTCTCTCTAGACTTACATACCTCTTTCGCTTCGTCCACATTCATCAGTCTCTTCATAAATGCTCGTTGGTTTCGAGTATATATAAAGATACTTTCATTAGAACATAGAGGATCTTCCTCCAGACGTTCTTATCTGCCTACCCCGAGAGCCTTTGAAAGGTCAACTAAATTAATATCTAGCAACACTCGAATATCGATGTCGCCATCACAAATTTAAGAGCTGACCTCTTGTCGGCGTCTCTGATGCAGTCCCTTCCATTCGCTTCTGTCCAGCGCAACCTCTTTGACATCCCTATACGTCATGAGAGAAATTTCCTTTGATCTGACCCATGTATGTTAATCTTGGTCTTCCTCTTCCTCTCTTCCCCTCTACCTTTCCTTCTAAGATGTTTCTAAAGAAGCTATCATGTCGTATAAGGTGGCCTATCATCTTTCCTCAGTATCGATGTAGGCGTGCTTAACCAACAACGAAACAAAGAGGTGTGTAATGATTTAAACAATATCGCCAGCCTAGGATGGCTAAAAGGAGAATGCGTGGGCGCAAGGTTACATAATGAAAGTTCAACCTAAGGCTAGTTGCACACAGGTGGAGCGACGCGATGCCATGCTCTATTTAAAGCTTTCATTTGAAATAAAATTATATTTTTTCGAGCTGTACCCTGCCACGCTTCGCTGTGGATATGTGACTGATGCAAAAAATAGATAGAAACAATCCTTGATGCGGATTATATATCATTCAAAAAATTCAGTTCGATCGGTGCAGAACTTTTTTAGTTATTGAAGCGTACACAAACCAACATAACATTTATATATATATACTAGCTGTCCCGCCCAGCTTCGCTCGGGTGAAAAAGTTAAATTGCCCGTAACACGATCGCAGCGCCACCTATTGGGTCCAATTGTAAATCTAAACCATTCTCGAATCTAGCTTAAGACACACAGAAACACACAGAAAGCTTCGCCCGGGTAAAAAGGTAAAATTCTTGAAACTCGATCGCAGCGCCACCTATCGGGTCCAATTTAATGTAGCCTATGTTACTCGGGTAAATGTAGCTTTCCAAAGGTGAAAGAATATTTGAAATCGGTCCAGTAGTTTCGGAGCCTATTCATTACAAACAAACAAACAAACAAACAAATCTTTCCTCTTTATAATATTAGTATAGATATATAGATTAATTTACTCTTTTTACTTCACGCTTACGGTTGTATTGTCACGCCTCTACTCTCCCAGATGGCATGAAAATATTTAATCATTATTAAACAAATTTTTTTACAATTTTTTACAATTACAACAATAAACATATATATATATATCCTCAGGCCTTCCCACAAGGGTCCCCGAAGGGGTAGGCAGAGGTGTATAGGTAATACCAACACACCCACTTTCCGCCAGAGGTATATTAAGGTGCCAACGTGACAGATGGCGAGTCCATCGCCGTTACTCAAGCACGACTATACATACGCCTATGAATTTCTTCTCAGACGTATGCAGGTTTCCTCTCGATGTTTTCCTTCACCGTAAAACTCGTGGTGTGACTAATCACTGTACTTAAGTTTAGAAAAACTGATTGGTACAGTCGGGATTCGAACTTGCGACCTTTGCGTCGCAGGCAACTTCTAGAACCACTCGGCCACCACGGCTCTTTAATCATTTAATCATTATTTAAGCTGTTTTTACAATAACAACAATTAACAATATTTACAAAAAGCAGTTGTATATCTACTTATATGTAGTAATAGATACAATATTTGTCCCAAATGAACTTAAGTACAGTGATTAGTCACACCACGAGCTTTACGGTGAAGGAAAACATCGAGAGGAAACCTGCATACGTCTGAGAAGAAATTCAAAGGCGTATGTAAAGTCGTGCTTGAGTAACGGCGATGGACTCGCCATCTGTCACGTTGGCACCTAATATACCTCTGGCGGAAAGTGGGTGTGTGGGTTTTACCTATACACCTCTGCCTACCCCTTTGGGGACCCTTGTAAGGCAACGCGCGTGAACGTGATCTTTCTCTGCCTCTTCTTGCACACTCTTTTGCATTATATATATGTTTCATTTCTAATAAGATTATGTCAATAAAACGAATAATCGCTCGCTCGCGAATGTTTGTGTGTCAAATCCTTATTCGGGTGGGCGTTGGCTTAATGTGACCCGGCTATTATTGTTAGCTACTACCTAACATAGATTGTAACATGTTTTAGAACTCGAACGACATCATTATATGTTGGAGATACTCATAAATACGCTTAGCATATTTGGAACAATAACTCTTATGCCGCAACGACAAGGTTAAAAGTCATTTGGCTAATGATTGACGTTATAAATGGTGTGCTTAAAACCTTTTTGAGGGGTTCAATCTTATAGCTCTTTGGCACTCCGGCTCCATGCCACAGTCCATCAGTTTTTAGTATTAACGGAACTTGATAGAATTTGCTACTCTCTGCCTACCCCGTTAGGGACCTGGCGTGATGATATGTATGTATGATAGAATTTGGCACAAAGATAGATTATTTGCTTGATTAGGATATACATAGGTGTTATTTCAGAAAAAAACTAACAATGAAATAAAATTACGTATAATTTCTGAATACGTGAGGCAAAGCTTTTTTTCTCTTAACAAGAGTGGCAAACAAGCATACGGCCCACCTGATGGGAAAAGGTTACCGCAGCCTATTTACGCTAACGATACCGAAGTATCACTTGCGCGCTGCTACTCTGTGTTCGGAGGATTATACTGTGTTAGCAAAATGGGAGTAATCCCTTTGCTTCCAACACAATGTAACAATCCTCCCACCTGCGCAAGGAGCTCATTATTGGAAACACAACAAAAAAATTGTGTTATTTGTCTACGGACTTCTATTTATTTTTTTTTTTTTTATTTATTTATTTTACTTTAGTTAAAACGGTATACACCAATCACATTAACTAAAGGACTATCTAATTAACAATACATAACAAATAACTTATCTAGGATCCTAACATGCTTCGCGCTCACAAAACTTCATACATTCCGACAGTACTTTCATCCATTCATCCGCAAACAGATCGCACTCAGGATTGTGGTTTAAGAGAGCGTTGAGCGCGGTGAGGACTCGCGGAATGGGAGATTGGGCTCGCGCCACAGTGCGTGAGAGCGGTACATCAAATAAATTGTGTTTCCGCCCCCGAAGGTAATTATTAGGCACGAAAAAACGACAAAGCTCGTTGTTCAGGTTTGGGGCGTCTATTAGCCCACGAAATACCTTACAAGCCGTAACAATCTGGACATACGCTCTTCGAACTTCCAACGAGTTGTAACCAAGACACCCCATCAGGAACTTAGTGGGGTACAGGTATGGGTAGTATCCGTAATAGCGTTTGTACATGTATCGCAGAAATGCCTTCTGAACCTTCTCCAGTGCAAGAGTGTAGGTCACTTCGTGCGTATTCCAAACGCAAGCACTGGTTTCTA
The DNA here is from genome assembly GCA_945859725.1 of Drepana falcataria. Taxonomy (NCBI): domain Eukaryota; kingdom Metazoa; phylum Arthropoda; class Insecta; order Lepidoptera; family Drepanidae; genus Drepana; species Drepana falcataria. The sequence continues at coordinate 4,671,759 of OX243950.1, read as the reverse complement.
ACTTAGTTCGAACAAGGGCACTGTATAATAAGCGAACCACATGAAGGTTGTGAAAATCTCGTGTATTCCGTAATACAAATCCCAGTTGCCTAAATGATTCCTTAGCAAGTGCAATTATATGCTCATGGAATGTTAACTTCCGATCGAAAGTGACACTTCTATAAGGTGGAGGTCCTGCCCCTGTCAGCCAGCTCCAAATTCGAACGGGAAACCCGTTATGCCCTACCTCTCTTATACAATACAATTATATCATCACGCAAATGCTTGCCGTTGAGAAATAAGGAACTTACTACCAACCCTACAAATCTAGCTGTCAGTTGTCACCTGTCTGACATCTGTCATGTTGGTAGCTAGCAAGCACAGAGAAAGCTTGTCTATGTCGTATTTATTCGTATGTTCACATCAAAGATTGCAATATATATATATATATATGTATAATAAATATGTAGATTGCTAATTAAAAGAAGAACTTCTAAAGTTGTTAGCTAATCAATCATGATAATTAATCATCCTTTATTGAGTTTGAGAAATAAGTTGACAAATTTTTGTCTTTTTTTCTCTCTTTCTGACATTGACACCGATTGGAACTTGAGAAGCGTTCGGGTTTTGAAATTGAGTTATCTTGATCGGCTGTCAAGTTAACTATTTTTCGTTTAGTTTGCACACGCTTTACTCCGGTTTCAACAGCTTGTAACTATGTGTTAGATGACTGACCGCTCGCTCGGATTGTAGAATATTAAATAAATAAATATATCCTCACGCCTTCCCACAAGGGTCCCCGAAGGGGTAGGCAGAGGTGTATAGATAATACCCACACACCCACTTTCCGCCAGAGGTATATTAGGTGCCAACGTGACAGATGGCGAGTCCATCGCCGTTACTCAAGCACGACTATACATACGCCTTTGAATTTCTTCTCAGACGTATGCAGGTTTCCTCTCGATGTTTTCCTTCACCGTAAAGCTCGTGGTGTGACTAATCACTGTACTCAAGTTCAGAAAAACTAATTAGTACAGTCGGGATTCGAACTTGCGATCTTTGTGTCGCAGGCAACTGCTCGAACCACTCGGCCACCACGGCTCTACATAAAGGTTGATAAAACTATGTGTTGGCAGCAGAGGGATTAGTCCCATTATGCTTTCAACACAGTATAACTCTCCGAACACAGAGTGGCAACGCGCAAGTGATACTTCGGTATTGTAAGCGTAAATAGGCTGCGGTAACCGTTTTCCATCGGATGGGCCGTATGCTTGTTTGCCACTCTTGTTGTATAAAAAAAGAAATGTTCCGCTTGAATCCTGCAGCTAGCTTTGAAGGAAGGCAGATGTGTATTGACTGACACTCTAATTTATAATAAAATAATAATTTTGCTGGAGATATTTCTAAAGTACCGCTCGCGCGTTACCGACCCTGATCCGCTGTACTCTCCAGGGAAAACCTCAACGGGGAGCTCATTGCACAGCCTGAGCGTTCGCGGAAGGAAGCTACTATGGAACCGCGCAGTGCGAGACCTTTGTGATTGAACAAGTATTTCATATTTGAAACATTTCTTGGCATACCCCTCAAGCTGATGCGATAACACGCAAATCGTCATGCATTACATTTAAAGTACTTTCTCGTAAAAATGAAAGTTATACGAATATCGTCGATTTATTTTTAAAAATTACATAAAATCCCGTCAATAATATTTTAAGGGCACGTTTTATTACAATATAATTTTATTTATTGTATTGTGAAAGTTTAAAGGCACATAAATTACGGGTATTTTTATGCAATATGCTTTTAAGGGGTAAGCAGAAGTGCTACAACTCGCACATTTCACCGGAGATTTATTTCGTACCAACGTAACAGCTGTATAATAATTATATTTACAACTAGTTGTGCCCGCGACTTCGCGTGGAATTTAACGGAACAAATATTGTTCAGTTTCTAAAATAAATAGCCTCAGTTACTCCTTTTTATATCAGCTATCTGCCAGTGAAAGTCCCGTCAAAATCGGCCCAGTCGTTTCAGAGATAAGGCGGAACAAACAGACAGACAGACAAAAATTTAAAAAAATGCTATTTTGCCTATGTACCGTATATATATATATATATATATATATATATATGCATGTAGTAAAAAGCAGTTATTTCAATATTACAAACAGACACTCCAATTTTATTTATATGTATAGATGTATAAATTACATATACTACAAAGCCAAAGTGTGTGCAAGAAGAGGCAGAGGATGACCACGTTCCAACTACCTGGATCAAATCGGTCGATGTATGAAGGGACTGATGAATGTAGACGAAGCGAAAGTGGTTTGTAAGTCTAGAGACTAGAGATCTAGAGATGATATGTATTTATGTATATAATACATCCCCACGCCTTCCCACAAGGGTCCCCGAAGGGGAAGGCAGAGGTTTATAGGTAGCACCCTCACACCTACTTTCCGCCAGAGATATATTTAGGTGCTAACGTGACAGATGGCGAGTCCATCGCCGTTACTCAAACACGACTATACATACGTCTTTGAATTGCCTCTCAGACGTATGCAGGTTTCCTCGCGATGTTTTCCTTCACCGTAAAGCTCGTGGTGTGACTAATCACTGTACTTAAGTTCATAAAAACATTGGTACAGTGGGGATTCGAATTGCAATCTTTGTGTCGCAAGCAACTATTTGAACTACTCGGCCACCACGGCTATCTGTCAATATCTTAAACAACTTGGAAATCAAAATAACCGCGTGAAAGAGGCAGGTCATGAAAACACATTGATACAGTCATGATTCCAATCGCAATCTTCGCGACTAGTCGAGCCACTCGGCCATCGCGGCTCTTAATTTAACGTTTGCAATAAAAATCGTAAAGCATATTGTCCAATACCGGTAAAGTCTCATCACTAGTCATTGCGTAACCGAGGTAATCAAGTGACCACACCATGCCATCGGGAAAACCGGTTCTGTCCGAATTCCACTTTATCGATAATGCTATAATGTATGTGAACAGTGCGACCGAGTGGCCTGTCGCCTACAATGTCAAGATTGTAGATTCATACCCGAAATGTCTGTATTCGAATACGGTTATTAGTCACACCACGAGCTTTACGGTGAAGGAAAACATCGAGAGGAAACCTGCATACGTCTGAGAAGACATTCAGAGGCGTATGTATAGTCGTGCTTGAGTAACGGCGATGGATTCGCCATCTGCCACGTTTGCACCTAAAATATATCTCCAGTGGGTGTTGCACCTATTACCCCTTTGAGAACCACTGTATAAAGGCTTAAAGATACCATATGGATATGTTTAAATATTAATTAATTGACGCCGTAGATTTTCCCGAGGAAAATTTAATGGCTATTTCGTTTCCAATTACAGTTGCATATTTAAGTTTATTAAATGGGTTTTGACACGAATTTATTAATAACTAGCTGTGTCCGCGACTTCGTCCGCGTAAATAGTGACTTTGGGCAGCATTTTTGAATATATCTTTTGCATATGTTACCACAATATATTTGTGAAAACAACATCTAAATCGGATAAGCCGTTTCTGAGATTAGCGTGCACAAACGCATAGATAAAAATTCTAACAATCAGTGATTTGGGTTCTTTTTGCGTTGATAAAGGTCCCAATCATATTTTTTCTCATATATCTTCCATGTACAGACAAAAATTTTTATTATATGTATTAATTATTATGACGACCGTCTGGTCTAGTGGTTAGAGCTCCTGACTGCGAAACTTGTGGTCGCAGGTTCGAATCCCGCTGAGGGCAGATATTTGTGTGATGAACACGAGTATTTGTACCTTAGTCTTGGTTGTCCTATGTATTTATGTATATATCTATCTGTATAAGTAAATATATCGTTGTCTAGTTACCATAACACAAGCTTTGCTTAATTTGGGGCTAGGTCATTTGTGTGGAATTATCCCAAGGTATTTATTTATTATTTGTTGCATTGTATTTGATACGTGATCAGCTTATAACATGTTTTTAGCAATTCAAAATGAGTTATTTAATTGTTTTATATTGTGGTTTAATTAACGAGCAAACATAGAGCTATTGAAAGACAACACAACTGCTAAATTCATCAAACATCATCTATCGATGCTAAAATTATATACATAGCCTGAACGCAAAGATTACAAGTTCAAATCCCGACTGTACCACTGAGTTTTTCTGAACTTAAGTGCAGTGATTAGTCACACCATGAGCTTTTCTGAGGCTTTCTCTCGATGTTGTCCTTCACCGTAAAGCTCGTGGTGTGACTAATCACTGTAAGTTCAGAAAAACTCATTGGTACAGTCGGGATTCGAACTAAATGATGATACATTTTAAGCAAGGAACGCGACTTCACTACAGACTACTCTAGAAGATGGATACTAAATATGAAAAAAACTTTTTTCAATAGTAGTTTTAATTACAAAATGTATGCGACAGAAATACTAGTATCCAAGTCGAGAATCTTAAATAAAATTAAAAAAAAACAGCCTCTACGACTCTAGACAACAACATTGACAAAGAACGCGACAAAATCACTATTATTCAACATATAGCTACCTACCTAATCTAAATCCACCACTCGATAGCAATTAAGAAAAACGACAGACGTATCTCAAAAGTTCATTAATAAGCTTACGTATTTAATGACCTAGATCTCATACGAAATCACTATATTATAGAGCTAAAGTATTGGATCATATTATGAATATTGCAACTAGATTGACCCTAGGTCACTTAGTCACAGCTCAATCGGACTATTGCATAATCCTCGCTTCCAAAATCTTAAACATTTATATATCACGCCGAGTTGCTTACGGGGAAGGCAGAGAGAGTAGACCGCCAGTTCCCTCTAGACTTTCAGACTTCATTCACATTCATCAGTCTCTTCATACACTTTCGCCGGTTTACTCTTGACGTTCCCGTCCTTGAGCTAGTTATAGACTAGCTCTGTACCATATCTTGCTTACCACACTCCTATTCTCGCCCCGTCATCATTCTCCTTATTCATTTCGTCATAGATCCTTTCCCCATACCTCAGTCTTCATCCTACATCGACCGATGTGATCCAGGTAGTTGGAACGTGGCCTTCCTCTGCCTCTTCTTGCAGACACTTTCGCTTTCACTTTAAAATTTTTCGTCAATCTTTCTTCACTCATCCTTTCTATATGTCCAAACCAACGTAACATGCCTTAATAGATATAAATATACATAGATGCATAGGACATCCAAGAATACGGTACAAATACTCGTGTTAATCCAATGCTGATCGCACAAATAATTAACCCATATGTACTTAAGTACAGTGAATCCACCACGAGCTTTACGGTGAAGGAAATCGGAAGGAAACCTGCATACGTTTTGAAGGAATTCAGATTTATAGTCGTGCTTGAGTAACGGCGATGGACTCGCCATCTCACGTTGCCACCTAAAATATATCTCTGGCGGGAGTGTGTACTACATATACACCTCTGCCTACCCCTTGGGGGACCCTTGTGGAAAGGCGTGCCGCACACCGCTGCCTATGTCAATCGCCAATACAAAGCGACGCGTAAAGATGTTTTCTATAATATATCCGGATTAGTTAAGCATAGTGTCATTTGAAATATATGATAATTTTAATCGGACCTTGGCCGCGTCGTTGCCCAAATAAGACCACCATAAATTAACATTATGCCATAGATTTTGTAACAATAGAATATTAAATCTAGATCATTTTCTTTAATGAGCTATTTTATGTTAATATACATCGATAAATATAAATATGCCATTTTAGGCAAATTAGGTTCACGTAGAGGAATTTCTTAATATACATTTTCGCGGTAGGCTTTGCTGCTATTCGACCTTCGTAATAAAATATTCGCTTTTTAACGACACCATCAAATATTTTAACTAACTATTATTTTTTATTTTATTGTCGAACGAATAGACAATAATAGCGCCGTAACGATTTTAGATCGAATCCGCATTGCAGGCATGTTTGAACATATATAGATAGTGCCATAGTCCACGATAGTTCACGAAGGCGCGTACCAATGTCTAGTCGAGGAGGTCGCAGGATGCGGGCAGTATGACCAGAGTCTATTAATTGTAGTGTGCGTGTGCACTCATAGGTAATCAGTGTGTACCGATAATACTCACACATTAGTGGAAGGTTGCACTTACACTATAAACTATAGGGATGGATAGTGGGGCGCGTCTTTGTGGATAGCACCAGCTATAGGGAGGATGAGTGAAAGATTGATAAAGATGTACAATGCGAATGAATTTCTTCCTCGCTGAGCTTAAGTTCAGAACCAGATACAGTCAGCATTCGCCACCACTGCTATTGCTCATAAATACGTTGTATTTATTACTCTTAACTTTTTTTAAGTGTTAATTCGAAATAATTACAAGAATTATTATCAAGTAAAGATGAAGAAAGGCATGTTACGTTGGTTTGGACACATAGAAAGGATGAGTGAAGAAAGATTGACGAAACGGATATACAAAGCAAAAGTGTGTGCAGAAGAGGCAGAGGAAGGCCACGTTCCAACTACCTGGATCAAATAGATCGGACTCTCAAGGACGGGAACGTTAAGAGTACTCGAAACCGACGAGCATGTATGAAGAGACTGATGAATGTGGACGAAGCGAAAGAGGTATGTAAGTCTAGAGAGAACTGGCGCTCTATACTCTCTGCCTACCCCGTTAGGGACTTGGCGTGATGATACGTATGTATGTATGTAAATGTCAGTTTATAAAAGAATAAAAAAGGCGACATTTCGACCCATAATCTAAGCGTGTTCGCGACACAAGTTGGATTAATTACGTGTTCGCGTACAGGACGGAATGATAAAAGCTTTTATTCTTTCTAGTATAAGATGTCATATTTTCCTACATTAGCAAAGTCCATAGTGACAAAACCGGATTAATTCAATTTGAATAATATCCTCGTTAGTATCAGAAAACTTAGACAGACATGATATATAGCGATTGCCGATTCCATAATAGTCCAATCAACACTTCGATTAGATTAAAAGTATTTTGGTAATTGCTTTGCTGTTCGACCGGTCTCCGTTAACCTATAACCCTCTTAGGCATGCATGTGGCCTAGTGGATCGAGCGTCCTATAACACAAGTTCAAATCCCGACTGTACCAATAAGTTTTTCTGAACAGTGATTAGTCGCACCACGAGCTTAAGGCGAAGGAAAACATGGAGAAGAAACCTGCAAATGTTTAAAAGGAAATTCGAAGACGTTTGTATTTGACAAAAGGCGATGGACTCACCATCAATTTTTACATTAAAATAATTCTCTAAGGAGTGAGATATCTTTATACTAATATTACAAAGAGGAAAGATTTGTACGTAACTATGTTTGTAACGAATTGGCTCAAACAATACTGGAAAAAATTGAAAAATTATTTCACAATTGGAAAGCTACATTCACCCTGAGTGACAAAGGCTATATTTTCTTTTTAAAACAAAATTTTGGGCACCCGTGCGAAGCTGGGACGGACCGCTAGTCTTACTAATATTATAAATGTGAAAGTTTGTAAGTTTGGATGTTTGCGGTTCTTTCACGGCCAAACGGCTGAACCAATTTGGCTGAAAGTTGAAATGGTGATAGCTTATACCTAGGAATAGGACATAGGCTACTTTTTTTTTCTTTTCCTGAAAATTTCAAAATTCAGCAAATGTATGATGCTCTTTCACGGCATAGCGGCAAGCCGATTCTAGCAGGAAAATTTCCAAAGCTACTTTTTCGAACTCCACGCGGGCGAAGCCGCGGGCATAAGCTAGTAGGTAATAATTTCCAACGTTTGTATGTTAATAATAAAGAGTCATGTGTACGACAAACAGGATAAACAGGTCAGATAAAAGTCTGTCACGTGTAGAGTCAATAATAATAAAAGGACTGGATATTTTGCCAACATTAGTATGCTAAATTAGCCGATTAAGAATATAGATAAATATGAAAAATAAAAAACAGAGACGCTTTTGAGTAATAATTTCTCCAGCGTTCGCTAATTTAATATTATAAAAAATAACCTTGGATCGATATTGTAATAAGTTATGCATTTTTTCCCTATAAGTGACAAAATATCAAATAATTTCATATCTCTTTGCCTTTCCAGAAGGATGCCAAATGGGTTAGGCAGAGGTGTAGAAATACCTTTTCTATATACTACAAAAGATCCTTTTCCGTTGTACATACGCTTTTGAAGGACTTCTTTCTCCTTAGGTATAATGCATATATATTTGTTTATATACCACTTTAGTGGCAAACAAGCATGCGGCCCGCCTGATGGTAAGCAGTTACCGCCGCCTATGAACGCTTGCAACACCAGGGGTATCACTTGCGCGTTGCCTTTTCACACTCCTCTTGACGAACTCCAAGCTGTACTCTCCAGGAAAAACCTCAACGGGGAGCTCATTCCACATCCTGATACACGCTCGTCGGCTTCGAGTACTCTTAACGTTCCTATCCCATAGGCTATGATAACAGCAGACCACGCAGGTTGGTTTGTTTGTTGCTACATAAATATACTGTTTGCTATATGCATAAGACTCTTTCATAATTTGGGTATTAACAGGTCATTGCGAAAGGATGCGCGGAGCTGGCGTATAGGGGTGTGATTGCGTGGTTGCTATCTGTCGACATCAATGCAGCGTGTAAATAAGAACCGTGGTGGCCGAGTGGTTCGAGTAGACTGTGACACAAAGATCGCAAGTTCGAAGCCCGACTGTACCAGTTTTTCTGACTTAAGTACAGTGATTAGTCACACCACGAGCTTTACGGTTTGGGAAAACATCGAGAGAAAATCTGCATACGTCTGAGAAGCAATGCAAATTGACCTAGTCCCAAACTAGATATATATTAAGGTACAAATATTCGTGTTCATCACACAAATATCTGCCCTCAGCGGGATTCGAACCCGCGACCTCAAGTTTCGCAGTCAGGAGCTCTAACCACTAGACCAGACGGTCGTCGATGGGTATTACTTTATCTAATCTTTGTGTTATATTACAAATATACATATTTCACGTGAGCCAAACCGTGGGACACAGTCAGTCTGTAGGACATTTCTACAATCATATTTGTCTGGTACTGGCTTGCATCTCGTTATCTGATACTGTCACTTAGCTTGACCAATCACTTTTATTTTTACCATCGGAGTGACAATCAATAGGCTTCGAATACAAGTTACGCCATATCATGACATCAACCCGGATATTAACTTTGGCAGACGAACCGAATTGCTATGCAAATGACATTTGCGGTAGCCATTTACAAGATTAAGAGGTCTTTGGTCATATTTACGAATAAACTGCGAGGTTTATTGTGTATGATAAGTTAAATTAATTAGTTTTTCTAGGTATTAATTTTATCTATAAATATACTATAAGTGTGTATATCAGTCGCCGATGCCTATAGTACAGGCTCTGCCTAGTTTAGGGTCAGTTGGCTTTGAGTGAGATGTCCACAATATTATTGTATATTAACATCTATATAAGTGTGTATATCAGTCGCCGATGCCTATAGTACAGGCTCTGCCTAGTTTAGGGTCAGTTGGCTTTGAGTGAGATGTCCACAATATTATTGTATATTAACATCTATATAAGTGTGTATATCAGTCGCCGATGCCTATAGTACAGGCTCTGCCTAGTTTAGGGTCAGTTGGCTTTGTGTGAGATGTCCACAATATTATTGTATATTAACATCTATATAAGTGTGTATATCAGTCGCCGATACCTATAGTACAGGCTCTGCCTAGTTTAGGGTCAGTTGGCTTTGTGTGAGATGTCCACAATATTATTGTATATTAACATCTATATAAGTGTGTATATCAGTCGCCGATGCCTATAGTACAGGCTCTGCCTAGTTTAGGGTCAGTTGGCTTTGTGTGAGATGTCCACAATATTATTGTATATTAACATCTATATAAGTGTGTATATCAGTCGCCGATGCCTATAGTACAGGCTCTGCCTAGTTTAGGGTCAGTTGGCTTTGTGTGAGATGTCCACAATATTATTGTATATTAACATCTATATAAGTGTGTATATCAGTCGCCGATACCTATAGTACAGGCTCTGCCTAGTTTAGGGTCAGTTGGCTTTGTGTGAGATGTCCACAATATTATTGTATATTAACATCTATATAAGTGTGTATATCAGTCGCCGATGCCTATAGTACAGGCTCTGCCTAGTTTAGGGTCAGTTGGCTTTGTGTGAGATGTCCACAATATTATTGTATATTAACATCTATATAAGTGTGTATATCAGTCGCCGATACCTATAGTACAGGCTATGCCTAGTTTAGGGTCAGTTGGCTTTGTGTGAGATGTCCACAATATTATTGTATATTAACATCTATATAAGTGTGTATATCAGTCGCCGATGCCTATAGTACAGGCTCTGCCTAGTTGAGGGTCAGTTGGCTTTGTGTGAGATGTCCACAATATTATTGTATATTAACATCTATATAAGTGTGTATATCAGTCGCCGATGCCTATAGTACAGGCTCTGCCTAGTTTAGGGTCAGTTGGCTTTGTGTGAAATGTCAACAATATTATTGTATATTAACATTTTTATATTGGAGATATTTTAGGTGCCAGATGGCGAGTCCATCGCCGTTTCTCAAGCACGACTATACATCCACCTTCGAATTGCTTCTCAGACGTATGCAGGTTCCCTCTCGATGTTTTCCTTCACCGTAAAGCTCGTGGTGTGACTAATCACTGTACTTAAGTTCAGAATTTTCTCGATATCCACCACACCAAGGCTCAGTTAGTAGACTGGTGGTCACTAGCAGGTAATACCCGATCTGCCTCATGGTAAGCGGTTCTCAAAACGCCAGCTCTTAATGATACGTTGTGTAACTTATTTACGATCTTTTGAGAATCCTTTTCGCTTGCATGTCAAGGCACGTTTGAGAGCAGAAGTGTTCCAAGTAACGCTTTCTCTCTTCAATGTATTAGTGACACTTAATTAACTATACTACTTACAACCAGTGTGTTGCAAACGACAATAAGCGGCGGTAATCGCTTATCAAAGAAAAATATATTGAAAAAATAAAAATATAATTTAAATTTAAAATAGGTTGAGTGGTTCCAGTAGTTGCCTGCGACACAAAGATCGCAAGTTCGAATCCCGAGTGTACCAATGAGAACAGTCATTAGTCACACCACGAGCTTTACGGTGAAGGAAAACATCGAGAGGAAACCTGCATACGTCTGAGAAGCAATTCAAAGGCGTATGTATAGTTGTACCTAAGTATATATCTCTGGCGGAAAGTCGGTGTATGGCTACTATCCTATACACCTCTGCCTACCCCATCGGGGACCCTTGTGGGAAGGCGTGATAATATATATTTGAATTTAAATAGAAACTCCCGTTGAAGTTTTCCCTAGACAGTATGAGGGGTGTGAAAAGATTCCTGCAGGGTCGGCAGCGCGCGAGCCATACCCCTGGTGTTGCAAGCGTCCATAGACCGGTAACCGTTTACCATCAGGCAGGCCACGTTCTTGTTTGCCAGTTTAGTGGTATAAAAATATTGATGAGTATAGTAAGTAATTCAATTAGTTATCTGCAAACTCAGGATTGCAGGTTCAAAACCAGATGGTCTGTACTGATGAGCATAAGTGACGACACGCTGCAAGTTTATGTTTTGTGAATATTATGAGCTATTATTCACTATTAAACGACATTTGACATATTTTTTTTTTATACCACTTGGGTGGCAAACAAGCATGCGGTCCGCCTGATGGTAAGCGATTACCGCCGCCTATGGACGCTTGCAACACCAGGGGTATCACTCGCGCGTTGGCGACCCTGCAGGAATCTTTTCACACCCTTCTTGAAGAACTCCTCAATATTCCTCAATATACACATTTTTCTGATAATCCTTACAAAACATAAACTAGCAAGGTGAATAGATTTTTCTGATGAGAAGTACATTTTCTGAATATAAGTGGATCAACGGGATTTGAACCTGCTACCCCCTCAGGTATGTACTTGGAAGCCTTCTTCATATATTTTTTACAAACAAACTTTAAAAAATGATAAATATATGACATACACCAATATTGGGCTTAGGGTCCAAGTTCTTGGCGGCTAGGGTCCTAGATGAAGGGTCGAGAGAGATAACGAGTGTGATAATAATCATTATTATTATTATTATTACACCAATTCAATGATGGGTATGTCAAGAGTACTCATAAGCGAGCATGTATGAGGAGACTGATGAATGTGGAAGCGAAAGAAGTATGCAGGTCTAGAGAACTGACGCTCTACTCTCTTTGCCTACCCCGTGAGGGACTCGGCGTGATGGTATGTATTTATGTATTAGAATTTTTTATTATTTTTTCATTTTTACTATCCATTGATAATTTTTTTTTTCAATAAATGTTAATCTTTGTATAAGTATATAAAAATAAATGAAAATCCAAGGATTAAATTAATTACTAATTTAGAGAACTGTATTCATCAAAATTAACTTAATTCGTCTATACCCAAATTTCACGTAAAGAAGACATCAACGAGTTGTCAGAAAAAAAAAGTCGCCTAAAATAAATTTAACGTGCTAAAAAAGAAAGAAAATACTGTCTTATTTTAAAAATTATATCAGGCACTATAAGATATAATATGTGCGCACTGTCTCCTATTAAAAAAAATACACAAAAAAATATTTGAAAAAAAAAAAGAAAAACTCACGGGCAATTTTAAACACACGCCACCCCACCACACAGCACAACACTGAACCAGTCCACTTGGAGAAGTGATATTTAAGCGTCACTTTTTAAGTTTTTTTTTTCAAGACGCGCCTGCGCTTACGTCGTACTTGTAACAGCCTTTACCAACTGGATGCAAAGCCTTATATACGACCGTTGATGAAGTAACGCATGACCTCCGATGGAATTCGCATCTTTGCAAACTGTGAATCAGTTATTTATCTCTTATAGGGGTAGGCAGAGGGGTTAAGTGTCCTCTCTGCACTGGTGGGAAAATTTCCATCTGTCAATGTGACAGATGACGGCGCAAAACATTGCGTAAGTCTACGAAATTACATTTTTAATTGATGTCATTTTCTTGTATATCTTCACGCCATCCCACAACGTCTGCAATAGGGTAGACAAAGGTGTAATAAAACCCACATTTCACCTATTTTATATGCAAGTATCAGTGTGACAGATGGAAAAATTTTATCTAATGTATTTGAATTGACATTTAAATCGAACGTTAGTTTTTTTTTTATATTCAATTAAAACGCATAAGAAGTGTTTTCTTAATAATTTCTTGAATATACCACTGCATTTAAATGTATTTAGTATGTATTTGTTTACTTTAAAAAACGCTTAAAGTTTTATTCATTAATTATGGAGATTCAAAGTAACACGGGATCGTGTTTTTTTAGTGTGTGAGAGTGTGATCTGAGCCGTAGTGGTCGATTGGTTCTAGTTGCCCGCAACACAAAGAACGCAAGTTCCAATCCCGACTGTGCCAATGAGTTTCTCTGAAGTAAAGTGATTAGTTCCACCACGGGCTTTACGGTGAAGGAAAACATCGAGAGGAAACCTGCATACATCTGAGAAGACATTCAAAACAGTATAATCGTGCTTGAGCAACGGCGATGAACTCGCCATCTGTCACGTTGGCACCTAATATACCTCTGGCGGAAAGTGGGTGTGTGGGTACTACCTATACATATCTGTCTACCCCTTAGGGGACCCTCGTGGGAAGGCGTGAGTATATACTCTGATTATATACATTTTATATTTTCTATATAAGTTGATATCCAGCCACTGTCCAGTTCCCCTAGTACATTATTTTACTCATAATTACATACATACATATCATCACGAGTCCCTAACAGAATAGACAGAGAGTAAAGAGCGCTTCTCTCTAGACTTACATACCTCTTTCGCTTCGAACGCATTTACCAGTCTCTTCATACATACTCTTGTTTCGAGTACTCTTGACGTTCCCGTCCTTGAGCGTCCGATCGATTTGATCCCGATAGTTGGACCGTGGTCTTCCTCTGCCTCTTCTTGCACACTTTCGCTTTGAATATCTGTTTCGTATCTATATAAGTAGATATATGTTTATCATTATCCAGTTCTCCAAGTACAGTATTTTTATTATAATACATACATATAATCACGCCTCTTTCCCGTGGGGTAGGCAGAGCTTCTTCCCACTTGCTACGATTCTTACATACTTGTTTCGCTTCGTCCACTTTAATTATTCCCTTCATACATGCTCTTCGGTTTAGGGTACTCTTGACCTGGCCTTTTTTCAGACTATTTTCAAGTTTGTATAAAATAAACATTTAAATATTCATTCAATTGTTGTAAACTCAGTAGCGTTTATAAATAAGCGGCCTGTACCGCTTTTTTGAACCCGGATTGTTGTGGGCGAACCGAACATAGCTCTGAGAATTCTTAAACACATCACTTACAACCTCCAATGGAGATACGCTTCGTAAAAAAATTGTTCATCCTCTATGTATAGTACTTAATTGTATCCGCAATTCCAAGGCATTCATGAATAAAGCTTTTTTAAGGTACTATACGGTTTTTACGTTTAATTACGAATAAGTTGTTCGCGAGGATAGCTTTGAGTCTACGTTTGAGAAGATATTCAATGTCGTATGTATAGTCGTGCTTGAATAACGGCGTTCTCCTAACACCTATTTCGGCGAAAAGAGGTTATGTGTGCTACACATCCCTCTTTCTCTTTCTCACTCTTTCGGGGACCCTTGTGGGAAGACGTGATGACATATCTACACAAATAAATAAAATTGGAGTGCCTGTTTGTAATATTAAAATAACCGCTTTTTGCGTAATGCATATGGATGTATAGGTGCGTTGGTTCCGGCTAATCTCTGAAACGGCCCGACCGATTTTGGCAGGATTCACTGGCAGATAGCTGCTGTAATGAGGAGTAACTTTGCTACTTTTATTTTAGCCAGTGAATCATGTTTTATTATTTAAATTCTTACGCGGACGAAGTCGCGCACACAGCTAGTATATATATATATATATATATATATATATATATATATATATATATATATATATATATTTGATGCGAAAGTCGTTTATAAGCCTAGGAAGAAATTGCGCTCTATTATATCTGTCCACTGCGTGAGGGACTCGGCGTGATGACAAAAGTATTCACATGCCTTCCGACAAGGGTCCCTAAAGGGGTAGGCAGAAGCGTAAAACAACACCGCCTGAAATATATTTAAGAGCCAACGTGACAGATAGCGAGTCCATCGCCGTTACTCAAGCATTATACATACGTCTTTGAATGTCGTCTCAAACGTATGCAGGTTTACTCTCGACGTTTCCTTCTACGTAAGTAAAAAAACTAATTGGTACAGTCGGGATTGAAACTTGCAATCTTTGTGTTGCAGGCGACTCCAACCACTCGGCCACCACGGCATTAATTAAATTACTATTTCTCTTTATAACTTGTACATATGTAAGTATATTTATGTAAATGTTATTGTATGTAAAGTAGGTATATGTTTCGTATTTATTTATTTAGATAATATTTGTCCCATTCGGTGTCGAGACCCTTGGTCCGTGGGGTCCTAGTGCCACAAAGCTATTTAAAGAAATAGCAAAAAGGTTGGTCGACATCACAGGAGACCGAACAAAGAATTAGCCTAGCTATTCAAAGGGGGGACGCTGCCAGTATCTTCGGAACCCTGCCTAAAGGGACTCCTTTTAACAATATTTTTTAGTTATTATATTATTACATACATACATACATATCATCACGCCAAGTCCCTAACGGGGTAGGCAGAGAGTATAGAGTTCTCTCTAGACTTACATACCTCTTTCGCTTCGTCCACATTCATCAGTCTCTTCATACATGCTCGTCGGTTTCGAGTACTCTTAACGTTCCCGTCCTATTATATTATTATTGCTTTAATTAACGTTTATTGTCTATTATTTAATTTGTCAATAATTTTTAAATGTTGCCTTGGAGAAGAACAATTAACTCTCAAAGAAAATAGCAAATTTCTTTAATAACAGCGGAGTGTAGAGACTATCTGCTATTTTGAATCGAATCAATTTAACATTTATATCAATTAGAACAGAGACGATTTCAGATGATTTTTATTTAGATTGCTTAGTATATGTATATTATAGTAAATATGTATATTTCATCCGCTCAACTATCACACCTACCTTTTTTTCTCTATTTCTTTTCTCTCTTCACTTGGTTGCCAGGAAGAGATCGCTTTTGCGATAAGGCCGCCTATTGTGCGTATTACATGTTTTTCTCTGTCTTTTGTCATCCTATTTCTTTGTATGTGTGTGTGTGTGTACAATAAAGAATATTATTATTATTCTTTATTTCAAATACATCTTATAGATTACATTTTTAAATATATATATATATATAAAAACATATTTAAAAATATAAAATATAGGGGCCCACCGGTATCAGGATCAGGGTCCAAGGTACCGGTGGCTAGGGTCCCAAAGAAAGAAATCTCCTCACAATACGTGCCGTTTCGAGCAGTACTGCTTTCTGCATCAGGCACTTGATCCAACTGTCTAACGAGAGCCTCTTGAGGTGTTGGTCGAGGCTCTTTGCCATTAGGCCATTGGCCGTTATTACTATCGGCACAATGATTGCAGAGTCCACATCCCACATGCTGACAATCTCGTGAGCCAAGTCCAAATATTTAATTTGTTTGTTTATTATTATTATTATTACATTAATTAAATTGTATACCAATATGATAGAACGTTCGCTAATTGATTGGTCATTAATATTGTTGTGGTACTGTCACGGTCATAATACATCCGTACGCGTCATGTTACATGCATTGCTTTGTCCTACAGTACAGTCGGGGAGAGAATTGCTAAGGGAGAATTCTTATAAACCTTATTCACAATGAAATACGGCCGTCTGGTCTAGTGGCTAGAACTCCTGACTGCAAAACTCTTGGTCGCGGGTTCGATTCCCGCTGTGGACAGATATTTGTGTGATGATCGCATGTATTTATGTATATATCTATATATATAAGTAAACATATCGTTGTCTAGTTACTATAGCACAAGCTTTGATGACTTTGGGACTAGGTCAATATGTGTGGAATTGTCCCAGGGTATTATTATTATTATTATATGAAAAACAAAAACTTCATTCATACATTGTCACGCTGAGGCCCTGATGGGGTAGGCAGGTAGAGAAAAGCGCAAGTTCTCTCTAAACTTACAGACCACTTTATGCTTAACGTGACAGATGGCGACTCCATCGCCGTTACTCAAGCACGACTATACATACGCCTTTGAATTTATTCTCAGACGTATGCAGGTTTCCTCTCGATGTTTTCCTTCACCGTAAAGCTCGTGGTGTGACTAATCACTGTACTTAAGTTCAGGAAAACTCATTGGTACAGTCGGGATTCGAACTTGCGATCTTTGTGTCGCAGGCAACTACTCGAATCACTCGGCCACCACGGCTCTTATAGGTAAATAGAATAATTGTCCCAAATCACGCGGAAGGGTGCCAAGAAGACGGCATTTATTCTCGTTTATTTTTCCTTTTTCGTCAAAGCATAAATATTATCTCGAAGCTATTTTACAATATGACCTTTGCAAAACGACTATCGCACTTTTTGCCTCGACTGTCTCGTTTCTCATCGCGCTATGATTCGAAACATCCACAATTTCACAGTAAGCGGATGAAGCGTAGGGAAAACCAGTGATTAAATTCACATATGTGAATAAAATTAGCAAGTATGGAGAGACTGATGAATGTGGACGAAGCGAGGTATTTAAGTCTAGAGAGAACTGGCGCTCTATACTCTCTGCCTGCATCGTGAAGGACTCGGCGTGATGATATAATGTTGATAATAAAACATTCCTCATGAGAGGAAACCTGCATACGTCTGAGAAGAAATTCAAAGGCGTATGTATAGTCGTGCTTGAGTAACGGCGATGGACTCGCCATCTGTCACGTTAGCACCTAATATACCTCTGACGGAAAGTGGGTGTGTGGGTATTACCTATCTGCCTACCCCTTCGGGGACCCTTATGGGAAGGCGTGAGGATAAATTATAGTATTATTATTATTATATAACACAGAGCTAACTGTATATGGCATTAATATGACACACAATGAGATAAGTTATAATGCACTGATTCATATTGAGTAACCGTGGTAAATGGAGGCTTAACCATGTCCTGCGGAGGATTGACTCAGGCCCCACAGCCTTCGGATTCCGTATGATTCACAATTGGGAGAGATTATTATATCATTATATCTGGGTCAGACTTAGGGCTAAACGAATTTATCTTATACAGTGGCCCGTCCCGGCTTCGCACGGGTGGACATTTGTACATTTTATTTTTCTTGCAATTAAAATAGTCTATAATAATCAGTGATAACGTAGCATTCAAATAGTGAAAGAATTTTTAAAATTGGTCCAGTATTTTTGGAGCCAATTCCTTACAAACATACTTACCTACATACAAATCTTTCCTCTTTATAATATTACTAGCTTATGCCCGCGGCTTCGCCCGCGTGGAGTTCGAAAAAGATGACAGATGGCGAGTCCATCGCCGATACTCAAGCACGACTATACATACGCCTTTGAATTGCTTCTGAGACGTATGTAGGTTTGCTCTCGATGTTTTCCTTCACAGTAAAGCTCGTGGTGTGACTAATCACTGTACTTAAATTCAGAAAAACTCATTGGTACAATCGGGATTCGAACTTGCGATCTTTGTGTCGCAGGCAACTACTCGAACCACTCAGCCACCACGGCTTTGATTTTATTTTCTAGTTACCATAACACAAGCTTTGCTTAATTTGGCACACACATATTGTGTGTGGAATTGTCCCAAGGTATTTAATATTTGTTTATATAACTATACACCTCTGCCTACCCCTTCGGGGAGGCTTGAGGCGTGAGGCTTGATATAACTAAGCTTTATGTGTACGAGCGGAGCTGGGTTGGATTACTATTATTAACCAGATCACACTAGTCAGTGTTTAAAGACGACATCCCGGTGAGTTTCTGCATTTATCATGACTAATTTTGATAAGTTCTGTCTCTTTAGTTGCTTGGAAGAGCGACTTTGCATTCTAATACAAACCGGACGACCTTCAAATCTCCAGTGATTCAGAAATGGAGAAATGGATTCGGCCTTATTTAAGGTTATTGTAGAGGAAAACCAAAGACACTTAATACACAATGTAATACGCATGATAAGATTATTATAATTACATCTTGGGAAAATTCCACACAAATTGATCGAGTTTTAGTCTAAGCAAAGCTTGTACTATTGGAACTGGACGACGATATACATACTTATATAGACAGGCAATTCCACACAAATTGACCTAGTCCCAAACTAAGCAAAGCTTGTACTATGGGCACTGGACAACGATATTCATACTTATATAGATAGGCAATTCCACACAAATTGACCTAGTCCCAAACTAAGCAAAACTTGTACTATGGGAACTGGACAACGATATACATACTTATATAGATAGGCAATTCCACACAAATTGACCTAGTCCCAAACTAAGCAAAACTTGTACTATGGGAACTGGACAACGATATACATACTTATATAGATAGGCAATTCCACACAAATTGACCTAGTCCCAAACTAAGCAAAGCTTGTACTGTGGGAACTGGACAACGATATACATACTTATATAGACAGGCAATTCCACACAAATTGACCTAGTCCCAAACTAAGCAAAGCTTGTACTATGGGAACTGGACGAAGATGAAGACATTGTTGACTAGTTAAAAATGTAAATTTGTGTGGAATTGTCCCAAGGTATTTTATTTATTTATCATCACCATCATCATATCATCACGCCGAGTCCCTAACGGGGTAGGGAGAGAGGTATTTATTTAAGGTATGTTTATTTCATAATAAATAGTTTTATATACAAAGGCGCCAAAAAAATTAAGAATTTATCACCTCGGCCTGAAAAACTTATGAAACAAATTTGTCACCAGATTTATTTACTCAACTCGCATTGGTTGCATAGTCGTGGGGTTTATACCCACGTGTCGTGTTTGGGAGGTCTTAAGTGAATTTATAAACAATCCGCGATAATTTTCCTTGGATTTATCAAAATATGATCCTATTACAAATATATTTATTATAAACTAACCACGTGAGAGCCGTGGTGGCCGAGTGGTTCGAGCAATTGCCTGCGACTCAAAGGTCGCAAGTTCGAATCCCGACTGTACTAATGAGTTTTTCTGTACTTAACTACAGTGATTAGTCACACCACGAGCTTTACGGTGAAGGAAAACATCGAGAGGAAACCTGCATACGTCTGAGAAGAAATTCAAAGGCGTATGTATAGTCGTGCTTGAGCAACAGCGATGGACTCGCCATCTGTGGCGTTGGCACCTAATATACCTCTGGTGGAAAGTGGGTGTGTGGGTAGTACCTATACACCTCTGCTTACCCCTTCGGGGACCCTTGTGGGAAGGCGTGAGGATAACTAACCCGCCCCGCCTTCGCACGGGTGCAATATAGATAACAATAATATTTAAAAGATCAGAATTGTTACTGTGGGTTATCCTTTAGAGATAAATATATACCATCGCAGACTTTGTTATCAATCTTTCTAAGATATACAATTCCGTAGTACATTAATTTGATCTATCTCGTAAGGTTTAGCCCGGGTATGTGATTTAGGCGCACAAAAATATGTTTGTTATAAAACTTAGAATTTTTATGTTTTTCTGTTCTCTATCTATTGTTGAAAACTGCATCAAAACCCGTTGAATAGTTTCAAGATTTAAGGAGCGAACAGCGGAAGCGACTACATTTTATACTATGTAAAGATATTATAAAACATTCCTATAAACATTCGTTTATAGGAATGTTTATACCTCGGTAACTCAAATAACTAAATTTTGCACAGACTTAGATTATTAGCTGCGTAAACATTGATCTGGGTTCTTGTTTACCTCTGTCCAGCGTTATCTCTTTGACCTCCCTATACCCCATGATGGACCCCTTTATTTTAAGAGATGGGCTCTTGTCGACATCTCTGATGCAACTCCTTCCATTTGCCTCCGTCCAGCGCATTCTGTTTGACCTCCCTATACGCCATGACAGACACCTTTGCTTTAAGAGCTGGCCTCTTGTCGGCGTCTCTGATGCATCTCCTTCCATTTGCCTCTGTCCAGCGCATTCTGTTTGACCTCCCTATACGCCATGACAGACACCTTCGCTTTAAGAGCTGGCCTCTTGTCGGCGTCTTTGATGCAACTCCTTCCATTTGCTTCTGTCCAGCGCAATCTCTTTGACCTCCCTATACGCCATGACAGACACCTTTGCTTTAAGAGCTGGCCTCTTGTCGGCGTCTCTGATGCAACTCCTTCCATTTGCCTCTGCCCAGCGCAATCTCTTTGACCTCTCTATACGCCTTGACAGACACCTTTGCTTTAAGAGCTGGCCTCTTGTCGGTGTCTCTGATGCAACTCCTTCCATTTGGCTCTGTCCAGCGCAATCTCTTTGACCTCCCTATACGGCTGACACCTTTGCTTTAAGAGCTGGCCTCTTGTCGGTGTCTCTGATGCAACTCCTTCCATTTGTCTCTGTCCAGCGCAATCTCTTTGACATCCCTATACGTCATGATAGTCACCTTTGCTTTAAGAGCTGGCCTCTTGTCGGCGTCTCTGATGCAACTCCTTCCATTTGCCTCTGTCCAGCGCAATCTCTTTGACCTCTCTATAAGCCATGACAGATACCTTCGCTTGTCGGCGTCTCTGGTGTCCCTTCAACGCCAAGCTTAATTCAATTAGCATCTTTTCCACCTAATCATACAGACGCTAATTTTGCGTTTTCTCCACAATATCATTTGGATTTTGTCTGAAACTTTGTCTTGTTTAAGTAATATCGACAGGATGTCGCTTGTTAACGAAAATTTCTCTGTCTGGCCTTGTAGCGTCCTTGTATTGACGCATTTAGCATGCGTCGGCTCGTATGTGGGCGATGACACGGTGCGCGCATAAGTACTTCTTGCTACGTGTCAAGGTTTTTCTTTTTTTTTAAACCTAATCGACTCCTCGCCTAACCAGACTGGTCTGAATCATTATTTTTAATAAACAGACAATAATAATATAATAATAATAAATACCTGTGACAATTCCACACAAATTGACCTAGTCCCAAATTAAGCAAAGCTTGTGTTATGGCAACTAGACAACGATATATTTACTTATAAAGATAGATATATACTTAAATACAT
The DNA here is from genome assembly GCA_945859725.1 of Drepana falcataria. Classification (NCBI taxonomy): domain Eukaryota; kingdom Metazoa; phylum Arthropoda; class Insecta; order Lepidoptera; family Drepanidae; genus Drepana; species Drepana falcataria. Next base: position 4,649,523 of record OX243950.1, on the reverse strand, counting down.
AGGACATCCAAGACTAAGGTTATTCGTGTTCATCACACAAATATCTGCCCTCAGCGGGATTCGAACCCGCGACCTCAAGTTTCGCAGTCAGGAGCTCTAACCACTAGACCAGACGGCCGTCTGTCATTGTCAATCACTGTCATATACGGAAGCTTACTTGACGAAAGAGATAAGCAAAGCGAAAGTGAGTGCAAGAAGACGCAGAGGAAGACCACGTTCCAACTGACTAGATCAAATCGATCGGACGCTCAAGGACGGGAACGTCAAGAGTACTCGAAACAAGAGCATGTATGAAGAGACTGATGAATGAGGACGAAGCGAAAGAGGTATGTAAGTCTAGAGAGAACTGGCGCTCTATACTCTCTGCCTACCCCGTTAGGGACCTGGCGTGATGACCTGGATAAATGCCACACGCATAGCGTGTGGCATTTATATTTCCAACTTTAATGGGTGAGCGTGGGGGAGTGCAATTACAGTTTAATTTTGTCTGTCTGATGATTAGATCACAAATATTCCTCACGCCTTCCCACAAGGACCCCGAAGGGGTAGGGAGAGGTGTATTAGGTGCCAACGTGACAGATGGCGAGTCCATCGCCGTTACTCAAGCACGACTATACATACGCCTTTGAATTTCTTCTCAGACGTATGCAGGTTTGCGTCGCAGGCAACTGCTCGAACCACTCGGCCACCACGTCTTACAAATATTCGAATAACCTTTACGTCTACTATCACTACTTCGACTTACACGTCACGTTGTGCCAGAGACACTGTGAAATTCCTCTAAGGAACCTTAGCTACGACCGGGGCTTCACCCGCGTAAAATGTTAATAATATTGGTAGATTTTCAAAGATACTCAATCTAATCTTACTGAATTTGACATCACCACAGTTGGCTTTGTGTGAGATGTCCACAATATTATTGTATATTAACATCTGTATAAGTGTGTATATCAGTCGCCGATACCGATAGTACAGGCTCTGCCTAGTTTAGGGTCAGTTGGCTTTGTGTGAGATGCGGACAATATTATTGTATATTAACATCTGTATAAGTGTGTATATCAGTCGCCGATGCCTATAGTACAGGCTCTGCCTAGTTTAGGGTCAGTTGGCTTTGTGTGAGATGTCCACAATATTATTGTATATTAACATCTGTATAAGTGTGTATATCAGTCGCCGATGCCTATAGTACAGGCTCTGCCTAGTTTAGGGTCAGTTGGCTTTGTGTGAGATGTCCACAATATTATTGTATATTAACATCTGTATGAGTGTGTATATCAGTCGCCGATGCCTATAGTACAGGCTCTGCCTAGTTTAGGGTCAGTTGGCTTTGTGTGAGATGTCCACAATATTATTGTATATTAACATCTATATAAGTGTGTATATCAGTCGCCGATGCCTATAGTACAGGCTCTGCCTAGTTTAGGGTCAGTTGGCTTTGTGTGAGATGTCCACAATATTATTGTATATTAACATCTATATAAGTGTGTATATCAGTCGCCGATACCTATAGCATAGTATAAAGAAGAGGAAGTAGGCTATCTCCGGCCCAATTCGCGATATAATTGCCTACTGTCTTAGGGTTGTCACTTTTTGCTAAATATTAGGCGCGGCTGTTCGCGCTTCGCTAGCAACCGCATGAACAGCGGCAATTAGGTATCTATAATAAAAAATGAATAAAGTGAATGAAATATTATCATTAAAAGAAATAAAAACAACATTAAAAACTAACGACTGTCTCTTAGACTATAATCGAATTTGTTGTTATGATTCGAACTTTGTTTTATATGTATTTGATTTACTATTAGTCAATTAGGTACTCGTACATACTTATTTTGAATTACGATTTTCTGTAAGTAGGTAGGTACTTAGTTACTATACCTACAATACTGAGAAATCGGCATAACTAAACGTAAACAAAGAAATAGCGGCAAACCAATTGCCAGATCAAAAGTACCTAATACATTCTAGTAGGAAATTAGGCCTACCTACCTACTTCCTGTGTGATAGAAAACTAATACAAACAAAAAATATGTAAGTACGTAGGTATCTCATCATCAAGTAAAATTATATTATGCTAGATTAAGTGACTAACTTACCTTTCCTGTTCAATAGGTAATCTGAACAGAGACAGGTCTGGAATCGATGAATTATTAAGACACCCAAACACACAGCAATACGTTCTTCTGCGATTATCAGACATTTTGATGATGATATTGATGAATAAACCATTTAGCGGTGCCGAAAAGCCGTGACGCGCGTGCGAACCTTGTGCAGTGTTAGCCCCGACTGGCGCACTGAGAAACGGGTCGAGATTTTGTTAAAGTGTGCGTGCGTCGACACATAGATACAATAGCGCACACATACAAGCCGCGCGCGGTGCGTTTGTATGAAGATAACCTACTTCTCTTCTTTATACTATGCCTATAGTACAGGCTCTGCCTAGTTTAGGGTCAGTTGGCTTTGTGTGAGATGTCCACAATATTATTGTATATTAACATCTGTATAAGTGTGTATATCAGTCACCGATGCCTATATATAGTACAGGCTCTGCCTAGTTTAGGGTCAGTTGGCTTTGTGTGAGATGTCCACAATATTATTGTATATTAACATCTGTATGAGTGTGTATATCAGTCGCCGATGCCTATAGTACAGGCTCTGCCTAGTTTAGGGTCAGTTGGCTTTGTGTGAGATGTCCACAATATTATTGTATATTAACATCTGTATGAGTGTGTATATCAGTCGCCGATGCCTATAGTACAGGCTCTGCCTAGTTTAGGGTCAGTTGGCTTTGTGTGAGATGTCCACAATATTATTGTATATTAACATCTGTATGAGTGTGTATATCAGTCGCCGATGCCTATAGTACAGGCTCTGCCTAGTTTAGGGTCAGTTGGCTTTGTGTGAGATGTCCACAATATTATTGTATATTAACATCTGTATAAGTGTGTATATCAGTCACCGATGCCTATAGTACAGGCTCTGCCTAGTTTAGGGTCAGTTGGCTTTGTGTGAGATGTCCACAATATTATTGTATATTAACATCTGTATGAGTGTGTATATCAGTCGCCGATGCCTATAGTACAGGCTCTGCCTAGTTTAGGGTCAGTTGGCTTTGTGTGAGATGTCCACAATATTATTGTATATTAACATCTGTATGAGTGTGTATATCAGTCGCCGATGCCTATAGTACAGGCTCTGCCTAGTTTAGGGTCAGTTGGCTTTGTGTGAGATGTCCACAATATTATTGTATATTAACATCTGTATGAGTGTGTATATCAGTCGCCGATGCCTATAGTACAGGCTCTGCCTAGTTTAGGGTCAGTTGGCTTTGTGTGAGATGTCCACAATATTATTGTATATTAACATCTGTATAAGTGTGTATATCAGTCGCCGATGCCTATAGTACAGGCTCTGCCTAGTTTAGGGTCAGTTGGCTTTGTGTGAGATGTCCACAATATTATTGTATATTAACATCTGTATAAGTGTGTATATCAGTCGCCGATGCCTATAGTACAGGCTCTGCCTAGTTTAGGGTCAGTTGGCTTTGTGTGAGATGTCCACAATATTATTGTATATTAACATCTGTATGAGTGTGTATATCAGTCGCCGATGCCTATAGTACAGGCTCTGCCTAGTTTAGGGTCAGTTGGCTTTGTGTGAGATGTCCACAATATTATTGTATATTAACATCTGTATGAGTGTGTATATCAGTCGCCGATGCCTATAGTACAGGCTCTGCCTAGTTTAGGGTCAGTTGGCTTTGTGTGAGATGTCCACAATATTATTGTATATTAACATCTGTATAAGTGTGTATATCAGTCGCCGATGCCTATAGTACAGGCTCTGCCTAGTTTAGGGTCAGTTGGCTTTGTATGAGATGTCCACAATATTATTGTATATTAACATCTGTATGAGTGTGTATATCAGTCGCCGATGTGGACAATGTAGTTTGAACGATATAAATTAACCAGTGAAGGTGGCAACCTGCTTGCCTATTCTTCCATAATGCCGGAACTCCTCAAATTATGTAGATACAATTAATTTTTCATTACAACACTACAATTAATCGCTTCCCCTATAATTATACTCTATGGCTGACATATTTAATAAGATAATGTCTTATTAGTGTCCGCAAAAACAATGGCATATCTAATTAGTATAATTATTCGATTCCTTATCTGTGGAAGAAAAAATATACAGACTGTGTAGAGATGTGTTATTGATGTACATCTAGGGATCGGAATGTGGATTTGTTTGTACTTAAGGATTGAGTACCTACTATTCGTACTATAACGAAAATGTACTTACAGTAAGTGCTTGAGAAACGGCGATGGACTCGCCATCTGTCACGTTGACACTTAAGATATAGCTCTGGCGGAAAGTGGGTGTGTGAGTACTACCTATATACCTACCTCTGCCTACCCCATCGGGGACCCTTGTGAGAAGGCGTGAGGCTCTGAAGTAACGGAAATATTATATTATATGTTATTATATACTAGCCGTGGTGGCCGAGTGGTTCGAGCAGTTGCCTGCGACACAAAGATCGCAAGTTCGAATCCCGACTGTACCAATGAGTTCTTTCTGAACTTAAGTACAGTGATAAGACAAACCACGAGCTTTACGGTGAAGGAAAACATCGAGAGGGAACCTGTTCCAACTACCTAGATCAAATCGATCGGACGCTCAAGGACGGGAACGTCAAGAGTACTCGAAACATGAGCATGTATGAAGAGACTGATAAATGTGGACGAAGCGAAACAGGTATATATCTAGAGAGAACTGGTGCTCTATACTCTCTGCCTTCCCTGTTGGGGACTCGGCGTGATGATAATTATGTATGTACTAGCGGCCCGTCTCGGCTTCGCACGGGTGGACATTTATTTTTTAAACATTTTTGCATAAAAAATATTTTTCTCTTGCAATTAAAATAGCCTATATTAATCAGTGATAATGTAGGTGGTGTTGTTGTAATTTTCATTCAAATGGTGAAAGAATTTTTAAAATCGGTCCAGTACTCTTTGAGCCAATTCCTCACAAACATACTTACATACAAATCTTTCCTCTTAATAATATATGTACATAGGGTCAGAAAAACTTATTGTCACAATCGTGATTCGAACTTACAAGTTTGCATTGTGGACCAATCGGCCACCACGGCTCTTTTCAATACGATCAAGATATTCGTTGGCGACAAACTATTGCAATATTTTGTCCCAAGATGTTGGTCACGATCACCCAATTCGTTATCTGACAAACCCATTCAACCTGTCATCATATCAACCTTTAGTGCGTCTAAATTCATCCATATTTCAACTCCGAGAGACATTTAAAAGGCAAACAAAGTATTAGATATGATTTACTTATCGCAAGTAATACAAATATTTAGTTTGATAAATATATCTCCAATCTTTTGTAATGTCAAGGCAAATGCGATGTATTTGATCCGGGTCATTAAATGTAGGAATATTCGATAAAAGGTTAACCTTTTATGGTAATGTTCAAAGGTTTGGGCTTAAAGAAAGATTGACGAAACATATATTCAATACGAAAGTGTGTCCAAGAAGAGGCAGAAGAAGGCCACGTTCCAACTACCTGGATCAAATCGATCAGACTCTCAAGGACGGGAACGTAGAGTGCTCGAAACCGACGAGCATGTATGTAGAGACTGATGAATGTGTGTCTAGAGAGAACTGGTGCTCTACTCTCTCTGCCTGCCCATGAGGAATTCGGCCTGATGATAGATAGGTATTAAACCCTGTCAGGCTGTGACGTGTGTTTCAGCAAACCAAGTATTATTAAGTAAGCAAACTTTATCACCTGAGTTCAATGATTAATTCATCGGAAATATATATAATTAGCTGTCACGCCCAGCATCGCTCGGGTGAAAAAAAATATGTTTGGGTTGGACAACCCTAATCACTTAGGGGTATGAAAAATAGATGTTGGCCGATTCTTAGTCCTACTGAATATGCATACAAAATTTCATACAAATCGGTCCAGCCGTTTCGGAGAAGTATGGTAACAAAAATTGTGACACGAGAATTTTATATATAAGATATACATACATACATACATACATATCATCACGCCAAGTCCCTAACGGGGTAGGCAGAGAGTATAGAGCGCCAGTTCTCTCTAGACTTACATACCTCTTTCGCTTCGTCCACATTCATCAGTCTCTTCATACATGCTCGTCGGTTTCGAGTACTCTTAACGTTCCCGTCCTTGAGAGTCCGATCTATTTGATCCAGATAGTTGGAACGTGGCCTTCCTCTGCCTCTTCTTGCACACACTTTTGCTTTGTATATCTGTTTCGTCAATCTTTCTTCACTCATCCTTTCTATGTGTCCAAACCAACGTAACATGCCTTTCTTCATCTTTACAATCACGCCCTCATTCACGCCAGTTGATTTGCGAATCTCTTCATTGCGGATTCGATCTAATATCGTTACGCCGCACATTTTTCGAAGAGATCGCATCTCGACTGCATTCAAGCTATTTTCATACTTCCTCTGACATACCCAGGATTCGCTGCCATACAATAAGGTAGGTACCAATATCGCGTTGTGGACAGCAACTCGAGCATTCTTGCTCAGACTTTTACTGCCCATCAACGCCGACATGGCTCCATTCACCTTATTTCCGGCAGTTATCCTTCTTTCAATATCTTTTTCATACTTTCCATCTCGTGTGAACATGCTTCCAAGATATACAAATTCATTCACTTGCTCTAGAATTTGCCCATTTACCGATATTGCACACTCGGTCACTTGTTCATCTCTTTCGAATACCAGAACCTTAGTCTTGCCAGCGTTTAGGCGCAGCCCCTTCTTTTCACATTCTTCTTTCATTATGGTAACTAGTGACTGCAGTTCGCCCTCTGATGACGCCAGTAAAACCGCGTCATCGGCGTATAGTAGGCAGTTGACCACTAAGTTTCCCATTTTCACTCCACATCCGTTCGTTCTTAGTGCTCTCAGACAGTTATCTAGATATATAATGAACAGCCAGGCAGACATGATACACCCTTGTTTGACCCCCGACTTCACATCAAACCAGGGTGACATCTCACCGTTAACCCTAACGCACGCCTCGCTATCACTATAGAGTGATTTCACGGCATGCAGTAGGGAACTGCTCACTCCATATCCAGGCAACACGTCCCAGAGTTCCTTTCGTACGACTCTATCAAATGCCTTCTCTAAGTCGACGAAAGCGCAGAAAACCCTTTGGTTAATATCCAAAAACTTTTCCGCGATTCCGCGAAGCGAGAAGGTTTGATCCATACATCCTCTTCCTGGTCTAAATCCACCTTGGGATTCCCAGAGAAACCTTTCGGATCGCTCTTGCATTCTTATCGTCAGGATCTTCGTGTACACTTTACTAGCTAAGCTGACCAAGCTGATGGCTCTGTAGTTGGAGCAGTCCAATCGTGATCCCTTTCCTTTATAGAAAGGCACGATGACTGCTAGCCTCCAGTCGTCCGGAACATCACCCTTTTCCCAGCAAAGATTGCATAGCAAATAGATGACGTCCCAGACCGCTGGTCCACCGTACTTGATCATCTCAGCCGTAATCCCATCTATTCCCGCAGCTTTTCCACATTTCAGACTTCTTATCGCACTTACAATCTCTCCCATACTTATTTTATCCGCTATAGGATCCTCGACAGATTCTGTTGGAGGCAGCTCTATGAGTAGATCAGCGGCATCATCATCATACATATCTTTGTAGAATTCACTCCATCGCCTGAGGACGTCAGTTTTGTCAGTAAGTATGTCATTGTCCTTCGAAATAATCACATTCATCCTACTACTGGCTGTAACACAATTTCTGGACTTCTTAACTTCTCTCCAAAAAAGTTTTGCATTGTCCTTGAAATTATGCGACAGTTTTTCGTCTACAGTCATTTGGAACCTCTCACGCTTCTGAGCTATTATCTCTTTCGTACGATTTTTATATTTCTTTCATCGCGATTTTTATATTTCGCGATATTTTTCTTTCATCTTTTCTTTCATACTTTCACTTGAGCTGGACATAGCCAAAATGTCTTGCCTTGCATCCTTCTTCTTTTTAACTTCTTCTTTCACTTCATCATCCCACCAACCATCGCCATTTTTGGTTGTCCGCCCTTTCGACATGCCACAAACCTCTTTCGCGGCGCATAAAATGCTGGACTTAAGGAACTGCCAACAAACATCGACACTCTCAAACACATCTTTCGGTGGACAGGCTAGCTGTTCAGATACCCTTTCTTGATATCTGTCTCTAATAGCCGCATCTTGAAGCCTCCAGCTTTTGATGCGGTCTGCGACTGCAGAACAGGGACCCCCAGCGCGGGATCGCCAGCCCGCGAACAGACCTCTTATCCTAGTTATAACTAGGAAGTGGTCCGTTCCCAGGTCAGCTCCCCTATATACCCTGGTGTCCATTACCTGTGTTCTGAGTCGCTGATCTATTAGAAACAGATCTATCATGCTTTATGCATGCATATAAGATATACAAAATCCTAAATTCGGGAAATTCGTTCTTGCGTAAAATGGGATGTTTTGTTCTTGCGTTAGGGGTTATTCGAAAGGGTAGGCAGAGGTATGTAGTAGAGACACGCCCACTTTTAGCCAGGTATATATTTTAAGTTCCAATGTGGCAGTTGGCGACTCAAACTCATGTACATACATACGCTTTGAATGTCTTCTCAGAGGTATGCAGGTTTCCTCTCGATGTTTTCCTTCACCGTAAAGCTCGTGGTGTGACTAATCACTGTACTTAAGTGCTTAAAACTCAGCCAAATGAAGGCTTATTAATAATTACAAGTATCTTTGGCGAGTTAAGTTTGTTTTGATCTAAGATTATGTACGGAAATTGTATTACCAGCGGGTATTCATTGATAATCCAGTTTCATGCTTATATATATGTAAATAGACGACAAAATTAGTTGAATATGTGCGAGATAAAATCTTAACAGAATGATTTATATCTGATTTGAATGATGTCTCCTTGAAGGTAGGTTTATACGACACTGTGACGTGGATAATTTAATTAATAAGAGATTCGCAAAACAACTGGCGTGAACGAGAGTGTGATTGTGGAGATGAAGAAAGGCATATTACGTTGGTTAGGACATATAGAAAGGAAATATACGAAGCAAAAGTGTGTGCAAGAAGAGGCAGAGGAAGACCACGTTCCAACTATCTAGATCAAATCGTTCGGACACTTAAGAAAGGGAACGTCAAGAGTACTCGAAACCGACGAGTATTTATGTAGAGACTGGTGAATGTGGAAATGCGAAATGGGGAATGCGAAAGAGGTATGTATGTCTAGAGAGAACTAGAGTTCTACACTCTTTGCCTACCCCGTAAGTGTACAAACAATATAAATGCAAAGGTTTGTGAGGATATTTGCTTCTCAATCAGGTTAGAAAAGCTGATTTCAATTGGATGAAATTTGGCAGAGACAAACTGTTAACTGGATTAACTCATAGAATATGTTTAATTGTAGAAAAACATCTGCCAATAAATAAAAAAATGGGCATAACTTGCCTCTGAATCGTTTAGTATAAACAGACCTTAAGGGGGTAACGACCTGATTACTGACACGTAAAATATTAGCTTGATTAATTTGGATTAACATAGAATGGATTGTAATCATAGCTTGGTTTAATATGCATATATAGAGAAGCTGACCGATTGACGAATAGTTGCTTGCCGGCAAGTCCATCGCCGTTTCCCAAGCACGACAATACAAGCCTTTGAATGTCTTCTCAGACGTATGCAGGTTTCCTCTCGATGTTTTCCTTCAACGTAAAGTTCGCGGTGTGACTAATTTGTTGTGTGTTTGGGGGTCGAAACTCTAAGACGTGGGGACCAGGTGCTCTAAATCTTTATAAGGTCGTCTCGAGGAAACTTTTAGAGGCCTCCCGTGACAAGAGGGCTGGCGAATATTTCGCTCAGCGAATCAGCATTGCCATACAACGTGGCAATGCCGCCAGTCTTCTTGGCATCCGCGTTACACAGATTTGGGACATTTATTCTATTTATAGTACTACCTAATTACCTATAAATTGTTGTTTTATATATTGTATGTTTTAATACAGTTAATTATCATTACGGTGAAGGAAAACATCGAGAGAAAACCTGCATACATCTGAGAAGAAATTCAAAGGCGTATGTATAGTCGTGCTTGAGTAACGGCGATGGACTCGCCATCTGTCACGTTGGCACCTGATATACCTCTGGCGGAAAGTGGGTGTGTGGGGGAAGGAGAAACAAACACACACAAACAAAAAAGCCGTGGTCACCGAATGGTTCGAGTAGATGCCAGCGACACAAAGATCGCAAGTTTGAATCCCAACTGTACCAATGAGCCAATGAATTTTTTGGTTTACTGGTAAATCCTTACTAACTATCATTACTATATATCCTAATATTATAAATGTGAATGTAAGTTTCTTTGTTACCTTTTCACGTAAAAACTACTTCACCGATCATCATGAAACGTGGTACACATATCCTTCGGGGTATTAGAAGTAACATAGGATACTTTTTATTGAAAAAATAAAATATTTTTTACGAAAGATAAAAAAACCGTTTGGCTGAAAATTTGTTGATGGCTTATGCCTAAGATTAGGACATAGGATACATTTGAATATTATAAAGTATGTTGCTCTTTCAGAGCATAGCGGCCGAACCGATTTTTCGAACTACACGCGGGCGAAGCTGCGGGCATAAGCTAGTTACAAATAAAAAAAATTATAATATTAGTACTTTTGATGAATAAACACCGTAGGTATCTATTATTCAGTTAATCAGATTTGAGTGCCAAGTTACAATCAATTCTGTTTTTACGTGAAAGAGCGAACGAACAGACACACAAATTTTCGTATTTATATGAGCAGTGAGTTTAGATCCTGGCTAGAAAAGGCGGCCCTGACTGAATATAGGCGACTATTGTTATTTGTTACTTCTCAGAGTACGTGACTCACTTCTAATGTTGGAACTGTCATAGTTTCTCTGACATTTTGATGTGACTTCATGTAATTATGGAATGACCTAATACACTACGCCCATTATTAACATTTTAGAATAGAATATAGCTTTGTTAAAGAACTGTAGTTGTTACAAGATCTAAATAGACTAGGTAAATTTACATAGTTGCAAGCTAAGCAAAGCTTGTACTATGGGAACTGAACAACGATATACATACTTATATAGATAGGCAATTCCACACAAAATGACCTAGTCCCAAACTAAGCAAAGCTTGTACTATGGGAACTGGACAACGATATACATACTGATATAGATAAGCAATTCCACACAAATTGGCCTAGTCGTATGCGTGCGTGTGTGCTACCTACACACCTCTGCGTACCCTTTCGGGGACCCTTGTGGGAAGGCGTGAGGAATCTGTTTGTGATATTTTCATATATTTCAGCTTTACAAAGAGATTCCTTATTATTAGATATTTTAATTATCATTATTTTTCTAAAATTTGTGTAGATACGTCCTATGTATGTCTAGTTACCATAACACAAGCTTTGCTTAATTTGAGACTAGGTCAATTTGTGTGGAATTGTCTCAAGGTATTTATTATTTCTATTAAACTCGCTTTCCCATACCGCGTATATGAAGCTGCGACCCTGCCGTTAGATCCATAGCTCCCTGTGAAAGAACATCATGTAACTTGGGCTATTATTGAGGTATTCTGATGATGGCCATATAAGGTGAATTGGCCCCGATAAGAGGAACGTCCTTTGGCGCGTTACAAATTTGAATATTAAAAAAAATTACTTGAATTCTTTCATGATTGCATCATTGAAACACATTCATTGATTATCATATAATAATATAATAATAATAATAATAAATACCTGGGACAATTCCACACAAATTGACCTAGTCCCAAATTAAGCAAAGCTTGTGTTATGGTAACTAACTAGACAACGATATATTTACTTATATATATAGATATATACTTAAATACATAGGACATCCAAGACTAAGGTACAAATATTCGTGTTCATCACACAAATATCTGCCCTCAGCGGGATTCGAACCCGCGACCTCAAGTTTCGCAGTCAGGAGCTCTAACCACTAGACCAGACGGTCGTCTTAAAACACATGCTGATTGTTTATTAACAAAAGAAGTATATGAATGAATAAGTAATAATAAATATATAATATATCCTCATGCCTTCCCACAAGGGTCCACGAAGGGGTATAGGTATAGGTAGTACCCACACACCCACATACTACACTACTATGGAAGGGCCGATGGTCGATGGAGCAGACGTGTCCTAGAGTGCACACCGCGGGGTGGCTAACGTAGTGTAGGATCAGCAAGCTGCAGTGGCAGTGGGCTGGTCACGTCTGTGCAAGGGCCGATGGTCGATGGAGCAGACGTGTCCTAGAGTGCACACCGCGGGGTGGCTAACGTAGTGTAGGATCAGCAAGCTGCAGTGGCAGTGGGCTGGTCACGTCTGTGCAAGGGCCGATGGTCGATGGAGCAGACGTGTCCTAGAGTGCACACCGCGGGGTGGCTAACGTAGTGTAAGATCAGCAAGCTGCAGTGGCAGTGGGCTGGTCACGTCTGTGCAAGGGCCGATGGTCGATGGAGCAGACGTGTCCTAGAGTGCACACCGCGGGGTGGCTAACGTAGTGTAGGATCAGCAAGCTGCAGTGGCAGTGGGCTGGTCACGTCTGTGCAAGGGCCGATGGTCGATGGAGCAGACGTGTCCTAGAGTGCACACCGCGGGGTGGCTAACGTAGTGTAAGATCAGCAAGCTGCAGTGGCAGTGGGCTGGTCACGTCTGTGCAAGGGCCGATGGTCGATGGAGCAGACGTGTCCTAGAGTGCACACCGCGGGGTGGCTAACGTAGTGTAGGATCAGCAAGCTGCAGTGGCAGTGGGCTGGTCACGTCTGTGCAAGGGCCGATGGTCGATGGAGCAGACGTGTCCTAGAGTGCACACCGCGGGGTGGCTAACGTAGTGTAAGATCAGCAAGCTGCAGTGGCAGTGGGCTGGTCACGTCTGTGCAAGGGCCGATGGTCGATGGAGCAGACGTGTCCTAGAGTGCACACCGCGGGGTGGCTAACGTAGTGTAGGATCAGCAAGCTGCAGTGGCAGTGGGCTGGTCACGTCTGTGCAAGGGCCGATGGTCGATGGAGCAGACGTGTCCTAGAGTGCACACCGCGGGGTGGCTAACGTAGTGTAAGATCAGCAAGCTGCAGTGGCAGTGGGCTGGTCACGTCTGTGCAAGGGCCGATGGTCGATGGAGCAGACGTGTCCTAGAGTGCACACCGCGGGGTGGCTAACGTAGTGTAAGATCAGCAAGCTGCAGTGGCAGTGGGCTGGTCACGTCTGTGCAAGGGCCGATGGTCGATGGAGCAGACGTGTCCTAGAGTGCACACCGCGGGGTGGCTAACGTAGTGTAAGATCAGCAAGCTGCAGTGGCAGTGGGCTGGTCACGTCTGTGCAAGGGCCGATGGTCGATGGAGCAGACGTGTCCTAGAGTGCACACCGCGGGGTGGCTAACGTAGTGTAAGATCAGCAAGCTGCAGTGGCAGTGGGCTGGTCACGTCTGTGCAAGGGCCGATGGTCGATGGAGCAGACGTGTCCTAGAGTGCACACCGCGGGGTGGCTAACGTAGTGTAAGATCAGCAAGCTGCAGTGGCAGTGGGCTGGTCACGTCTGTGCAAGGGCCGATGGTCGATGGAGCAGACGTGTCCTAGAGTGCACACCGCGGGGTGGCTAACGTAGTGTAAGATCAGCAAGCTGCAGTGGCAGTGGGCTGGTCACGTCTGTGCAAGGGCCGATGGTCGATGGAGCAGACGTGTCCTAGAGTGCACACCGCGGGGTGGCTAACGTAGTTTAGGATCAGCAAGCTGCAGTGGCAGTGGGCTGGTCACGTCTGTGCAAGGGCCGATGGTCGATGGAGCAGACGTGTCCTAGAGTGCACACCGCGGGGTGGCTAACGTAGTGTAAGATCAGCAAGCTGCAGTGGCAGTGGGCTGGTCACGTCTGTGCAAGGGCCGATGGTCGATGGAGCAGACGTGTCCTAGAGTGCACACCGCGGGGTGGCTAACGTAGTGTAGGATCAGCAAGCTGCAGTGGCAGTGGGCTGGTCACGTCTGTGCAAGGGCCGATGGTCGATGGAGCAGACGTGTCCTAGAGTGCACACCGCGGGGTGGCTAACGTAGTGTAAGATCAGCAAGCTGCAGTGGCAGTGGGCTGGTCACGTCTGTGCAAGGGCCGATGGTCGATGGAGCAGACGTGTCCTAGAGTGCACACCGCGGGGTGGCTAACGTAGTGTAGGATCAGCAAGCTGCAGTGGCAGTGGGCTGGTCACGTCTGTGCAAGGGCCGATGGTCGATGGAGCAGACGTGTCCTAGAGTGCACACCGCGGGGTGGCTAACGTAGTGTAAGATCAGCAAGCTGCAGTGGCAGTGGGCTGGTCACGTCTGTGCAAGGGCCGATGGTCGATGGAGCAGACGTGTCCTAGAGTGCACACCGCGGGGTGGCTAACGTAGTGTAAGATCAGCAAGCTGCAGTGGCAGTGGGCTGGTCACGTCTGTGCAAGGGCCGATGGTCGATGGAGCAGACGTGTCCTAGAGTGCACACCGCGGGGTGGCTAACGTAGTGTAAGATCAGCAAGCTGCAGTGGCAGTGGGCTGGTCACGTCTGTGCAAGGGCCGATGGTCGATGGAGCAGACGTGTCCTAGAGTGCACACCGCGGGGTGGCTAACGTAGTGTAAGATCAGCAAGCTGCAGTGGCAGTGGGCTGGTCACGTCTGTGCAAGGGCCGATGGTCGATGGAGCAGACGTGTCCTAGAGTGCACACCGCGGGGTGGCTAACGTAGTGTAAGATCAGCAAGCTGCAGTGGCAGTGGGCTGGTCACGTCTGTGCAAGGGCCGATGGTCGATGGAGCAGACGTGTCCTAGAGTGCACACCGCGGGGTGGCTAACGTAGTTTAGGATCAGCAAGCTGCAGTGGCAGTGGGCTGGTCACGTCTGTGCAAGGGCCGATGGTCGATGGAGCAGACGTGTCCTAGAGTGCACACCGCGGGGTGGCTAACGTAGTGTAAGATCAGCAAGCTGCAGTGGCAGTGGGCTGGTCACGTCTGTGCAAGGGCCGATGGTCGATGGAGCAGACGTGTCCTAGAGTGCACACCGCGGGGTGGCTAACGTAGTGTAGGATCAGCAAGCTGCAGTGGCAGTGGGCTGGTCACGTCTGTGCAAGGGCCGATGGTCGATGGAGCAGACGTGTCCTAGAGTGCACACCGCGGGGTGGCTAACGTAGTGTAAGATCAGCAAGCTGCAGTGGCAGTGGGCTGGTCACGTCTGTGCAAGGGCCGATGGTCGATGGAGCAGACGTGTCCTAGAGTGCACACCGCGGGGTGGCTAACGTAGTGTAGGATCAGCAAGCTGCAGTGGCAGTGGGCTGGTCACGTCTGTGCAAGGGCCGATGGTCGATGGAGCAGACGTGTCCTAGAGTGCACACCGCGGGGTGGCTAACGTAGTGTAAGATCAGCAAGCTGCAGTGGCAGTGGGCTGGTCACGTCTGTGCAAGGGCCGATGGTCGATGGAGCAGACGTGTCCTAGAGTGCACACCGCGGGGTGGCTAACGTAGTG
The DNA here is from genome assembly GCA_945859725.1 of Drepana falcataria. Lineage (NCBI taxonomy): Eukaryota > Metazoa > Arthropoda > Insecta > Lepidoptera > Drepanidae > Drepana > Drepana falcataria. Next base: position 4,633,897 of record OX243950.1, on the reverse strand, counting down.
TAAGATCAGCAAGCTGCAGTGGCAGTGGGCTGGTCACGTCTGTGCAAGGGCCGATGGTCGATGGAGCAGACGTGTCCTAGAGTGCACACCGCGGGGTGGCTAACGTAGTGTAAGATCAGCAAGCTGCAGTGGCAGTGGGCTGGTCACGTCTGTGCAAGGGCCGATGGTCGATGGAGCAGACGTGTCCTAGAGTGCACACCGCGGGGTGGCTAACGTAGTGTAAGATCAGCAAGCTGCAGTGGCAGTGGGCTGGTCACGTCTGTGCAAGGGCCGATGGTCGATGGAGCAGACGTGTCCTAGAGTGCACACCGCGGGGTGGCTAACGTAGTTTAGGATCAGCAAGCTGCAGTGGCAGTGGGCTGGTCACGTCTGTGCAAGGGCCGATGGTCGATGGAGCAGACGTGTCCTAGAGTGCACACCGCGGGGTGGCTAACGTAGTTTAGGATCAGCAAGCTGCAGTGGCAGTGGGCTGGTCACGTCTGTGCAAGGGCCGATGGTCGATGGAGCAGACGTGTCCTAGAGTGCACACCGCGGGGTGGCTAACGTAGTGTAGGATCAGCAAGCTGCAGTGGCAGTGGGCTGGTCACGGCTGTGCAAGGGCCGATGGTCGATGGAGCAGACGTGTCCTAGACTGCACACCGCGGGGTGGCTAACGTAGTGTAGGATCAGCAAGCTGCAGTGGCAGTGGGCTGGTCACGTCTGTGGATGGCTAAGTTTAATTGGCAGTTTTTTCTCAAGCACGCTGTATAAAACTTGTTATAAAAATAACGGACGTGGTTAACAATCAGTCAAAAAACAGTTTAGCTTTAAATTGTTTTGCTATTGCCATATCAATAAATTACATTGATTCACTAATCGGTATTTAGTAATGGCAATTCGAACGCGACTTTTTAAATTTTGTTTTCAAGTAACTGATTCTGTCATGTATCGTAATGCCTCTACTTCTATGTACTTTCCACAGGGTCCCCTAAAGGGTAGGCTATGATCCCCTCTTTTTACTGAAAATAGGTTTAGGTGCCAACGTCATAGATGGCGAGTCCATCGCCGCTCAAGCCCGACTGTACATACGCCTTTGAATTTCTTCTCAAACGTAAGCAGGTTTCCTCTCGATGCTTTCCTTTCACCGAACCCGTAAAATCATAGTTTCAAAACATACATACATATAATCACGCCTCTTTCCCGTAGGGGTAGGCAGAGACCACTTCTTTCCACTTGCTACGATCCTAACATACTTCTTTCGCTTCGTCCACTTTCATTATTCTCTTCGGTTTAGGGTAGTCTTGACCTGACCTTTTTTCAAGACGTCCCTAATTTGGTCTAGAAACGTCCGCCTAGGTCTACCCCTTCTAACACTTTCATTCACACTCGCCTTATACACTTTTTTCGTCAATCGTTCTTCATTCATTCTCTCGACATGGCCAAACCATCTCAGCATTCCTTCTCAATTTTTGTCACTACATCTTCTTTCAGACCGTAAAACCGTCTTTCAAAACATAAATAGAAAATTTATCCATCAAGTTGTCACTATCAAAATGGGAACCACTCGAGAGTGATAACCTCTTCGTAAGGTCACATTGTAGGTGTGGCCTTCTAACGACATCCAAATAGAAGTTGCACCATTTCAATTTGAACCATAAAGCTGTCACAATTGAGTATATATTCCTTTAAAATTCAACGTTAACTGAGTTACCATTTATGTTTATTCAATTATAGACTCTATATAAGCGGTTTATAGTTGCAATTTATATGGGTTTAAGGGAAAATAATATCCGTATAACCTTTGCATAGTAATGCATAATATTTAGATGTTAACACACAACGTTGATTGTCAATATTTTAATTTTTCATCTTCTAGCCGCCTCATAATAGTTCCTTAAGGGGTAGGCTGGCTATAAATTATTATATATAAATTATATAAATTTATTATATATATATAATAAATTTAAGTTAATTAATAGATATTAAGGTTAGAATAAGTTAGTAACTAAATTGTGCCCCTCTTTATAATTCCTGTCCCTCTTTTGAGTTACTGTGCCCCACTGGGTCCCACTGTATACCCTAATATTATCTATTAGATATAAGTTGAAGAGCAATAAATAATTATGATTAATAGGAATGAAATCACTTAGGTAACAAGTCTTTTGAGCCAACCCCAATTATGATTTGTGAAATGAAACTAGGATACATTTCAATATATCTTGGGCAAACTAGATCTAATCGTGAGAACCGATGTTACAAATATTCCGTTAAAACTACAGTTCAAACTGCTATCATTACTTTCAATTTGGATATTTAATCGCTATTAATATATTACGGTGTAATGATTAACCCAGATCGGAGATATCAATAAAAACTTAGGTAATAGTACCCATTTACAATCTTACTTATGAAATAAACACGTCCGTTCCAACGACCATTGGCCCTTCCACAGACGTGACCAGCCCACTGCCACTGCAGCTTGCTGATCCTACACTACGTTAGCCACCCCGCGGTGTGCACTCTAGGACACGTCTGCTCCATCGACCATCGGCCCTTCCACAGACGTGACCAGCCCACTGCCACTGCAGCTTGCTGATCCTACACTACGTTAGCCACCCCGCGGTGTGCACTCTAGGACACGTCTGGTCCATCGACCATCGGCCCTTCCACAGACGTGACCAGCCCACTGCCACTGCAGCTTGCTGATCCTACACTACGTTAGCCACCCTGCGGTGTGCACTCTAGGACACGTCTGGTCCATCGACCATCGGCCCTTCCACAGACGTGACCAGCCCACTGCCACTGCAGCTTGCTGATCCTACACTACGTTAGCCACCCCGCGGTGTGCACTCTAGGACACGTCTGCTCCATCGACCATCGGCCCTTGCACAGACGTGACCAGCCCACTGCCACTGCAGCTTGCTGATCCTACACTACGTTAGCCACCCCGCGGTGTGTACTCTAGGACACGTCTGCTCCATCGACCATCGGCCCTTCCACAGACGTGACCAGCCCACTGCCACTGCAGCTTGCTGATCCTACACTACGTTAGCCACCCCGCGGTGTGCACTCTAGGACACGTCTGCTCCATCGACCATCGGCCCTTCCACAGACGTGACCAGCCCACTCCCACTGCAGCTTGCTGATCCTACACTACGTTAGCCACCCCGCGGTGTGCACTCTAGGACACGTCTGCTCCATCGACCATCGGCCCTTGCACAGACGTGACCAGCCCACTGCCACTGCAGCTTGCTGATCCTACACTACGTTAGCCACCCCGCGGTGTGCACTCTAGGACACGTCTGGTCCATCGACCATCGGCCCTTGCACAGACGTGACCAGCCCACTGCCACTGCAGCTTGCTGATCCTACACTACGTTAGCCACCCCGCGGTGTGCACTCTAGGACACGTCTGCTCCATCGACCATCGGCCCTTCCACAGACGTGACCAGCTCACTGCCACTGCAGCTTGCTGATCCTACACTACGTTAGCCACCCCGCGGTGTGCACTCTAGGACACGTCTGGTCCATCGACCATCGGCCCTTCCACAGACGTGACCAGCCCACTGCCACTGCAGCTTGCTGATCCTACACTACGTTAGCCACCCCGCGGTGTGCACTCTAGGACACGTCTGGTCCATCGACCATCGGCCCTTCCACAGACGTGACCAGCCCACTGCCACTGCAGCTTGCTGATCCTACACTACGTTAGCCACCCCGCGGTGTGCACTCTAGGATACGTCTGGTCCATCGACCATCGGCCCTTCCACAGACGTGACCAGCCCACTGCCACTGCAGCTTGCTGATCCTACACTACGTTAGCCACCCCGCGGTGTGCACTCTAGGACAGGTCTGGTCCATCGACCATCGGCCCTTCCACAGACGTGACCAGCCCACTGCCACTGCAGCTTGCTGATCCTAAAGATTTAAGGAAGTGTGAGAATATTCATATCTAGGACATTTCTTATGATATATTTTTGCAAGCCGTATATTTAATTAGAACATTCCAAATCGTTTAGTATAATTAAGGCATATTAAAATTTGACAAGCCATCACATCTGAATTTGATACACAATCTATTTCGTTGCCTGATACTGAATAAATCAAGCGTTTAGTAAATGTGCAGTCGGTAGTTTGGCATTTGGAATGGTAAACATCGTGAAGAAATCTTGCATTGGGTAATTGAACTAGGTTTATATTAATTGTGTGAAATTCCATCATAATTAAATGTAAATCTTTAAATCTTAATATATATATTTCTTGTGTGCGTGTGTATGTGACTGAACTCCTCCTAAACGACTGGACCGATTTTGATGAAATTTTTTGTGTGTGTTCAAGGGGATCTGGGAATGGTTTAGATTCACAATTGGACCCGATAGGTGGCGCCACTGGGTCCGTGGCTTTAATTTTTTCTCCCAAGCGAAGCTGGGCGGGACAACTAGTATGTATATAGATCCTCACCTCACAAAAGGTAGGCAGAGGTGTACGGCAGCCACTTTCCGCCGGAGATATATTTTAGTTGCCAACGTGGCATATGGCGAGTCCATCGCCGTTACTCAAGCAAGACTTTAGATTGGCGTTTGAATTTCTTCTCAAACGTGGTGGCCGAGCGGTTCGAGTAGTTGCCTGCGGCACAAAGATCGCAAGCTCGAATCCCGACTGTACCAATAATTTTTTTCTGAACTTAAGTGAAGTGATTAGTCACACCACGAGCTTTACAGTGAAGGAAAACATCCAGAGGCAACCTGCATACGTTTGAGAAGCAGGTGCCAACGTGACAGATGCCGAGTCCATCTCCGTTACTCAAGCATGACTATAAACGCCTTTGAATGTCTTCTCAGACGTATGCATGTTTCCTGTCGATGTTTTCTTTACCGTAAAGCTCGTGGTGTGACTAATCACTGTACTTTTGTCACTGTTGTTTCTGGTAATATTTTCAAATGAAATAATGATTTTTCTCTGAATTCTTAAACTGTGGCACTGAGCCTGAGTGCTGTGTGTGAACATTGTGAGGGAACTTGCATACACGTAGGAAGAGCATCAAAGCCGTGTGTGAAGTCCACCGCCCCGCACTGGGCACTGGTGGACGGGTTTCCTTTTGTGCAGAGCCCAAGGTAAATCGTCGTTCAAGTATAGAGAACCTTATTATTAACCAATTAAGAATCAATTTACCAAACTCAAAAGACACGTCATGGGAAACGTCCTCACATACCGTAGATCAATCAATACAATATTATTTGTATATTATTATATTATATTCCTATTACCGAGCACAATGAAGCATTATTTATGGAGTGGCCTTCATGCGAGATGAGCGAAATGTCAAACGGCACAGATGTATCCTGGAGATGTAGTCTGGTCGTTGTGAATTGGCAAAAAAAAATGCTAACATTATTATATATCTACACCTTCCCAAAAGGGTCCCCGCAAGGGTAGGCAGAGGTGTGTAGATAGTACCCATATAGATGTGTGGCGGAAAGCCACTTTCCGCTGGAGATATATAGGTGCCAACGTGACATATGGCGAGTCCATCGCCGTTACTCAAGCACGACTATACACACGCCTTTGAATGTCTTCTCAAACGTATGCAGGTTTCCTCTCGATGTTTTCCTTCACCGTAAAGCTCGTGGTGGAACTAATCACTGTACTTAATTTGAGCAAAACTCATTGGTACAAGTCGGCATTCAAATTCGTTGCGTAATAGGCTACTCGAACCATTAGACCACAACGGCTTTAGGATAAATAAAAATCATTTTCATCCTACAAATTATTATTAATGCGAATATTTGTGGTTTTGTCTGCATGCAAAAATTACTTTAAGATTATTTTAAGAGAGGTAGGGCATAACGGGTTTCCCGTTCGAATTTGGAGTTGCCCGACTGGGGCAGGACCTCCACCTTATAGAAGTCCGTAGCCAAATAACCCATTTTTTTGTGTTGTGTTCCTACGCGGTGAATAAGGTTTCCAGTAATGAGCTCCTTGGGGAGGGGGGAGGATTGTTACATTGTGTTGGAAGCAGAGGGATTAAACCTATTATGCTGCCAACACACTATAACTCTCCGAACACAGAGTGGCAACGCGCAAGTGATACTTCGGTATCGTGAGCGTAAATAGGCTACGGTAACCGTTTCCCATCAGGTGGGCCGTATGCTTGTTTGCCACTCTTGTTGTATAAAAAAAAAAATTACTGAATGGAATTCGATGAAATTTGGCACAGAGATAGATTATAAGCTGGTTTAACATAAATAATAAAAATAATAATAATAAATACCTGGGACAATTCCACACAAATTGACCTAGTCCCAAATTAAGCAAAGCTTTTGTTATGGTAACTAGACAACGATATATTTACTTATATAGATAGATAAATACATAAATACATAGGACAGCCAAGACTAAGGTACAAATACTCATGTTCATCACACAAATATCTGCCCTCAGCGGGATTCGAACCCGCGACCTCAAGTTTCGCAGTCAGGAGCTCTAACCACTAGACCAGACGGTCGTCGATATAGTGTAGGTATTATGATTTATTCCAGAAAAAACCTACCATTGAAATCAAATATTACGCGGGTGACGCCACAGGACACAGTTAGTAAAATACCCATATGAGAGACAAGACTCTACTAGCAGACTACACTAAACCTATTAAGTTTCTGTGAGTCACCTCTCGGGTCGATTGATAAAGATTCCATTTTTATTTAATGATACTTTCCTTATACATCTCAAATTAATTTGCATAATTGAATACTCGGTTGGTCTGAGGGACTTGCCACATTCCACCAGTGCCCAGTGCGGGGCGGTGGACTTCACACACGGCTTTGATACTCTTCCCACACGTATGCAGGTTCCCCCACCATGTTCACACACACATCCCTCAGGCTCCGTGCCACAGTCCACCAGTGCCCAGTGCGGGGCGGTGGACTTCACACACGGCTTTGATACTCTTCCCACACGTATGCAGGTTCCCCCACCATGTTCACACACATATCCCTCAGGCTCCGTGCCACAGTCCACCAGTGCCCAGTGCGGGGCGGTGGACTTCACACACGGCTTTGATACTCTTCCCACACGTATGCAGGTTCCCCCACCATGTTCACACACACATCCCTCAGGCTCCGTGCCACAGTCCACCAGTGCCCAGTGCAGGGCGGTGGACTTCACACACGGTTTTGATACTCTTCCCACACGTATTCAGGTTCCCCCACCATCAGTCCCACTCACCACTCAGACCAACCGAGTATTCAATTATGCAAATTAATTTGAGATGTATAAGAAAAGTATCATTAAATAAAAATGGAATCTTTATCAATCGACCCGAGAGGTGACTCACAGAAACTTAATAGGTTTAGTGTAGTCTGCTAGTAGAGTCTTGTCTCTCATTCACACACACATCACTCAGGCTCCGTGCCACAGTCCACCAGTGCCCAGTGCGGGGCGGTGGACTTCACACACGGCTTTGATACTCTTCCCACACGTATGCAGGTTCCCTCACCATGTTCACACACACATCACTCAGGCTCCGTGCCACAGTCCACCAGTGCCCAGTGCGGGGCGGTGGACTTCACACACGGCTTTGATACTCTTCCCACACGTATGCAGGTTCCCTCACCATGTTCACACACACATCACTCAGGCTCCGTGCCACAGTCCACCAGTGCCCAGTGCAGGGCGGTGGACTTCACACACGGCTTTGATACTCTTCCCACACGTATGCAGGTTCCCTCACCATGTTCACACACACATCACTCAGGCTCCGTGCCACAGTCCACCAGTGCCCAGTGCGGGGCGGTGGACTTCACACACGGCTTTGATACTCTTCCCACACGTATGCAGGTTCCCTCACCATGTTCACACACACATCACTCAGGCTCCGTGCCACAGTCCACCAGTGCCCAGTGCGGGGCGGTGGACTTCACACACGGCTTTGATACTCTTCCCACACGTATGCAGGTTCCCTCACCATGTTCACACACACATCACTCAGGCTCCGTGCCACAGTCCACCAGTGCCCAGTGCGGGGCGGTGGACTTCACACACGGCTTTGATACTCTTCCCACACGTATGCAGGTTCCCTCACCATGTTCACACACACATCACTCAGGCTCCGTGCCACAGTCCACCAGTGCCCAGTGCGGGGCGGTGGACTTCACACACGGCTTTGATACTCTTCCCACACGTATGTTTTGTCTTAGAGTCGCTTGAGACTCGCTATCTGTCAGTTTGACACCTAAAAACATCTGTGGCGAATAAGGGATGCTATAACCCCTTCGGAGACCTGTGGAAAGGACGTGTAGATAACATTGTATGGTTTTTTCTATACCACTTGGTTGGCAAACATGCATGCGACCCGCCTAATGGTAAGCGGTTACCGCCGCCTATGGACACTTGCAACACCAGGGGTATCACTTGCGCGTTGCCGACCTTGCAAGAATCTTTTCACACCCTGCTTGAAGAACTCCACGCTGTACTCCCCAGAGAAAACCTCAACGGGAGCTCATTCCACAGCCTGAGTGACCGCGTAAGGAATCTCCTTTGGAATATATTTTGAAATTCAGAGCCAAAGAGGTCTATAATTCTAGAGCGAACTGGCGTTCTACTCTCCCTGTTACGCAGTGAGGACCCAGCGTAATTATCCAATCTATACATATAAATAAAATTGGAGTGTCTGTTTGTAATATTGAAATAACCGCTTTTTACTACATGCATATCTTTATATATATAATTCTTCTGTGAGTGTGTATGTCACTGAACTCCTCCTAAACGCCTGGACCGAATTTAATGAAATTTTTTGTATGTGTTCAAGGGGATCTGGGAATGGTTTAGATTCACAATTGGACCCGATAGGTGGCGCCACCATCTTTTTTTTTCCACCCGAGCGAAGCTGGGCGGGACAACTAGTGAATATATAAGGAACATACACCAAAATAATAGTTTTTTTTTATTTTTGTCTGTCTGCTGTCTGTTTGTTCCGGCTAATCTCTGAAGCGGCTGGACCAGTTTTGATGGGACTTCACTGACAGATAGCTGATGTAAAAAGGAGTAACTTAGGCTACTTTTATTTTATAAACTGAACATTTTTTTTTGATAATTTCCACGCGGACGAAGTCGCGGGCACAGCTAGTATTTAGTAAATTCCCATGGTTCTAATAAAATCCGTTTACGTTATCAATTTTAATGATTAATTACTTGTACATCCTAGTTTGAACGGATTCCCATACGTTCACAATAGAGTTATTTGACAAAAAACCCAGATACTTATTCGTAAGCCGTTATGGCAAAACCGCGGGTGAATCATCTTTATTACGTATATTCGTGCCTTTATGTATTCAATCTTATATATTGAATTTATATACTTAAACAGGTATGTTTATTAAGTCATGCGAATATCATAAAATACCCCTGCCGTGGTGCATTATGCATACATACATATAATACCACCCGTGCCCGCGACTTCGTCCGCACGGAAAAGTGATATTAAGCAGCATTTAATTTTATTTTTATTTTACCCCCTTAAGGGTAAATTTTTTACAAACTTAGAATGTAATATTAATTTATATGTAATCAAGAGCCTAAAAAATAAGTTTCAAGCTTCTAGCTTCAAAAATTACGAAACGTCAATACAAACTTTCATCCCATATTTCAACCCCTTACAACCCTTTTTCGCATTAAAAAGTAGCCTATGTCCTTCCTCAAGCTCTAGGCTATATCTGTACCAAATTTCATTTAAATCGGTTCAGTAGTTTAGGCGTGAAAAGGTAACAGACACTAATATTATGTGCATAATATTAGTACGTAATTTATAATTCGTAAAAAAAAACAATATTTTTTTATGTTTTAGAAGTACATTTTCGGCGGTAAATAAGTTATTTTAATTTAAAAAATAAGGTGTAAAAAATAAACTAAAAGTTTGAGTAAAATTTCAGTAATGGGGCGGCATTTTTTCTGGTGCTCAGGGGCGGCATACGTTTAAATCCGGCCCTGCCCTCACGTAGGTGATAGAGAGAGTAGAGCATCCGTTCATCATCGCTTCGTCTACATTCATCAATCTCTTCATACATTTATTTATTTAAATAATAATAATAATATATCCTCACGCCTTCCCACAAGGGTCCCCGAAGGGGTAGGCAGAGGTGTATTGGTAATACGCACACACCCACATTTATTTATTTAACATCAAAACTTACATGCTCTTGTTTCGAGTAATCTTGACGTTCCCGTCATTGAGTGTCTGATTGATTTGATCCAGGTAGTTGCAACGTGGTCTTCCTCTGCTTCTTGCACACACTTTCGCTTTGTATATCTGTTTCGTCAATCTTTCTTCATTCATCCATTCCATATGTTCAAATAAAACAAAGTATATATTTTTTGATGCAGGCTAAGATTGTGTTAATGATAAATAAATTAAGACAACTTTATGGCGCGTCTCAGAATCGTTCGTAGATGGCGCCACTTTCTCTTGATATTTAATTAGTGTTATTGTCGAGCTTCCGGACATGCGCAGGCGCATTGCATGCCTTATACGGCCGGTTTTATTGAAAGAAAGCTATGTCCCGCGGATTCACCTGCGTAAAATTAAATTATATATAACTACTTTATAGATAAAGGTAACAAATGAAGACGTGCTCAGGTTTCCTCTCGATGTTTTCCTTCACTGCTCGTGGTGTGACTAATCACTGTACTTAAGTTCAGAAAAACTCATTGGTACAATCGGGATTCGAACTTGTCATCTTTGTTTACTACTCGAACCAATCCTAGTACTATCCAAGGGAGCGGAAAATAAATTTAAGCGCGGGTAAAACTGCATGACATAGTTAGATCATTAAATATATATACATACATACATACATATCATCACGCCAAGTCCCTAACGGGGTAGGCAGAGTATAGAGCGCCAGTTCTCTCTAGACTTACATACCTCTTTCGCTTCGTCCACATTCATCAGTCTCTTCATACATGCTCGTCGGTTTCGAGTACTCTTAACGTTCCCGTCCTTGAGAGTCCGATCTATTTGATCCAGGTAGTTGGAACGTGGCCTTCCTCTGCCTCTTCTTGCACACACTTTTGCTTTGTATATCTGTTTCGTCAATCTTTCTTCACTCATCCTTTCTATGAGATATATATACATATAACATGGATAAATGTTTCGTAAAAATAGCATTGGGGATTAGAGATTAGCTATTGAAATCATGATTAAGGCTTTTGCGACATAGGTTTCCTAAACTAACGGTCGAGACGTTAATCTGGGCTTGGGAAAGGAAGCGCGTAATGTGGATAGGAGTTTGGTAAGGTATTTTTTTTATGCAACAAGAGTCGCAAAGAAGCATACGGCCCACCTGATGGGAAACGGATACCGTAGCCTATTTACGCTCACAATACCGAAGTATGCGCGTTGCCACTCTGTGTTCGGAGAGTTATAGTGTGTTGGCAGCATAATGGGTTTAATCCCTCTGCTTCCAACACAATGTATCAATCCTCCCCCCTCCCCAAGGAGCTCATTACTGGAAACCTTATTCACCGCGTAGGAACACAACACAAAAAAAAAATTATTTGGCTACGGACTTCTATAAGGTGGAGGTCCTGCCCCAGTCGGGCAGCTCCAAATTCGAACGGGAAACCCGTTATTCCATAGCTCTCTTAAAAGGTTGGTTTATTATTACACACATAAACTCGCCTTTGCAACAATGTTTGCAGGAAGTTTTAATAAATAAATAAATAAATAAACTCGCACAGCACGCAGTCCCTCGCGGGGTAGGCAGAGAGAAAAGGTCCAGTCCTCTCAAGACTTACAAACCTGTTTCGCATCAAAAAATTTTTATCCTTAGTTCCTTACTTTACTAATATTATAAATGTGAATGTAAGTTTGTTTGTTACGCTTTCACGTAAAATCTACTTAACCGATCATCATAAAACTTTGTACACATACTTTTGGAGGTATTAGAAGTAACATGAGCCGTGGTGGCCGAGTGGTTTGAGCAGTTGCCTGCGATGCAAAGGTCGCAATTTCGAATCCCGACTGTACCAATGAGTTTTTCTGAACTTAAGTACAGTGATTAGTCACACCACGAGCTTAACGGTGAAGGAAAACATCGAGAGGAAACCTGCACACACGTCTGAGAAGAAATTCAAAGGCGTATGTATAGTCGTGCTGGAGTAACGGCGATGGACTCGCCATCTGTCACGTTGGCACCTAATATACCTCTGGCGGAAAGTGGGTGTGTGGGTATTACCTATACACCTCTGCCTACCCCTTCGGGGACCCTTGTGGGAAGGCGTAAGGATATATATATTATTATTATATTATATAGAAGTAACATAGGATACCTTATATTGAAAATACATAAGCTACCTTTTCGAACTCCACGCGGGCGAAGCCGCGGACATAAGCAAGTACAACATAAGGCGATAAGCGCCACACAGTCCCTCGCAGGACGGGAAGAGAGAACAGAGCGCCAGTCCTCTCTAGACTTTCAGACCTCTTCCGCTTTAAAATATAATGTAAAGATGAGGACCTCGACTTACAAGCTATAAAAAGCCTTAAGTTACGTAGAACCTTGAGCTATTTCACTTGCCAAGGTCATATGCAGTGAGCGACTAAAACACTTGTATCCACGTCATGAAAAACACTTAAATACATTTTAAAAAAGTCCTTTCGTTAATCCATTTTATACGCCGCCGCGTCGTAATGATAATACGACAACCTATTCAATATTAATATGTAAACTTAAGAGAAATCCAGGTACAGTCGTTAACAAAATGAAATGTAAAATTGAGTTTGAAAAGTTTACAAGGCTATGAAATGAGAGGCCGATAGACAGCAGTCCCCCAACTGGGACAGAACAGTACAAATAACACAAATTTATTTTCCAGTAATGAGCTCTTTGGGGAGTGGGAGGATTGATATAGAATACACGTAATAAAGATAAACTCCATGTACCTTCAGCTAGATTGCACAAAACTAGCAACTCATTTGTCGGGCAAGGTATACGCTTTTTTAATATGCTACCTATTTAATAAAAAAAGCCGCGGTGGCCGAGTGGTTCGAGCAGTTGCCTGCGACATAAAGATCGCAAATTCGAATCCCGGCTGTACCAATGAGTTTTTCTAGACTTAAGTACAGTGAATAGTCACACCACGAGCTTTACGGTGAAGGAAAACATCGTGAGGAAACCTGCTTACGTCTGAGAAGCAATTCAAAGGCGTACGTATAGTCGTGCTTGAGCAACGGCGATGGACTCGCCATCTGTCACGTTGGCACCTAATATACCTCTGGCGGAAAGTGGGTGTGTGGGTATCTACCTGTGTGTGTGGGTACCTATACACCTCTCAAAAAAAAATGGCAAGTCCATCACCGTAACTCAAGCACGACTATACATACGTCTTTGAATGTCTTTCCAAATAAATGTAGGTTTTCCTTCACTGTAAAGCTCGTGGTTTCTTATCACTGAACGTAAGTTCAGAAAAAGTCATTGGTACAGCCGGGGTTCGAACTTGTAGTCTTGCGTTGCAGCCGACTCGATCCACTCGACCACCACGACTCTCTCGGTTACCTCGGGCTTGTAGGCGTGAATATCCCATCTCAATTTCGTCACATTAAATCTGAAGACACTTTAGTTAGGGCCTGTACATTCCTTCGAAAGGTCAGGTCAAATTATTCCGGACCCGTGTATAGACGATGTTTGCTTAAATATATCTGACAATGCTATTTTTTATACAACATTACAATCATTAAGCACTCGCCCGTATATGTAAATATATATGTATGTATGTTTGTTCGTCCATAAGTACGTTTTCATATTAATTCAACACTCAAGGTTCGAAACGTTTTTGAAAGTGGCGAGCATGTATGACGAGACTGATGAATTTGGGTGAAGCGAGTTTGTAAACTTGAGTTATGGTGCTTTACTCTCTCTCTGTCACGTGGGGGATTCGGCGTTATTATTATATGAGTAAGTTTTAAGACGTGGTGGCCGAGTGGTTCGAGTAGTTGCCTGCTACACAATGATCGCATCCCGACTGTACCAATTATTTTTCCTGAACTTAAGTACAGTGATTAGTCACATCAGAAACTTTACGGTGAAGGAAAACTTCGAGAGGAAAAATTCAATCGTCTGAGAAGCAATTCAAAGGCGTATGTAGTCGTGCTTGAGTAACGGCGATGCCTCGCCATCTGTCACGTTGGGACTTAAAATATGTCTGGCGGAAAGTGGGTGTATGGGTACTACCTGTACACCTCTGCATACCCCTTCGGGGACCCTTGTGGGAAGGTGTGAGGTGAAGAGTATGGTTTAGTTTATCTGATTTTAGCTGCATCAATCATAATTTTTTAACCAGGGGTAGGTACAGTGGATACTCCCGTCCACAATAGCAGTCCCCGCCTGGGTCAGTACTTCCACCTTACAGAAGGTCGCAGCCAAATGGCACTGCGAGTGTAGTGGTGTGTTCCTGCGGTGAGGTATCCAGTACTCCATGGGGACATGAAATACGTTGAGATCTACCTGAGGCTTTCTAATGAGAGGTAGGCACAGTGAATACTCCCGTCCACAATAGCAGTCCCCACCTGGGGCAGTACCTCCACCTTACAGAAGGTTGCAGCCAAATGGCACTGCGAGTGTAGTGGTGTGTTCCTGGGGTGAGGTATCCAGTACTCCATGGGGACATGAAATACGTTGAGATCTACCTAAGGCTTTCTAATGAGAGGTAGGCACAGTGGATACTCCCATCCACAATAGCAGTCCCCGCCTGGGTCAGTACTTCCACCTTACAGAAGGTCGCAGCCAAATGGCACTGCGAGTGTAGTGGTGTGTTCCTGCGGTGAGGTATCCAGTACTCCATGGGTACATGAAATACGTTGAGATCTACCTGAGGCTTTCTAATGAGAGGTAGGCACAGTGAATACTCCCGTCCACAATAGCAGTCCCCACCTGGGGCAGTACCTCCACCTTACAGAAGGTCGCAGCCAAATGGCACTGCGAGTGTAGTGGTGTGTTCCTGCGGTGAGGTATCCAGTACTCCATGGGGACATGAAATACGTTGAGATCTACCTAAGGCTTTCTAATGAGAGGTAGGCACAGTGGATACTCCCGTCCACAATAGCAGTCCCCGCCTGGGTCAGTACCTCCACCTTACAGAAGGTCGCAGCCAAATGGCACTGCGAGTGTAGTGGTGTGTTCCTGCGGTGAGGTATCCAGTACTCCATGGGGACATGAAATACGTTGAGATCTACCTGAGGCTTTCTAATGACAGGTAGGCAGAGTGGATACTCCCGTCCACAATAGCAATCCCCGCCTGGGGCAGTACCTCCACCTTACAGAAGGTCGCAGCCAAATGGCACTGCGAGTGTAGTGGTGTGTTCCTGCGGTGAGGTATCCAGTACTCCATGGGGACATGAAATACGTTGAGATCTACCTAAGGCTATCTAATGAGAGGTAGGCACCGTGGATACTCCCGTCCACAATAGCAGTCCCCGCCTGGGGCAGTACCTCCACCTTACAGAAGGTCGCAGCCAAATGGCACTGCGAGTGTAGTGGTGTGTTCCTGCGGTGAGGTATCCAGTACTCCATGGGGACATGAAATACGTTGAGATCTACCTAAGGCTTTCTAATGAGAGGTAGGCACAGTGGATACTCCCGTCCACAATAGCAGTCCCCGCCTGGGTCAGTACCTCCACCTTACAGAAGGTCGCAGCCAAATGGCACTGCGAGTGTAGTGGTGTGTTCCTGCGGTGAGGTATCCAGTACTCCATGGGGACATGAAATACGTTGAGATCTACCTAAGGCTTTCTAATGAGAGGTAGGCACAGTGGATACTCCTGTCCACAATAGCAGTCCCCGCCTGGGGCAGTACCTCCACCTTGCAGAAGGTCGCAGCCAAATGGCACTGCGAGTGTAGTGGTGTGTTCCTGCGGTGAGGTATCCAGTACTCCATGGGGACATGAAATACGTTGAGATCTACCTAAGGCTTTCTAATGAGCGGTAGACACAGTGGATACTCCTGTGCACAATAGCCTGGGGCAGTACCTCCACCATGCAGAAGGTCGCAGCCAAATGGCACTGCGAGTGTTCCAACGGTGAAAGAAGTTTCGAGAACTCTTGACCTTGCCATCCTTGAGTTGGATCAATAAAACAAAAGACTTTCTACATGTATATATATATTTATAACACAGTTTATTGGAGTAACAACTTAAATATAAATAACTTACAAAATTAAACTTTATTCTACAATCAATAAGGCACAATTTCATATTGGAATATTTTACTTAGACGTAATCAATTTCTGAACACTAGTACAATGCTTCGATGTTCCTTACCACTAATATTCCCCAGAGGTGATATGACACCAACATTAAGCCGGGGATAGGATACCTTACATCACAATCGGACCCGATAGGTGGCGCTGCGATCGTGTTTCAGGAAGGTTAGCTTTTTCACCCGGGCGAAGCTGGGCGGGACAGCTAGTTGACTTATATAACTTAAAAGGCTAACTTAAACATAACAATAGCCATTTTATTACAAAACTAGTTATTTCTCGCGGTCAGACCCGAGAAAAATTTACTTCATAGGAAGTTTTTTTTCTGCAATAGCATTTCCTGTGTTAATCTATACATATAATAAAAATGTTACGGATCGCTGTCTGTACATGGAAGATATATGAGAAAAAATATGATAGGGACCTTTTTCAACGCAAATAGCACCCAAAACACTGATTGTTAGAATTTATGTCTTGTTTGTCTGTGCGTTTGTGCACGCTAATCTCAGAAACGGCTTCTCCGATTTAGATGTGGTTTCCACTAATGTTTTGTGGTAAACTTCACTTAAAACATTTTGATTTTTGTCTGTTTGTCTGTGCGTTTGTGCACGCTAATCTCAGAAACGGCTTCTCCGATTTAGATGTGGTTTCCACTAATGTTTTGTAAACTTCACTTAAAACATTTTGATTTTTGTCTGTTTGTCTGTGCGTTTGTGCACGCTAATCTCAGAAACGGCTTATCCGATTTAGATGTGGTTTCCACTAATGTTTTGTGGTAAACTTCACTTAACATTTAGTGTTTATTTCATGTCAATCGGTTAAGAAATGAAAAGTTTATGCCAATTTAAAGAATCATGTATCTATACATATAATAAAAATGTAACGGATCTCTGTCTGTACATGGAAGATATATGACAAAAAGATTGGGACCTTTATCAACGCAAACAGCACCCAAAACACTTATTGTTAGAATTTTTGTCTGTATATCTGTTTGTCTGTGTGCTGTGCGTTTGTGCACGCTAATCTCAGAAACGGCTTATCCGATTTAGATGTGGTTTTCACTAATATAATGTGGTAAGCTTTTCGTAACATGTCCAAAATAAATCAAAATGTATATCCAAAAGATGCTGCCAATAGTCACTATTCCACGCGGACGAAGTCGCGGGCACAGCTAGTATAATAATATATCCCCACAAGGGTCCTCGAAGGGGTTAGCAGAGCTGCATAAGTTTCCACTTCACACACTTTCCGCCAGTGATATACTTTTAGTTGCCAACGTGATTGTGAGTCCATCGCCGTTACTCAAACACGACTATACATACGCCTTTGAATTTCTTCTCAGACGTATGCAGGTTTCCTCTCGATGTTTTCCTTCACTGTAATTACTTTCACTGGTATATTTATATACACTGGTATATATACATAATTATTATTATTATTATTATATTTTTATTATAATTTTGTACTAGGGATCCGACCCGGGTTTGAACGTTGTGCAAATCAACTGGCGTGAATGAGGGCGTAATTGTAAAGATGACGAAAGGCATGTTACGTTGGTTTGGACACATAGAAAGGATGAGTGAAGAAAGATTGACGAAACAGATATACAAAGCAAAAGTGTGTGCAAGAAGAGGCAGAGGAAGGCCACGTTCCAACTACCTGGATCAAATCGATCGGACGCTCAAGGACGGGAACGTCAAGAGTACTCGAAACAAGAGCATGTATGAAGAGACTGATGAATGTGGACGAAGCGAAAGAGGTATGTAAGTCTAGAGAGAACTGGCGCTCTATACTCTCTGCCTGCCCCGTTAGGGACTCGGCGTGATGATATGCATATAAAATTGTATCGTTGCGTCGCTCTCTCAACTGAGCTACCCGACCCACTTCTGATTTAATATTAGAACTACCTCTAAAAGGTCTTAAGGGCCTGCTGTATCAAGAGGTAGCTAAAATTGTGAGAGCAACGTCAAGGGATTTCCCAAGTCACGGCTTCCCATTCACTGAAGGGGTAGGCAGAGATGAAACAACACCCTCTCACCGCCTTTTTGCCGTAATAGATATAGATTTATGGAACGTCAAGAGTAGTCGAAACTGATGAGCATGTATGAAGAGACTGATGAATGTGGACGAAGTGAAAGAGGTATGTTAACATAAATACATATCATCACGCCAAGTCCCTAGCGGGGTAGGCAGAGAGTATAGAGCGCCAGTTCTCTCTAGACTTACATACCTCTTTCGCTTCGTCCACATTCATCAGTCTCTTCATACATGCTCGTCGGTTTCGAGTACTTTTAACGTTTCCGTCCTTGAGCGTCCGATCGATTTGATCCAGGTAGTTGGAACGTGGCCTTCCTCTGCCTCTTCTTGCACACACTTTTGCTTTGTATGTTAACAGAATAGAATATAAAGATAATTGGTGCTATACTCTCTCTGCCCACCCCGATAGAGACTCCACGTGTTGATATACGTACATATATCGACGGAACTCACTAGATAAAATTATTCCTACCAGTCCCTAATTCTCGAGCCTTATAAAAGGCCCAGTCCTCGATTAAGGCTAGGTAGGAAACAGAGGCCTCATGAATAATTTAATTATAACTAAAGACTACTTATTATTATTTATACAACTAAATATATACATTTCAATTACCTACTGAGATTATCAAATATAAGTAGTCTGTAGTCTAGAGAGAACTGGCGCTCTACTCTCTGCCTACCCGGTGAGGGAGTCGGGGTGTGATAATACCTGCATATGTGATTTTAATTTTTTTCAGACTTCTGAACTTTGGGATCGCCTGATGGCAAGCGGTTACCTATTATACATATATCCAGGCGAAGCTGGGAAACTGCTAGTTCTGTTATGGCTGATAATATAACCTGTATATAGATAGTGCCATCGACAAAGACGCGCCCCACCAATGTCTAGTCGAGGTGGTCGCAGGATGCGGGGAGTATGACCCGAGTGTATTAATTGTAGTGTGCGTGTGCACTCATAGGTAATCAGTGTGTACCGACAATACTCACACATTAGTGGAAGGTTGCACACTCACACGATAAACTGTATAAACTGTATAAACGGGGGAATAGTGGGGCGCGTCTTTGTCGATGGCACTAGCTACACAATATGTTGTATTGTATATATATATATGTCGAAGATATTACGATAATTTAATAATAATTAGTAACTCTTTTTATATTTGTCGTAGATTACGATAATTTAACAATAATAAGTCACTCAGTTGATATTTGTGTTGATTTCAATAATTAGTAACTCAATTGATATTTGTGTCGAACACAATAATTAGTAACTCAATTGATATTTGTAGTCTGTTACAATAATTGAATACTAAATAGTCACTCAATTGATATTGTTATAACAGTGGAGTGTGAACGCCGTGACGTAACGAGTCACGTGTTCGGAATCGCTTGGAGGGAGAACTGTAACACTATAAATGTTGGAGAGCGATGATTCTAGACAGTTGATTACAGTGAGCGATACAGTTCGGTCCTTCCAAACGGGACCGTTGGTTCACATAACTCTGTTGATAATTAAGTACCTACTTTGTAACATCGTAATGTGAATTTGTGATTACTAATTACCTACATACAATTCTCGTATTGTATCTTCGTGGTTTAATTGCCTGAGACCTACGCCCAGGTCCCAGAACCGAGAACCCAGAACCTAACACCAGTACCCAGTACCAGAACCTCTCCCACTGATGTCGAGCCTGCATCCGAATCCGATACGAATTGATGTCGCGCTCTCTAAAGTTCCGACATATATATATATATATATATATATATATATATATCTTAATATATATATTTCTTGTGTGCGTGTGTATGTGACTGAACTCCTCCTAAACGACTGGACCGATTTTGATGAAATTTTTTGTGTGTGTTCGTGGAGATCCGAGAATGGTTTAGATTCACAATTGGACCCGATAGGTGGCGCTGTGATCGTGTTTCAGGGCATTTACTTTTTTCACCCAAGCGAAGCTGGGCGGGACCACTAGTATATATATATATATTGTGTCCGTGTGTTAGTCATTAAACTCCTAAAAGGCTGGACCAACTTGGATGATTTTTTGTATGTGTTCAAGTGGATTCGAAAATGGTTTAGATTCACAATTGGACCCGATAGGTAAATTATTTTTTTTCACACATGCGAAACTGGGCGGGACAACTAGTATACATATATTTGTATATATATTCGTGTAAGTTCTTCTCAGATGTCTTCTGTAGGCAGTGTTCATCCTAAAAGCACTATTGGTTCAACTTTAGGATTCCGCACGTCCGAATGAAAATCCCAAACAGTTTTTCTTTACCATCAGCGATGTATCTACATCCTCGGCGGAATCGACCCAGCAACCCATTCCACCAAACGCCACCAAACCGCCGTACACATAAATACACACGACGAAATGATAACCGAACGAAAGATCCTAACCAAACGAATTTAGACCTAAGTGACTAAGTCTCTAAGTTTAGTTTTAAGTAACCTGACTTTCTTATTAACGGCACTTCTATAATTGCTTTTACCCTCAATATTTTTCGCGGCACTCGCCTTTGATCTACTCCTGACACGCTCATCGAACAGTTGGTAGAAGTTGGGAAGGGGCGTGTCCACTAAGTTGACGTCGTCATGTGACGTCTGCCCTGACGTTTGACGTGCGTGGTAGCAGGCGGCCATGTTTTGTATGAAATGGTTGAACATGGCAGTCTCCGTGAACCACTCCAAGAAGTACTGGTTCTGCTTCGAAGATGTGCCCTTGATGAAGCCTTCTTTCTGTAAGAGATGGAAAGAAAATGTCAGGAAGTTATGGGGTGTTGTGAATATATCCTCATGACGATGCAATAAAACATATAGCTCCAAAGATAACACAATGACAACATTATTAAAGAGAGTAATACTCACATGGAAACATGGTTTTTTAAGGGCTTTAAACAAGCACATATACATTATGCGGCGGTAACCGCTTACCATCAGGCGGGTCGCATGCTTGTTTGCCACCCAAGTGGTATTAAAAAAAAATAGAATGTTCTATAATATTTATGTATTTTCTGTATATAATTTAACCAAATTATTTATGTTTGACAATGCTATAAATATGAATAATGAGCTCCTTGGGGAGGGGGGAGGATTGTTACATTGTGTTGGAAGCAGAGGGGTTAGTCCCATTATACTGCCAACACACTATAACTCTCCGAACACAGAGTGGCAACACGCAGTGATACTTCGGTATCGTGAGCGTAAATAGGCTACGGTAACCGTTTCCCACCATACGTGGGCCGTATACTTGTTTATAAAAAAAAATATGAAAAGAAAAATTAAGAGGTAGGGCATTACGGGTTTCCCTTTCGGATTTGGAGTTGCCCGACTGGGGCAGGACCTCCACCTACCAGCACCCACCTATAGAAGTACGTAGCCAATTTTTTTTTGTTTTGTTTCTGCACGCTCAAAAACCTCAAAAACACACGAGTGCAACCGCAAGACACAACTAGTATAAACCCATACTCACATCAAAAACTACATCCCCTTTGCCCATATCGCCGTCCTTGAGGACACCGACGGAGAAATGCGCCCAGAAATCTCCCAAAATGTCGACGAAGAATCTCATGAAAGCTTCGGATATCATCACATTTCGCATCTTATCTTCGGACCTATCCTTGTTCTTGATCGACTCCATCTGCAGCGACGTCTTGAGCGTCTTGTAACTCGAAGTGGGAAGTATCGTCGACTCGTCGCCTTGGTAAGACAGCACTTTCGACGGGTGGGTCAGGTCTAGGAGCATACCCTGGAAATACAATTATCTTCATTTATCATCACGCCTACCCACCAGGGTCCCTGTAGGGGTGGGCATAAGTGGTTTCAACAAATACACTTTCCGCTGGAGATTGACAGATTGCGAGTCCATCGTCGTTTGTCTTTGAATCTCTTCTTAGACGTATGAAGGTTTCCTCCGAAGACCAGCAGGCCTGCCAGGATGGGCAGCGGCTAGTGTGTGGGGGCCTCGTACCTCGTCCTCGAGCGCGGCGGCCTCGCAGCCCGAGGCCAGCAGGCCCGCCAGGATGGGCAGCGGCTAGTGTGTGGGGACCTCGTACCTCATCCACGAGCGCCGCGGCCTCGCAGCCCGAGGCCAGCAGGCCCGCCAGGATGGGCAGCGGCTAGTGTGTGGGGGCCTCGTACCTCGTCCACGAGCGCGGCGGCCTCGCAGCCCGAGGCCAGCAGGCCCGCCAGGATGGGCAGCGGCTAGTGTGTGGGGGCCTCGTACCTCGTCCACGAGCGCGGCGGCCTCGCAGCCCGAGGCCAGCAGGCCCGCCAGGATGGGCAGCGGCTAGTGTGTGGGGGCCTCGTACCTCGTCCACGAGCGCGGCGGCCTCGCAGCCCGAGGCCAGCAGGCCCGCCAGGATGGGCAGCGGCTAGTGTGTGGGGGCCTCGTACCTCGTCCACGAGCGCGGCGGCCTCGCAGCCCGAGGCCAGCAGGCCCGCCAGGATGGGCAGCGGCTAGTGTGTGGGGGCCTCGTACCTCGTCCACGAGCGCGGCGGCCTCGCAGCCCGAGGCCAGCAGGCCCGCCAGGATGGGCAGCGGCTAGTGTGTGGGGGCCTCGTACCTCGTCCACGAGCGCGGCGGCCTCGCAGCCCGAGGCCAGCAGGCCCGCCAGGATGGGCAGCGGCTAGTGTGTGGGGGCCTCGTACCTCGTCCACGAGCGCGGCGGCCTCGCAGCCCGAGGCCAGCAGGCCCGCCAGGATGGGCAGCGGCGCGGCGAGTACGTCCCTGCGCAGGGCGGCGGGGATGGCGGCTATGAGCGGCTGCTGCCACACGAACGGGTACAGCGCGCCCTGCAGCGCCTCCAGGCAGCGGGACACCTGGCTGCAACACGCCACCAGCACCCGCCGTCACGCCACTGGCACGCCACTCGCACGCCACTGGCACGCTAGGCCCTAGCCAGCACATACTATGCGGGCACGTAGCTGGTGTGACGTATGTGTGTGTGTGTGAGTGTGTGACGTGTGTGTGTGACGTGTGCGTGTGTGTGTGTGCGTGCGCATGTTAGTTTGTTTGTAATATGTTTGTATGTATGTTTGTATGTGTGTGAGCGTGTGTGCATGTGTGTGTGTGTACATGTGTGTGTGTCCGTGTGTGCGTGTGTATGTGAATGCGTTTTAAGAGAGGTAGGGCATAACGGGTTTCCCGTTCGAATTTGTATCTGCCCGAGTGGGGCAGGACCTCCACCTTATAGAAGTCCGTAGCCAAATATCACAATTTTTTTGTTGTGTTGTGTTCCTACGCGGTGAATAAGGTTTCCAGTAATGAGCTCCTTGGGGAGGGGGGAGGATTGTTATATTGTGTTGGCAACCGAGGGATTAGACCTATTATGTTGCCAACACAGTATAACTCTCTGAACACAGAGTGGCAACGCGCAAGTGATACTTCGGTATCGTGAGCGTAAATAGGCTACGGTAACCGTTTCCCATCAGGTGGGCCGTATGCTTGTTTGCCACTCTTGTTGTATAAAAAAAAAATAAAAAAAACTAACCTGAGCTGGTCACCGACCACGATGACTTTCCTCTCGAGCAGCAGCGAGCCGAACACCTTGACCACCAGCCCCGCCCCCAGCAGGTCCAGGAGAGTCGACAGGTTGTCCTCGTCGACGCGGGGCTCGATGGGTCGCTTTATGGCAGTCGTTCTGGGATAACACATATTTATTAATACCAATAAGATTACAATATTATCTATTTATCTAATTTGTCACACCGCAGTTCACAGCTTTACGGTGAAGGAAAACATCGAGAGGAAACCTGAGAAGAAATTCAAAGGCGTATGTATAGTCGTGCTTGAGTAACGGCGAAGGACTCGCCATCTGTCTCGTTGGCACCTAATATACCTCTGGCGGAAAGTGGGTGTGTGGGTATTACCTATACACCTCTGCCTACCCCTTCGGGGACCCTTGTGTGAAGGCGTGAGGATATAATATTATAAAAAATAATGTTTGTCTGTAAGTCCTTTATAGAATCGTAGATCGATTTTAATGGAATTATCTGTGTGGCTTCGAGAATGGTTTAGATTCACAATTGGACCCGATAGGTGGCGCCACTGGGTTTGCTTTTTTTGCGTGGTTTTAAATTTTTCACCCAAGCGAAGCTGGGCGGGACAACTAGTAACAAATAAAATTGAGGAAGGGAAAGAATCGAGAAGAAACCTAAGAAGAAACATTCAAAGACGTATGTATAGTCGTGCTTGAGAAACGGCGATGGACTCGCCATCTGTCATGTCGGCACCTTAAAAATGGTGAAACCACCGGCGAAAGTGGGTAACCTACCCCTTTAGGGACCGTTATGGGAAGGCGTGAAATTATGTATTGTCTTTCTATATATATATATTTCTTCAGTGCATGTGTTTGTCATAAAACTCCTAAGCGGTTGGACAAATTTTAATGAAATTTTCTGTCTTCAGGTGGATTCGAGAATGGTTTAGATTCACAATTGAACCCGATAGGTGGCGCTACGGTCGTGTTTCAGGATAATTATTGATTTTTTACACAAGCGAAGCCAGGCGGGGCAGCTACTATATTTATGTTCTTGTGAATATATATATTTATGATCTTACCTGGGTGCCAGAAAGTTGACAACGATTTTCTTGGGACTGTTATTATTTTGCAAATCGTAAAAGTCCGGTAGGTTATCTTTGCTTTCGGCAACATCTGCGTAGTCCGCGAGAGTATCGACTCTATTGCGCATATCCGGAAGGGTCCTCGCCTTATCCACATCATAAATCTTGGGTACGGAGTCCTCTTTCAGGGCGCCATGGGTGATGACGATCTCCTCCCCAGGGTTGGGGAAGTCCGTCTCGAAGAGTTGCTGCAGCACGTGGTGGATTTCCACTTCCGACCTGCCGTGGTGGGACTCGATCTCTTGGAGGACCTGAGGAGTTAGTCATATAAAAATGTATACTAATACTAGCAGTATGTATAGTCGTGCTGGAGTAACGGCGATGGACTCGCCATCTCTCACGTTGGCACCTAATATACCTCTGGCGGAAAGTGGGTGTGTGGGTATTACCTATACACCTCTGCCTACCCCTTCGGGGACCCTTGTGGGAAGGCGTGAGGATATATATTATATACTATATATAATTAAATGTCGTAAGCATGTTAAAATTTAGATAAAATCTCTTTGTATATATATTACATACATACATACATATCATCACGCCAAGTCCCTAGCGGGGTAGGCAGAGAGTATAGAGCGCCAGTTCCTCTAGACTTACATACCTCTTTCGCTTCGTCCACGTTCATCAGTCTCTTCATACATGCTCGTCGGTTTCGAGTACTCTTAATATATATTATTCATCGTTAAAACCCATTTAAACTATAAAAAAATACCTTATAATAAAATCCTGGCGCTCTATATTTCCCGATGAGGCAGTAGCATAGTGGAAGACAGCTGGTAGCACCTTCTGGCAACACTCTTCGACAATAGCTGAATAAAAAAAAACTACCATTCAAAATCACAAATCTTTTATCCAAATAAAATTAAACAAAAGCTTTTTTATTAAATTCCACGCGGACAAAGTCGGGGGACAGCTAGTAAATAAATAAACTCTGTGAACAACGAATATATTATTTTCTAAATTTGTATTTATTCATTGTTCTTTGTCCCATATGTCCCATTTAAATATAAATATTTAAAAAAATTGTTCAAAAAACTAAAAACACACTTTTCAAATATTTGATTTCATTGACAGCGTAAATGTCCGTCAATACTGTCATAACTTTTAAAGCGGAGTGCGTTCAGAAACACTACAATGCTACTATCGATTTATTATTGCAACAGTTTTATTTTTAAATTAATTTATCTAAGACCCCATCGCTAATTCTGATTATGCTAGTATGCATTGTCATCGGCTCTTGATAAGTATGCAAAATTTCGATTTAATCCGACATTTTTATGGTAAAAATCATGTTCAAAGTTTCCGTTACATAATAACATACGTACAAAACTAATAAACGTGTTAAAAATGGCTCTCACCCATATGATCTCTCGCCTCTCTCGTCAGTCAGTACCAGGGAGTAACACTGCGCCCCCTTCGCATCAGCTGACCACTCCTCCTTCTCTGTCTTGCTCAGCGTCTCGGGAAACACCAGGTTCTCTATATGTGGCGGGACTTGAACCTAAATGGGAGACGGAACTGGTGATTTTAAACCTCCTTTTTTAAACGGTAAAAATCTTTTTTTTTATAAATTCTTTAGGTTGCTTTTAAACCGCTGGGTGGTAAACAAGCATGCGGTCTGCCTGATGGTAGACGGTTACCGCCACCTATGGACGCCTGCAACACTAGGGGTATCACTCGCGCGTTACCGACCTTACAAGAATCTTTTCACACCCTTATTTGAAGAACTCCATGCTGTACTCTCCAGGAAAAACCTCAACGGGGAACTCATTCCACAGCCTGAGCGTTCGCGGAAAGAAACTGCTTTGGAACCGCGCAGTGAGACCTTTGTGGATCCAAGGTATGGGGATGAATTCCCTGTCGATGACAAGAGGTGCGGAGGTAGAAGGTGTTTGTCACACCACGAGCTTTACGGTGAAGGAAAACATCGAAAGGAAACATACATGCATACGTTTGAGAAGATATTCAAAGATTCCATCTTCCACTTGGTTCGAACTTGCAACCTTCGTGTTGCATATTTGCACTCATGTCTATGTAGATATAGAGATAGAGAGAGGGAGATATAGGGAGATGGAGAAGGTGAGAGTAGGTGGAGTGCTGTGGAGCGAGATGTAGTGGGGAAGAGTAAGGGGAGTGCTGTGGAGCGAGAGGGAAATGGGTGGGGGATGGAGTATGTCAGAGAGAGAGAGGGGGGGGTGATATGGAGATAGAAGGCGGAGACTAGATGCGGGATAGAGGGGAGATGGAGAGAAATTGTGAGAGAGGGAGAGAGAGGGGGTGAGGGAGAAACCGGAGGAATCAAAACTCACCTGACTCGGAAATACGCTCTTCACGTAAGCCTCCCCAGTCATATAATTCAAGCCAACCAGGAGGCAAATATTAAACAAGCCCCTTTCCCGGGGCTCGAACGGCAACTCAATATCCACACAGCCGGTCTTCTCATCAATGCTCATTTTGTCTATGCTATCGTCACTGCAGTCCATAGACAATATGTTACCGCTCGAGTCTGTCAAGTTGACTTTCGAGTCGACGGAATCTCTGCGCGTCATGTCTTTGGTTAAGTTGTTCTGGGACGTGCGGAAGCTCTTCCAGGATCGAAACGTGGAGTAAGGGTTCACGAGGACGTCAGATTTGTATGAGCATATGGACGTCTGGTGTCTGAACCGGGCGGGTTTGACACTGGAAGCGTCCAGGTGGGCAACGCGAGAAGAGACGCGGCGTACGTAGTTCTTCCTCTTTTCTGTCAAACTTCTCGTTAGTTTCACTGAGTCTGGAAGTATTGTTTTTTAATTACAGTGACGAACCTACTGTCAGACATTTTATTATCACCGTATCAATAATTGAATTTGTTACTATAGATGCCATCCACGACAACGCGCCCCACTATTCCCCCCTACAGTTTACAGTGTAAGTGTGCAACCTTCCACTAATGTTTGAGTATTGTCGGTACACACTGATTACCTATGAGTGCACACGCACACTACAATTAATACACTCGGGTCATACTGCCCGCAACCCCCTCGACTAGACATTGGTGGGGCGCGTCTTCGTGGATGGCACTATCTGTACGTTATGATACAAATGGAAAAGTTTGTGCATACGTTTGTTACTCAATCAGGCCAGAACAGCTGATCGGAAATAATAATACCTTGCCTCAAACATGACATAAGCTTAAATTAGGCAATGCTGGTGTTATGGTAACTAGACAACGATATATTTACTTATATAGATATATATATACATACATACATAGGAAATAAGGTACAAATAGTCGTGTTCATCACACAAATATCTGCCCTCAGCGGGAGTCGAACCCGCGACCTCAAGTTTCGCAGTCAGGAAATGGATGAGCTCAGGCAGAGAGGAAAAATCGACTCGCCATCTGTCACGTTGGCACCTTAAATATATCTCTGGCGGAAAATGGGTGTGTGGGTACTACCTATACACCTCTGCCTACCCCTTCGGTGACGCTTGTGGCAAGCTCACTACCAATTCAACTACCAAAAGTCTTCTTCTCCATTTAATGAAGGTTGGCAGTCAGTTCAGAAAATTTCTGTCTGTCCTTCGCGAGGCGAAACAGTTCAGCCACCAAAAGTACATACATACATACATATATATCACGCCAAGTCCCTAACGGGGTAGGCAGAGAGTATAGAGCGCCAGTTCTCTCTAGACTTACATACCTCTTTCGCTTCGTCCACATTCATCAGTCTCTTCATACATGCTCGTCGGTTTCGAGTACTCTTAACGTTCCCGTCCTTGAGAGTCCGATCTATTTGATCCAGGTAGTTGGAACGTGGCCTTCCTCACTACCATTTAAATCGATGTTTTACGCGGACGAATCCGCGGGTCATATCTAGTGGTATGTATACCTTCACTAGTGTTGCCATCCGTGGGAAAGCTCCCCGGTTTATTCTCGTCCATATTGCAAGCTGCCGTCACAGTCTCGTAGATCTCGTACATGAGGGCGTTCAACTGGAACAGAGTAACAGGAATATTCTTTAATAGACTTTGAAAAGAGTAACCATGAAGTGTCTAGCCGGTTCTTCTCCATGGAAACGACCAAATCGAACCGTGCACCTTTTTTGTACGTTTTATAAGTTCCTATCTAGGCCTATGTGACATAAAAATATTTTGATTTGATTTGTTAGATAATAATAACTTCACGACTTCCAGCAAGAGTCCCCGAAGGTGTAGGCAGAGGTGTATAGTTAGTACATTGCCAATTTCCGCCAGAGATATAGGTGCTAATGTGACAGATGGCATCGCCGTTACTCGAGCACGACTATACATACGCCTTTGAATTTGCTTCTCAGACGTATGCAGGATTCCTCTCGATGTTTTCCTTCACCGTAAAGCTCGTGGTGTGACTAATCACTGTACTCAAGTTCAGAAAAGCTCATTGGTACAGTCGGGATTCGAACTTGCGACCTTTGTGTTGCAGGCAACTGTTCGAACCACTCGGCCACCACGCCTTCAAATATGATCACATTCCAAATACCCATAGTGACGCACATTATGTCAGTACAGCTTACAGTAGGACCTCAAATTGATAAAACAATTGGTGATGTAAAAGGTCAACGGTCCCAAATTGTATGACAATGTCAGTGATAAGGGGTAATACATCATATTTAATTAAACAAATGACATGAACATGTGAGAGGCGATAATGTTACAGCATTATTATTAACATCACGTTTATATACATATGTCTAGTCGATAGTTAATGATAATTACATCTTGGAAAGATTCCACAACAATAAACAAATAGCAAACAGTGGCGTAGCTAGGCAACTAAAAGTCCGGGGCCAAAAAAATTACCAGGGCCCCAACTAAACTATCCGTTTGTACCGTATTCGACGATTTTCGAATTCGACATAATCCAGATTTGTTGCAATCAAGATTCGACATAATCCAGATTTGTTGCAATCAAGATTCGACATAATCCAGATTTGTTGCAATCAAGATTCGACATAATCCAGATTTGTTGCAATCAAGATTCGACATAATCCAGATTTGTTGCAATCAAGATTTGTCGTAATACCAACTGCATACGTACAAATCTGGATATTCCAACATATTTTAATGAACAAATTAAAATTATTTTAACGGCAAAAGCCGTGGTGGCCGAGTAGTTCGAGCAGTTGCCTGCGACGCAAAGGTCGCAAGTTCGAATCCCGACTGTACCAATGAGTTTTTTCTGAACTTAAGTACAGTGATTAGTCACACCACGAGCTTTACGGTGAAGGAAAACATCGAAAGGAAACCTGCATACGTCTGAGAAGAAATTCAAAGGCGTATGTATAGTCGTGCTTGAGTAACGGCGATGGACTCGCCATCTGTCACGTTGGCACCTAATATACCTCTGGCGGAAAGTGAGTGTGTGGGTATTACCTATACACCTCTGCCTACCCCTTCGGGGACCCTTGTGGGAAGGTGTGAGGACATATATATATACATAAATTAAAACTAAGTTGCCATTATTAAAGTTGCGTGGAATCTGGTTTCTTTATTTCGAATATGGGGGAAATTTTCACTAGTTCAATTCATAGTTTGTAAGTCAGAGTCCGAGTGGTCCCCTGAGCTTGGGGCCCCGGGGCACTGCCCCGTCTAGCCCCCCG
Organism: Drepana falcataria; assembly: GCA_945859725.1. Taxonomy (NCBI): domain Eukaryota; kingdom Metazoa; phylum Arthropoda; class Insecta; order Lepidoptera; family Drepanidae; genus Drepana; species Drepana falcataria. Next base: position 4,603,374 of record OX243950.1, on the reverse strand, counting down.
GTAGCTACGCCACTGAAGCTAGACATAGCAAAGCTTGTACTATGGGAACTGGATAACGATATACATACTTATATAGATAGGCAATTCCACACAAGTTGACCTAGTCCCAAACTAAGCAAAGCTTGTACTATGTGAACTGGACAACGATATACATACTTATATAGATAGGCAATTCCACACAACTTGACCTAGTCCTAAACTAAGCAAAGCTTTTACTATAGGAACTGGACAACGATATACATACTTATATAGATAGGCAATTACACACAACTTGACCTAGTCCTAAACTAAGCAAAGCTTTTACTATAGGAACTGGACAACGATATACATATTTATATAGATAGGCAATTACACACAACTTGACCTAGTCCTAAACTAAGCAAAGCTTTTACTATAGGAACTGGACAACGATATACATATTTATATAGATAGGCAATTACACACAAATTGACCTAGTCCCAAACTAAGCAAAGGATATAAAGAAAGGTAACGATAGACCCGCGCTCACAATTGAAGTACCCCAACTGGGGTACTTAGGCCCTCGTAGGGCTAATGTCCAATTGAAGAGATCTTCCCAGCAAAATTGCACTGCTGTTGGGTAGCGGGTAGTAATGATAGCAGAGGGATAACAGAAGGGGGTAGTACCTGGCAGCAATTGGACTGTTGCAATAAGAGGCCGACCACCTAGTACCCAGTCCCTTATGGCCAGTAATGTGACTAGCTACAGTGCCCTTCACACTGCACGTGTAGTGTACGTACACTAGTGCTTGGCGGCTAGATGACCTAGAGCTAAGTAATCATCAAGGAATATACACTTCTCATCAGAAAAATCGAAACACCTTGCAAATTTATGTTTTGTAGGATTATCAGAAACGTGTATATTTAGGACTAATACGTCCCATATTATAGAAGTATATAAATGACATTATAAAACATTAATGATTAGAAAGTACTTTATTTAATTACCTTGAGAAGACATGTTGTATGATGCGATATCCAGTTATAACTTTAAGACACCACTCTTTATTCGTAATCACTATAATAGTCAGGTAAAGTTTGTAAATTTGTATGTACGCGATAATATCTTACGCAAAACTTCGTAAACGTTCAATAAATCTTTCACCAGTCACAAGATTATAAAACTTCAATAGTGGACAGATAATGTCCCTTTAATTTCTTTATATTATTGTTATTATAACGAGAGCAACGCCGCGTGTGAGTTTTCAATAGAATAAAGTTCCATACAAAATTATTACGCAAAAGTTAGTTCTACACGACGTTATATTTCACATGTTTAACACGAACAATGATCACTTACTATTGCCACTTAAACAATTATTCTCAGATCAACTTTTATTCTAATTATTATATCATTTCTACACAGCACAAGTCGAAAATCACAACGATATGTTTGACAGTTTCATAATGAGTTGCTACATTTATCAAACTGCGATAAGTCAAATAAAAGTTGATAACAAAGATGATATAAAAAGACTACGATTTTGAGCTAACATCACTACTAACAATTTAGAGAGACGTCCTCACGTGTGCACGTATGTTGATTTAATGTGGGAATGATCCAATTGTAAGTTTACAATAATTATGTCGAGCGATAAGCGAACCTTCTATATTTTATTGCCGCACGGGTGTCATGCAACACAGACCATATTATTTCATTAATGTTAAGGAAGCGAAAAGGCATCTAAGTCTAGAGAGAACTGGCGCTCTACTCTCTCTGCCTAGCCTGTGAGGGACTCGGCGTGATAGCATGTATGTAAATAATGAAAGAAAATTTATCTCTCATACATATAATAATAATAAAATTGCGACATTTCCACACAAATGTAACTAATCAAATTAAGCAAAGCTCGTAATATGGCCTCGCCGTCTGTCACGTTTGCACCTAATATACCTCTGGCGGAAAGTGGGTGTGTGGGTATTACCTATACACCTCTGCCTACCCCTTCGGGGACCCTTGTGGGAAGGCGTGGGGATATATTATTACTATTATTTGTACTATGGAAATTAGTTAAAGATATAAATACAAATATGGATAGTAATACATACATACAAATAAATACATTGGACATCCAAGATGTACAAACATTCGTGTTCATCACACAAATATCAACACGGGTATCAAACCCGCGTCCTCAAGCTTCGCAGTCAGGAGACCAGAGTCACTAGAACAGATGGCCGACAAATACATACATCATATCATCACGCCGAATCCCACACGAGGTAGGAAGAGAGAGTAAAGCGCAAAATATCTAAATTAACAGACTTATTTCGCATTTATTATGGTGGTGTTCGAGCACACGGTCCGTTTGACGGTAACCGGTTACCGGCGCCTATGGGCGCCTGCAACACCAGGGGTATGTCTGTCACATAACTTCAAATAAATATGATGCTAGTCACCGCCATTTCGGGTAAAAGTTGATTTCGTTCGACGTAAATATTTTGGTAAATAAATAAAGTGGGTGTGTGGGTATTACCTATACACCTCTACCTCTTACTCTCCTCTACTACCTCTATACACCGCCTACCCCTTCGGGGACCCTTGTGGGAAGGCGTGAGGATATATTATTATATTATTATAAATATTTTTCTAGGTTAAAATATCACCTGGACATGTGTTAATCAAGCTAATTATATATCTCTGTGCAAAAATTCCTTCAAATCCGTTCAATCGTTCTGGCGTGGTTGAGTAACAAGCATCCTCACATCCACAAATCCTCACACCTTTAATGTTGCTAGGATTGGCAGCATTGCACAGAGCTATTGTCATTTAAAAATTCTAACCATCGTTGTACCAAATTAGAACAAAATGAGTGGGACAAACATATTTTTCCTTGTAGATATTATCCTTATCCACTTTGCCTACAGCCATTGTACTCATGGTATTAATACAAATAAAAAAGGCCTAGTGCGAGTCGGACTCGCGAGCGATAGATAGGTCCCGGTACGAAAACTGTGTCTCATTAAATAGTTTCGTACATATAACGTGGTAGGCAGAGAGAGTAAATCGCTAGGTCACTCTAGACTTACAGACCTCTTTCTCTTCAACCACATTCATCAGTACCTTCGTTCATGTTCGCCCGTTTCGAGTTCTTTTGACGTTCCGGTCTACGACAGTCCGATCGATTTAATCTAGGTAATTGGAACATAGTCTTCCTCTGCCTCTCCTCTACACACAAGAAGAAGGTAACTCTGGAACCACATGGTGAGAGACCTATTATGTTCCAAGGTATAGGGTTGAAGCTCTCGTAGATGGCGAGAGGTAGAAGGAAGTTAAGTGAAAGAGAAAAATTCTGGTAATCTTTGCTTTCATGTACGAGTCTGATCATACATACATACATATCATCACGCCAAGTACCTAGCGGGGTAGGCAGAGAGTATAGAGCGCCAGTTCTCTCTAGACTTACATACCTCTTTCGCTTCGTCCACATTCATCAGTCTCTTCATACATGCTCGTCGGTTTCGAGTACTCTTAACGTTCCCGTCCTTGAGAGTCCGATCTATTTGATCCAGGTAGTTGGAACGTGGCCTTCCTCTGCCTCTTCTTGCACACACTTTTGCTTTGTATATCTGTTTCGTCAAATCTGAGTCTGATCAAATAAAAAAAATCTGTCATGGCGCATAGGGAGGTCAAATAGATTGCGCTGGACAGAGACAAATGGAAGGAGTTGCATCATAGATGCCGAAGAAGGCCAGCTCTTAAATTTCTAATGATGATATATGGAATAATATCTTGCTTCGCGTTGGATAAAGCCATCCACCAAAACAAACAAATGAGGCTAGGTCATTACAAGTGTTATTGTGACGTAGCGATACTGATTTATAGCCATTGGGTCGTGCGATTGTCGATATCGATACAATTTTAAAAAGCTTTATTCGAATGCATCGGAAACGTATTTTTTCCTCTCGTAACGTGACTTCCGGGCACTTTTGCTTAAACGAACAATGGCGAGAGCAAGGCTTTCAACCAGGTATTAGCTAAGTGCTAAGCCAACAACACCACTAACGGCAACCCCTGTGGGTACATACTGTACGGATCTTGGTTTCGAACGTGGCTCGAGGAGTAGGAAGGGCATATGGAGATTTAAGGGAGATAGGGCATAACGAAGAGAGGTAGGGCATAACGGGTTTCCCGTTCGAATTTGGAGCTGCCTTACTGGGGCAGGACCTCCACCTTATAGAAGTCCGTAGCCAAATAACAAATTTTTTGTGTTGTGTTCCTACGAGGTTAATAAGGTTTCCAATAATGAGCTCCTTGGGAAAGGGCGAGGATTGTTAAATTGTGTTGGAAGCAGAGGGCTGCCAACACACTATAACTCTCCGAACACAGAGTGGCAACGCGCAAGTGATACTTCGGTATCGTGAGCGTAAATAGGCTACGATAACCGTTTCCCATCAGGTGGGCCGTATGCTTGTTTGCCACTCTTGTTGTATAAAAAAAAAGGGGGTAGGAACGTGTAAAGGTTATACCCACACACCCACTTTCCACCAGAGATATATTAGGATATATGAGGCCAACGTGGCAGATGGCGAGTCCATCGCCGTTACTCCAGCACGATTAGTCGTGCTTGAATAACGGCAGAGGCAATTCAGAAGCCGCCTTTGAATTGTTTCTCAGACGTATGCAGGTTTCCTCTTGATGTTTTCGTGTGGTATCGATTTTTGCTATGATCCAGATGCATTCTTCGACAGTACCAGGCAGCAATGGTTTGACTCCGTTGACCGAGACATTATATTAGGCTTTTTCACTATACCAGGTGATAAATAAGCGACGCTTACGATTGACGCTATCAACACGAAACGACCACGAATTGCCATGCAAAAACTTCACAGCTTGTAATCAAGCTGTCAATTCAGTAACTGTCACGAATCTAGAACACAATATTATTGTTCCGAAGGCAATTAGGTTTGTATTACTTTAGCGGTCGTGTCAAGCGACAATGGCATCCGAGCGGTACTTTTGTAACTCAGATAAATAGTTTGTCATACACTGTACATATGTATATCATATGTATATGTATATGTGTATTATATTGGTGACTAAATAGATTAAGTAGTAACCTACATACCTAGCCCCAACTATACAAAGCCTGTACTATGGGAACTGAACAACGATAAACATACTTATATAGATAGGCAATTACACACAAATTGACCTAGTCCCAAACTAAGCAAAGCCTGTACTGTGGGAACTGGACAACGATATACATACTTATATAGATAGGCAATTACACACAAATTGACCTAGTCCCAAACTAAGCAAAGCTTGTACTGTGGGAACTGGACAACGATATACATACTTATATAGATAGGCAATTCCACACAAATTGACCTAGTCCCAAACTAAGCAAAGCTTGTACTATGGGAACTGAACAACGATAAACATACTTATATAGATAGGCAATTACACACAAATTGACCTAGTCCCAAACTAAGCAAAGCTTGTACTGTGGGAACTGGACAACGATATACATACTTATATAGATAGGCAATTACACACAAATTGACCTAGTCCCAAACTAAGCAAAGCTTGTACTGTGGGAACTGGACAACGATATACATACTTATATAGATAGGCAATTACACACAAATTGACCTAGTCCCAAACTAAGCAAAGCTTGTACTGTGGGAACTGAACAACGATATACATACTTATATAGATAGGCAATTACACACAAATTGACCTAGTCCCAAACTAAGCAAAGCTTGTACTGTGGGAACTGGACAACGATATACATACTTATATAGATAGGAAATTACACACAAATTGACCTAGTCCCAAACTAAGCAAAGCTTGTACTGTGGGAACTGAACAACGATATACATACTTATATAGATAGGCAATTCCGAACAAATTGACCTAGTCCCAAACTAAGCAAAGCTTGTACTATGGGAACTGGACAATGATATACATACTTATATAGATAGGCAATTCCACACAAATTGTCTTAGTCCCAAAAAGCAAAGCTTGTACTATGGGAACTGGACAATGATATACATACTTATATAGATAGGCAATTCCACACAAATTGTCTTAGTCCCAAAAAGCAAAGCTTGTACTGGATAACGATATATGTACATACTTATATCGATATGCCTTCAAATAAGGGTGCCCGAAAGAGTATAGAAATATATTGGAAATTACAACATGACAGATGAAGAGTCCATCGCCGTCATGACGACTATACATACGTCTTGGAGTGTCTTCTCAAAAGAATTTAGTTTTCCTCTCGATGTTTTTCGCCCCCTTAAAGCTTTTGGTGTTTGCAAAGATCATAAAAACCAGCAAGTGTACTAAATAATCCAAGATTGTTATGACCTGCATAATCTCAAATATTTCCTTGGCAAGATTTAAGTCAAATTGTGAATATATCTGCATTCTTAACCACGTACACAAAAAAAATAATAAAAATATATCCTCACGCCTTCCCACAAGGGACCCCGAAGGGGTAGGCAGAGGTGTATAGGTAATACCCACACACCCACTTTCCGCCAGAGGTATATTAGGTGCCAACGTGACAGCTGGCGAGTCCATCGCCGTTACTCAAGCACAACTATTACATGCGTCTTTTGAATTTCTTCTCAGACGTATGCAGGTTTCCTCTCGATGTTTTCCTTCGCCGTAAAGCTCGTGGTGTGTCTAATCACTGTACTTAAGTTCATAAAAACTCATTGGCACAGTCGGGATTCGAACTTGCGACCTTCGCGTCGCAGGCAACTGCTCGAACCACTCGGCCACCACGGCTCAAGCATATATCTCACCAGGCATACTAAGACTATCGCCATAAGTTTTCAAGAGTGCGAAAGAGATTGGTGCGAGCAGAGGGGTATAAACGTCATATTCATCTGTCTTTCTCGCACTTTTTTGACAATTACAACTTTTACACGATATGACGTTTGTAAGCGTAGCCAAATTTATTTTTTCATGACGTGGATACTAGCTTCTTAAAGTAATACAGTATATTTATAACTATATACACATCACTTAAATTTTAACTTAGATTTGGACTTTTTAATTTATGGATTTTAATATCTGAAATAAATGAATTATTATTATTATTATTACTGCCTTCCCTTACGGGGTAGGCAGAGGAATACAACGCCAGTTTGTCTAGACTTACAGACCTCTTTCACTTCGTCAACACATTCTTGCCGGTTTTGACTACTCTAGACGTTCCCATCCTTGAGTGTCCGATCTATTTGATCTAGATGGTTGAAACATGGTCTTCTTTTGCCTCTTTTACCAAGCACTCTCGCTTTATATATCTGTTTAGTCAATCTTTTCATACATCCTCCTATAACATGTTGTTTTAAAATATACGAAGCCACGTATTTCAATGCAAAATCCATATTTCTTTTTCCTAAGGCGTAAGAATAAACAAGGTGCAGTGTGAGAAACTACGTAGACCACTCTCATTTGAACACTAGAAATCAAACTTTGAACCTTAACTTAAACCATTCGACCACGACGCTTGACCAAAGCCTTGGACAAATAAAAAAAAACCATCGATAAACCAAACACATCACTATGACACCGCTAATTAGCAGGCAATGATAATGAAGGCGACATCAGACGCACCGACGCCTGTCAGAGGCGAAACATCGGGCAGAATTTCTCTTTACGATCCGCCGAAATATTTACACAGATAACGAAATTAGTTTCTACAAATGTCACATTACGTCACGTCATTTCGCACCGCCGATTGTGTATCCCTGTTCCTTTGGCCATTTGTACTTATATCTCACCGGAAGTGATACCAAATAACACTACCCGTTCGCGACCCCGCAGTTAACACGACTATAAAATTTTATATCTTGGGGCGATTCCACGCGAATTGACCTAGTCTGGAACTGAGCAAAGCTTGTATGAAAGTTGGCATGGAGAATAGAGCGCCTGCTCTCTCTACCTCTTTTTAAACTCTTTCGCTTCATACACATTCATCAGTCACTTGAATACACACAAAAAGGCATCTAATTCAAATCTAAACCAAAGTCAAAATATTTTATTTCACATAGCTGTCCTGCCCAGCTTCGCTCGGGTGAAAAAGTTAAATTGCCCGTAACACGATCGCAGCGCCACCTATTGGGTCCAATTGTAAATCTAAACCATTCTCGAATCTAGCTTAAGACACACAGAAACACACAGAAAGCTTCGCCCGGGTAAAAAGGTAAAATTCTTGAAACTCGATCGCAGCGCCACCTATCGGGTCCAATTTAATATAGCCTATGTTACTCGGGGATAATGTAGCTTTCCAAAGGTGAAAAAATATTTGAAATCGGTCCAGTAGTTTCGGAGCCTATTCATTACAAACAAACAAACAAACAAATCTTTCCTCTTTATAATATTAGTATAGATAGGCCTAGATGGGCACTTATAAACGTCGAGAAATGTGCACGGTTCGGGTTGGCCGTTTCCATGGAGAAGAACCGGCAAGAATCACCATGGTTACTCTTTTCAAATCATTAGGTATACAATAACAATGTTATTATGTTACAGCATTAGTACTTAAGTACGGCGGGACAGCGTAGGTCTTCGTAAAAGCTATTGTAGGCCAAGGCCAAGATCTTGTGTCAGTATTTATGTACCTAGACTAGAGATTATAGATAGATAGAAATTAAATTTTGGTAGGAAGAACTGTTCTAACATGAGCTTGGAACAACTTATCACGTCGGAAACTCATGAAACTAGTCGACCTTTCCATTATACTTACTTTTACGACATCGTCCCCATAGCTATTTGTGTCGCGATGCGTCACTATCTGCGCCCTTCCTATAACGAGGGTTGGGCCTTTGGAGTGACGTCATAGTAACAAGACTGGCGAAAATCTATATGAACTAGGTCAACCAAGTAATATTTTATATCACTAATAGATTTTTCCTACGAACAAACAAATACTTAACAACAAAGCTACTTATTTTCATGTCCATTCTATGCTACATACATACATACATACATACATATCATCACGCCGAGTCCCTAACGTGGTAGGCAGAGAGTATAGAGCGCCAGTTCTCTCTAGACTTACATACCTCTTTCGCTTCGTCCAAATTCATCAGTATCTTCATACATGCTCGTCGGTTTCGAGTACTCTAATTTAAATCTTTTTTTTTTTATACAACGAGAGTGGCAAACAAGCATACGGCCCACCTGATGGGAAACGGTTACCGTAGCCTATTTATCCTCACGATACCGAAGTATCACTTGCGTGTTGCCACTCTGTGTTCGGAGAGTTATAGTGTGTTGGCGGCATAAGGTTTAATCCCTCTGCTTCCAACACTATGTAACAATCCTCCCCCCTCCCCAAGACGCTCATTACTGGAAACCTTATTCACTACGTAGGAACACAACACAATAAATTGTGTTATTTGGCTATGGACTTCTATAAGGTGGAGGTCCTGCCCCAGTCGGGCAGCTCCAAATTCGAACGGGAAACCCGTTATACCCTACCTCTCATAAATCTAAATTAACGTTCCCATCCTTGAGCGTCCGATCGATTTGATCCAGGTAGTTGGAACGTGGCCTTCCTCTACCTCTTCTTGCACACACTTTTGCTTTGTATATCTGTTTCATCAATCTTTCTTCACTCATCCTTTCTATGTGTCCAAACCAACGTAACATGCCTTTCTTCATCTTTACAATCACACCCTCATTAACGCCAGTTGATTTGCGAATCTCTTCATTCTATGCTATGTTCTATTATATGGGTGGCCGAGTGGTTCGAGTAGTTGCCTGCGACACAAAGATCGCAAGTTCGAAACCCGACTGTACCAATGAGTTTTTCTGAACTAAAGTACAGTCACACCAAGCGCTTTACGATGAATGAAAACATCGAGAGGAAACCTGCATACGTTTGAAAAGACATTCAAAGGCGCATGTACAGTCGTGCTTGAGTTACGGCGATGGGCTCGCCATCTGTCATTGCACCTAAACTAAACATCCTGCGGAAAGTACTAGCAAACCTCTGCCTAACCCTTTGGGGACAATTTATTTATTAAGGAACAGAAAACACAGTTACAAATACATTTACGATAATGCCTGCAGTGGTATAAAACTGTGTCGCAGACATTAACACTCATCTACAGAAAGAGGAGAGCAGGAGGAGGAGGAGAGGAGAGGAGGAGGAGTTCCTAGGCGACACAATTAAAGAGAAAATTAGATTAACAAGGATATGATCCTTATTAATCTAATTTTCTCTTCACAACACACACACACACACACACACACACACACACACGTGTGTGTGTGTGTGTGTATGTATGTGTGTGTGTGTGTATGTGTGTGTGTATGTGTGTGTGTGTGTGTGTGTGTGTGTGTATGTGTGTATGTGTGTGTGCGTGTGCGTGTGTGTGTGTGTGTGAGTATGTATGACTTATAGAAGTCCGTAGCCAAATAACATTTTTTTTGTGTTGTGTTCCTACGCGGTGAATAAGGTCTCCAGTAATGAGCTCGTTGGGGAGGGAGGAGGATTGTTACATTGTGTTATTTGGATTTGAATTTTATTGTGGATTAGTCCCATTAGTCCAGTTAGAGTGGCAGCGCGCAAGTGATACTTCGGTATTGTAAGAGTAAATAGGCTACGGTTACCGTTTCCCATTCCCAGGTGGGCCGTATGCTTGTTTGGCACACTTGAGGTATAAAAAAAAACATGTGTAGGTGTTTAATTGTGGGAAGACTTTCAGATAATAAATCATAGCGTAAGTATATCTCACGTTACCACAGAATATGTATACTACGCGGCCAATAAGGGAGTATTACAAATTAGCTAGCATCAATGACGTCATCTCATGAATCAAACACCGTAGAGACAAAGCCAGTGACATCATACACAGCATCTGAATTAGAACATTTTGGTCACGTGGGTATCACGTGGTGCGGACTTATTATCCATTTGAAACGCTGTTGCGTTAGATATAAAGTGTTTATTCCATTGGACAATAAAACCCGAAGTACTTTGGAAAGTGTGGTCAGTACTTAGGGTTGAGTGGTCAATACTTGGGTTAGTGTGGTCAATATTTGGGTTAGTGCGGTCAGTTGTTAGGCTCGACTTGGGGTTGAGTGGTCAATTCTTAGGGCGCATGGTTTGTACACGGGGTCGACTTTTGGACGTTGTAGGGTTTGTAGATTCCCAGATCTTGCTAACTTTGTTATACTTATCTTGTTTTACGCTTTTGTATAGTAAGCAACGACCTATTGTCGGGCCTACGCTGTTCCCCCATACTGAAGTACTAATGCTGTAACGAAATAAAATATTGTATATGCCTAATGATTTGAAAAGAGTAACCATGGAGTTTCTTGCCGGTTCTTCAGTCTTCTTCATGGAAACGACCAACCCGAACCGTGCTTGTTTTTCGACGTTTGAAACGGGACGACGTCGGAAGTGCCCACCTGGGCCTATGTGAAATAAAAAGATTTTGATTTTTGATTTTGATTAAGTGGTCAGTTGTTGGGGTAGCATGATCAGTACTTGGGGTCGACTAGTTAGTACTTGTCGTTGGGGTATGTGGTTCGTACTCAGGATCGGGTATTCAATGCTTGGGATCGATACTTAAGTTTTTAGAGTATAGTGATCAATACTTGGGGTGGAATGGTAAGTCCTTGGGGCCAGATATTACCAATTGTGTTATGGTTGAATAAGTAGGCGTTAAGTCGGATTTATTTTATTGAACACCTCGCATATGGCGCACTTGATGGTAGACGGTTACCAAAGTAAACAAACTACTGCCTACCCCGTTAGGGACTGGGCGTCATGATATAAATAAATAAATACCTGGGACAATTCCACACAAATTGACCTAGTCCCAAATTAAGCAAAGCTTGTGTTATGGTAACTAGACAACGATATATGTACTTATATAGATAGATATGTACATAAATACATAGGACATCCAAGACTAAGGTACAAATACTCGTGTTCATCACACAAATACCTGCCCTCAGCGAGATTCGAAACCGCGACCTCAAGTTTCGCAGTCAGGAGCTCTAACCACTAGACCAGACTACTATGACCAGACGGTCGTCAAATGTATGTATGTATATACATATGTATGTAAGTATGATCATTGTTTACATATCGAACAAACATGAATGTAATTAGTTATCGCAACTACCCCACTGGACTGGGTATCTGCGATATTGACCGGAACATCTGAGATGCTACTTTTAAAATTCCTTTCCTTAACGATAAATAAATACAGACAAAAATGAATTTAATTACAATAGTAGTTAAGATTGAATTACCTCATCATGATGTATTTCATCAGTATTGAAATGTTTAGACTCCGTTGATCGTATAATTATGATTCACATCACTATACTATCGCTTTTAAGGCGAAACCCGATCAACATCACTTTTGGTCACATATATTAACTGTTCTACTATTTTAAATTTGAAAAAAGAACTATTCTAATTCCAAATTCAAAATAAAATAACGTATCCGAATCACTTCAAAGTTACGACCACCTACAATGTCACATTGTTTCCAAACGTTTACCACAGTTATTCCTCGTTTGAAAAGAGAACATATCAATCACACAAAAATAAACACAAAACAACGTAACGTATTCGAAACGGAAATTCGAAATTTAAAATCAGTCGTCACCGTACGAATCTTTCTTAACGGTCGGTAGTTCTTTTTTTGAAATCATTCACAAAACAAATGAGACTACCGTTATTTTTGTCACTTCGCTCGGATATTCGCAACGCTTTGTATTCTCCGACAGCTTTTCAACTCAAACGTTTAAAACGTACGCCCGTATCGCTGATTGTTTGCAACTAACTATGAAGTTATGCGCCGAGTTACGTTGTAACGGCGGGCTTACATGCGTCTCGGCATAATAATGGGATAAACCTTTTTGGAGTTTACTCCTTAAGAATCGATTTTCATATATAAGGCGCCCGGTATGAGAAAAATATGAGAGGTAAAATCTACTGATGAATGACAGCGTTACGTTCTTGGTGCTCTCTGACTCTCCATGGCAACGAGAATAACAGAATGGCGATGAAATTAATGTTAATATTTACTTTCAATTGCATATTGTATTAACCTGATATTAACCTACAACAACTGTCAACTTGCGGAGGTTTTATCGTAAATTTTATATTTTATTTATAATTGATATAAATATAAATTTATATCAATTGATATTTATTTCAAAATTGAGAAAATTACTCAATGAATAAAAATCAATCTATAGATGTGTCATGCATACTCTAAGTAATATAAGAAATACATTCATTTACCCTTATTAACTAATCTATTTATTTTATAATCGTTCGTAAGGAGTAAACTCCAGTCGTGCGTCGGAGCTGACACACACTTTTTTTTTTTTATACAACAAAAGTGGCAAACAAGCATACGGCCCATCTGATGGGAAACGGTAACCGCAGCCTATTTACGCTCACGATACTGAAGTATCACTTGCGTGTTGCCACTGTGTTCGGAGAGTTATAGTGTGTTGGCAGCATAATGGGTTTAATCTCTCTGCTTCCAACACAATGTAACAATCCTCCCCCCTCCCCAAGAAGCTCATTACTGGAAACCTTATTCACCGCGTAGGAACACAACACAAAAAATTGTGTTATTTGGCTACGGACTTCTATAAGGTGGAGGTCCTGCCCCAGTCGGGCAGCTCCGAATTCGAACGGGAAACCCGTTATGCCCTACCTCTCCTTTTTATACAAGTCTCATACAGAGCAGAGCAGATAATGAAGTGCAAATCCTATCCAGACTAACAAACTGCGCTCCATCCTCTCTCATCGGAAGCAGATAAACCCTATTAAATATTATAAATGCGAAAGTTATTGTGTACATTTGTTCCTCTTTCGCGTCAAAACTGGAGCGGTACTGGATGCAATTTGGCACAGATCCATACCATTAGCTGGATTAGCTTACTCTACCACTACTAGGTGGATTAGATTAGGTTACTGGATTTGAGTAGGTATCTACTCCTGACGTTTCCATCCTTGAGTGTTTTGATCTAGGTAGTTGGGACGTGGTCTTCCTTTGCCTCTTTTTCCACACACATTCACAAATAAGCTTTATTCTAGAAAAGAACTATCGACATACAATATTACGCGGGTGAAACCACGAGCCAGAGTTAGTAAATAAAGAACCGTTATTCTGCCAGCGCCATGTAAACGCACCGTACGATGTTTCGTGATTTCTTTCCGTGCGCGTGACTCACTCGCTACTCTAGATAATAGCCCTGTTTGTTTGTGAACTGGTGTGTATAGTACATAGGCATTTCAATTGACTAGGTATTAGGCTGCGCAAACACCGATAAAGTTCTTGCCAAAAATAACATCATCATACAATTAAAAGCTGGCCTCTTGTCGGCGTCTCTGATGCAACTCCTTCCATTTGCCTCTGTCCAGCGCAATCTCTTTGACCTCCCTATGCGCCATGACAGACACCTTTGCTTTAAGAGCTGGCCTCTTGCCGGCGTCTCTGATGCAACTCCTTCCACTTGCCTCTGTCCAGCGCAATCTCTTTGACCTCCCTATGCGCAATGACAGACACCTTTGCTTTAAGAGCTGGCCTCTTGCCGGCGTCTCTGATGCAACTCCTTCCATTTGCCTCTGTCCAGCGCAATCTCTTTGACCTCCCTATGTACCATGACTGACACATTTGTTTAAGAGCTGGGCTCTCTCTGACCTCCCTTAAGCCCTCTATTAAGCAGTAAAATACGAAACAAAGTATTTTTTGGGGCGATATACAAAAGGTTGCATACAACTGAAAGCCTAGTATCCTTGTCCTGGATAAATAAAAAAAACATTTCAAAACAACTGAGAGAAGAAAATTAGTTTGTAACAGTACTTGACACTTTCTCTTACAACTGTACATACAAGCAAATATTAAACGCCTTTCGGCTCTTTCTAACGATTAGTTCTAGATCTTCTATCTCTTTCACTCTAAGGGTTACGTTCAGCGCTACCATTGAACTGCGAACCTAAATACTAATAGCTGTAGAGTAAACGTTAGATTGACAAGTGGTCATTTAATTAATGATGCATGTGGCACATTCCTATCATTACGGCTTACGAATAGAACATCCATCTAGTAGGTGTACGATGGAAGTGGATAAACATATAAGAGCTGGAGGTTAGAACTCCTGACTGCGAAACTTGAGGTCGCGGGTTCGAATCTCGCTAAGGGCCATATTTGTACCTTAGTCTTGGATGTCCTATGTATTTATGTATATATCTATCTATATAAGTAAATATATCGTTGTCTAGTTACCATAACACAAGCTTTGCTTAATTTGGGACTAGGGCAATTTGTGTGGAATTGTCCCAGGTATTTATTTATTTATATTACTTATTTCTGAGATTAGCGTGCACAAACGCACAGACAAACAGACAAAAATTCTAACAATCAGTGTCTTGGATGCTATTTGCGTTGATAAAGGTCCCTATCATATTTTTTCTCATATATCTTTCATGTACAGACAGCGATCCGTTACATTTTTATTGTATCTTACTAATATTATAAATCGAGAGCCGTGGTGGCCGAGTGGTTCGAGCAGTTGCCTGCGACGCAAAGGTCGCAAGTTCGAATCCCGTCTGTACCAATGAGTTTTTCTGAACTTAAGTACAGTGATTAGTCACACCACGAGCTTTACGGGGAAGGAAAACATCGAGAGGAAACCTGCATACGTCTGAGAAGAAATTCAAAGGCGTATGTATAGTCGCGCTGGAGTAACGGCGATGGACTCGCCATCTGTCACGTTGGCACCTAATATACCTCTGGCGGAAAGTGGGTGTGTGGGTATTACCTATACACCTCTGCCTACCCCTTCGGGGACCCTTGTGGGAAGGCGTGAGGATATATTATATTATTATTATATATTATTATATTATTATATTATAAGTTTGTAAGTTTGGATGTTTGCGGTTCTTTCACGGCAAAACGGCTGAACCGATTTGGCTGAAAGTTGAAATCGCGATGGCTTATACCTAGGAATAGGACATAGGCTACTTTTTTTTTATTCCCGAAAATACAGTTCTAATATTATAAAGTATGATGCACTTTCACGGCATAGCGGCTGAACCGATTCTAGCAGGAAAATAAATAAGCTACCTATTTCGAACTCCACGCGGGCGAAGCCGCGGGCATAAGCTAGTTATGTATAGATTTGAAGTAAAACTATGGAAGAGCGCTTTGTCTTCAAATATAGACCAAGCCTTGCCCAGGCGCAGAAACCTAAACAAAGCGGATCTTAAATCTGTAATCAAAAGCAATGTATACGCTGCATCTTGTAATGACATTTTATGGAAACAAACATTATTATTACTATACTAGCTGTGCCCGCGACTTCGTCCGCGTGGAATGGTGACTTTGGGCAGCATTTTTGGATATACATACATATCATCACGCCAAGTTCCTATCGGGGTAGGCAGAGAGTATAGAGCACCAGTTCTCTCTAGACTTACATACCTCTATCGCTTCGTGCACATTCATCAGTCTCTTCATACATGCTCGTCGGTTTCGAGTACTCTTAACGTTCCCGTCCTTGAGAGTCCGATCGATTTGATCCAGGTAGTTGGAACGTGGCCTTCCTCTGCCTCTTCTTGCACACACTTTTGCTTTGTATATCTGTTTCGTCAATCTTTCTTCACTCATCCTTTCTATGTGTCCTAACCAACGTAACATGCCTTTCTTCATCTTTACAATCACGCCCTCATTCACGCCAGTTGATTTGCGAATCTCTTCATTGCGGATTCGATCTAATATCGTTACTCCGCACATTTTTCGAAGAGATCGCATCTCAACTATATACATATACATAAATAAAATAATAATATAATATATCCTCACGCCTTCCCACAAGGGTCCCCGAAGGGGTAGGCAGAGGTGTATAGGTAATAAATAACCACACACCCACTTTCCGCCAGAGGTATATTTGGTGCCAACGTGACAGATGGCGAGTCCATCGCCGTTACTCAAGCACGACTATACATACTTTGAATTTCTTCTCAGACGTATGCAGGTTTCCTCTCGATGTTTTCCTTCATCGTAAAGCTCGTGGTGTGACTAATCACTGTACTTAAGTTCAGAAAAACTCATTGGTACAGTCGGGATTCGAACTTGCGATCTTTGTGTCGCAGGCATCTGCTCGAACCACTCGGCCACCACGGCTTTTTTTTTACATATACATTTTGATCTATTTTGGACATATTACGAAAAGCTTACCACATTATATTATTGAAAACCACATCTAAATCGGATAAGCCGTCTCTGACATAAGCGTGCATAGACGCACAGACACACAGACAAAAATTCTAACAATTAGGGTTTTGGGTGCTGTTTGCGTTGATAAAGATCCCAATAATATTTTTTCTCATATATCTTCCATGTACAGACGGCGACCCGTTACATTATTATTATATGTATATATAATATCGTGGTTGGAGAGTGGATCGAGTAGTTGCCTGACACAATGACTGCAAGTTCGAATCCCGACTGCACCAATGAGTTTTCCGAACAGTGATTAGGCCCACAACGAGCTACGGAACCGTGAAGGACAACATTGGGTGGAAACCTGTAAACGTTTGAGAAGACATTAAAAGGCGTATGTATAGTCGTTCTTGGCACCTAAAATATATCTTTGGCTGAAAGAAGGCGCCTACCTCTGCCTAGCCCATCGAGGACCTTAGAAAATATTAAGATATATATAAATAGCTTAATATCTTATATATACTAAGTGTAATATAAATATTATATCTGCCTACCCCCTTAGGGACTTGGCGTGATGATATGTATGTAATATAAATGTGAGATCATTCGTTGTAAATTGAGTAAGATATCGGAGACGGTGGCGCCACGCCAGCACGACCGATCATGCGAATGCGAAACATTATCATTGATAAATACAATGTACTTTTAAGCCACGACCAACGATCTACCTCAAAGAAAAGCTGTTCCACGCTGTTCTCACTAGATGGCGCTATTTTACACATGTCACCTCTGAGCTCAACGCTCCTACGGATATGAGCCCCGATTACAATTTACGGAAATATGGACGTTGTTGTACGTGGTAAGACAATTAACTTTTCCTAATACATACATACATATCATCACGCCGAGACATAATAAAATAATAACATAATAATATTGTTATTGTATCTAATGATTTGAAAAAGCGTAACCATTTTATTTATTTATTTATTTATTTATATTTCATATTAGAACGGCCAATGCCACTTACACTAATATGTACACGCTTTCATACTGTCTTCTCACAGTACTCCAGACATACTAACAAGATATCCTTCCAGTCATCCGCAAACAAATCACATTCAGGATATTCCTCCAGAAGAGCATTGAGTGCGGAGAGGGTGCGCGGAACAGGGGAGCGCGCTCGCGCGACTGTTCGGCTCGCGGGTACGGCAAACAGCTTGTGCTTCCTAAAGCGCGAGTAGTTGTCGGGCACATGGAACCGACACAGTTGATCGTGGAGGGCGGGAGCATCAATGTGACCATGAATTGTTTTCAGCGCGGTTACCAACTGGTCGCGCTTTCTCCTGACCTCCAAGGAATTGTACCCCAGACTGCCCAGCAGGAACTTCGTAGGGTACATGTACGGGTAGTAGCCGTAACACCTTTTATACAGGTATCTGAGAAAGGCCTTCTGTACCTTTTCCAGTAGAATAGAGTACTTGCTTTCGTGTGGATTCCACACGCAAGCACTCGATTCTAGTTTGCTGCGGACTAAGGCACTGAAAATCAATCCCAGAGCCTGAATGCTGTTAAAGTCCCGCGTGTTTCGGAGAATAAATCCTAGGCGCTTGAAACAGTCTTTTGCTACCAAATCGATGTGCTCGTGGAAGTTAAGCTTTCGGTCGAATGTAACACCAAGGTCTTTAATGTGCTGCGATCTCATAATTGACTGTCCTCGAAGTTGGTAATCATAGCTGACAGGACGTCGCATTCGACCGAAGCTCATGGCATGGCATTTCGAAGCATTGAATTCTAATTTGTTTTCAATGCTCCATTGACACACTGCTTCGATATCCGATTGCACAGCTACACAGTCTTCCTCAGATCTTATTTCACGGTACAGCTTTAGATCATCCGCGTACATGATGCACTTGGTGTGCTGGAGAACCTCCGGCAAGTCATTAATCATGAGCAAGAACAGCAAGTGGACCCCTGGAACCATGGAGTTTCTTGCC
The DNA here is from genome assembly GCA_945859725.1 of Drepana falcataria. NCBI lineage: Eukaryota > Metazoa > Arthropoda > Insecta > Lepidoptera > Drepanidae > Drepana > Drepana falcataria. The sequence goes on along the minus strand of OX243950.1, from coordinate 4,584,181 downwards.
GGTCCTTCTCCATGGAAACGACCAACCCGAACCGTGCACCTTTTTCGACGTTTTATAAGTGCCCATGTAGGCCTATGTGAAATAAATATATTTTGATTTTTATATTTTTAAAATGTATGCGACTGTAGGACTTGTATCCACGTCAGGTAACAACACAAAAAAGCGCAACGACGGCGTATATATGTATTAACATTGCATAATCCAATCAAAATTAAATTCATATCAGTAAGAAATCACAATGAGTTGACATTCGATGAAAGTTTTCAATTGGATTGAGAAACAACTCGATAAAATATATTTTTATGCAAATCAGCTTTCCCAAAAAATTTGCGGTGACGTAACGACAGTAGAACGAATCCGCAATGCATGTCCTGTGAAGGGTGTCATTGAAAAGATAAAGAAAGGCATGTTATGTTGGTTCGGACATAAAGAGAGGATGAGAGAAGAAAGATTGACGAAACAGATATACAACGCGAAAGTGTGTGCATGAAGAGGCAGAGGAAAACTCATGTTTAAACTATCTAGATCAAATCGATCTGACACTCAAGGATGGCAAGAGTACTCGAAACTGGCGAGCAGGGAGAAGAGACCTTTATCTACATTCATTTATCTCTATAAATGAATGTAGATAAAGCGAAAGAGTCTGCAAGTCTAGAGAGAACCGGCACTCTACTCTCTATGGCTACCCCGTGAGGGACTCGGCGTGATGATATTTACGTAAACAAAGTCTGTTGCTAGATCATATTGTTTAAAGTATTTGAAAGGCAGTCTCAAACGTATACAGGTTTTCCTCTCGATGTTTCCTTCACCGAAATGATCGTGGTGTGACTAATCACTGTCCATCAGTTCAGAAAAAACTCATTGCTATAGTCCGGATGCGAACTTGCTATCTTTGTGGCTTTTTTCCCCTGCTTTGCCACTCTTGTTGTATAAAAAAAGAAAGATAAAATAAACTCACATTCTCTCTATCCACATCCAGTTGTGTGTTCCGCTTCGGTAGACTGAAACTCGTCACTTGCTCACAACGATTCCTGTACCGCTTCTTCTCCGTCGAGAACTTCTTCTCCGAGTTCACCAAGATGGGCTTCAGTTTGAGAGCAGGCTTCTCCGTTTGTCGTACATCCGGTTGCGCCTTTTGAAATCCGTTCTCAAAGTTTTGGCGGAGCTTGGCGAACTCAGATTTCTCGGCTTCGGGTGTTTCCGAGCGCGGGGGTTCGGGCGTCATCGCACGAGTTGGTTCGGATGTGTTCGGGCGGATGGGTTCGGGAGTCTTCGGGCGGGAGTCGTAAGGCACTTCGTAGATTTTCTGATCCTGAAATTTGAAAGGTTGACAAATTAATTTATTGAAAAACTAGCTGTACCCGCGATTACAACCGCGTGGAATTAAACAAAAAAAGCCTAAGTTACTCCTCTTTTATCAGCTATCTGCCAGTGAAAGTCCTGTCAAAATCGGCCCAGTCGTTTCAGAGACTAGCCGGAACAAACAGCAGACAAAATTGCTTCTCAGACGTATGCAGGTTTTCTCTCGATGTTTTCCTTCACCGTAAAGCTCGTGGTGTGACTAATCACTGTACTTATGTACAGGAAAACTCATTGGTAGTCGGGATTCAAACTTTGATCTTTGTTTTGCAGGCTCGAACTCGAACAACTCGGCCACCACGGCTCTATTTTAACCTAAATTTATATATTTGAGGTAGTTGTGGTCTTCCTCTGCCTGTTCCAAACACATTCCCATTCCCATGTATTACCTATTTCGTCAATCTTTCTTCAGTCGTGCTTTCTAATGAGACCAACATGACATGCCTTTCCTCATCTTTACAATCACATTAATAGCTTTGCGGATTCGATGTAAAACCGTTACGATGCACATTTTTCAAAGGGAACGTATCTCAACTGTATTTTTTCTCAATATATTACACAGATTCAATTCAATACCTAACGCTTTCTATCGACTATCTATGGAGGCTGGAGGCATGTTTGTATAGTTGCATTATGGTTCAGAATAGTTCAGATAGTGAAAGTGTAGCCTCCATTGGTACCCAAACCGCGCACGCTAGCTATATGTGTTCTGTGTACTAACTAGTGCAGAATAACAGAAGAGAGGTAGGGCATAACGGGGGTTTCCCGTCCGAATTGGGAGCTGCCCGACTGGGGCAGCACCTCCACCTTATAGAAGTCCGTAGCCAAATAACACAATTTATTGTGTTGTGTTCCTACGCGGTGAATAAGGTTGCCAGTAATGAGCTCCTTGGGGAGGGGGGAGGATTGTTACATTGTGTTGGAAGCAGAGGGATTAAACCCACTATGCTGCCAACACACTATAACTCTCCGAACACAGAGTGGCAACGCGCAAGTGATACTTCGGTATCGTGAGCGTAACTAGGCTACGGTAACCGTTTCCCATCAGGTGGGCCGTATGCTTGTTTGCCACTCTTGTTGTATAAAATATATATATATATATATATCTAAGTAGTAAGATAGCTGCGACACAAAGATCGCAAGTTCGAATCCCGACTGTACCAATGAGTTTTTCTGAACTTAAGTACAGTGATTAATCACACCACAAGCTGAACGGTAAAGGAAAACATCGAGAGGAAACCTGCATACGTCTGAGAAGAAATTCAAAGGCGTATTTATAGTAGTGCTGGAGTAACGGCGATGGACTCGCCATCTGTCACGTTGGCACCTGATATACCTCTGACGGAAAGTGGGTGTGTGGGTATTACCTATACACCTCTGGCTACCCCTTCGGGGACCCTTGTGGGAAGGCATGACGATATATTATTATATATAACTATATGACAAGTTCAGTGAACCTACTCCATACAGATCTGCGGTGGCTGTGGTCACTGATGACCGCAGATATGCAAACCAACCTAGTATAAATACCTAACACATATCAGGTTTCAAGAACTGTCGTTCAGACCAACGAAACAGATCTTCTTAATCGGCACTTACAATGTTGAAGTTCATGTCTAGTTTGAAATGTTGGTCACTTTATGAACCATGTACTTCCAAATTTTTCCATCCTCGGGGTCTTAATATCTTTAGATATTAGCAGGGCAGTGTGGTCTTTATTAGGTCTTACCAGCTGGCGATCGAATGTGCGATCTATTCCCGTCATCCTGACAAACTATCGATCGCCGACGCCTATAGTACAGGCTCTGTCTAGTTTAGGGTCAGTTGGCTTTGTGTGAGATGTCCACAATATTATTGTATATTAACATCTGTATAAGTGTATATATCAGTCGCCGATGCCTATAGTACAGGCTCTGCCTAGTTTAGGGTCAGTTGGCTTTGTGTGAGATGTCCACAATATTATTGTATATTAACATCTGTATAAGTGTATTTATCAGTCGCCGATGCCTATAGTACAGGCTCTGTCTAGTTTAGGGTCAGTTGGCTTTGTGTGAGATGTCCACAATATTATTGTATATTAACATCTGTATAAGTGTATATATCAGTCGCCGATGCCTATAGTACAGGCTCTGCCTAGTTTAGGGTCAGTTGGCTTTGTGTGAGATGTCCACAATATTATTGTATATTAACATCTGTATAAGTGTATTTATCAGTCGCCGATGCCTATAGTACAGGCTCTGTCTAGTTTAGGGTCAGTTGGCTTTGTGTGAGATGTTCATAATATTATTGTATATTAACATCTGTATAAGTGTATATATCAGTCGCCGATACCTATAGTACAGGCTCTGCCTAGTTTAGGGTCAGTTGGCTTTGTGTGAGATGTCCACAATATTATTGTATATTAACATCTATATAAGTGTGTATATCAGTCGCCGATACCTATAGATTATAGACTCTGCGTAGTTTGGGGTCAGTTTAGTGAGAGTGGGTATGTACACAAGCTCCCGTGAGTAGCCTAGAGTGGCGGCATTGACTCGAGCCACTTTCTAACTAACAAGTATGTGTTGTCGCCATGACAAGTTGATTGCGACTATGTAATTATATTATACAGGATGTACACGATATCGAGTTGTGTAAGAAATAATTATACACCTTCACGTTTTCTCACAAGAGTCTCGAAGGGGTATGCAGAAATGTGTAATACCCACACATCCGCTTTTCGCCGAAGATTATACTTGGTGCCAACGTGACAGATGGCGAGTCCATCGCCGTTACTCCAGCACGACTAAACATACGCCTTTGAATGTCTTCTCAGACGTATGCAGGTTGCCTCTCGATGTTTTCCTTCATCGTAAAAGCTTGTGGAGTGACTAACCGCTGTACTTATGTTCTGAAAAACACATTAATACAGTCGGAATTCAAATTTGCAACCTTTGTGTTATAGTCGACAATTCATTAGTCACTCACGGGTAGGCAAAGGGGGTAGGTACTGCCACACACCTGTGCCTACCCCTTGTGGGATGGCGTGAAGATATTTATTATTATATATATAGATATATATAGAAACCGTGGTGGCCGAGTGGTTCGAGCAGTTGCCTGCGACGCAAAGGTCGCAAGTTCGAATCCCGACTGTACCAAGGAGTTTTTTCTGAACTTGAGTACAGTGATTAGTCACACCACGAGCTTTACGGTGAAGGAAAACATCGAGAGGAAACCTGCATACGTCTGAGAAGAATTTCAAAGGCGTATGTATAGTCGTGCTTGAGTAACGGCGATGGACTCTCCATCTGTCACGTTGGCACCTAATATACCTCTGGCGGAAAGTGGGTGTGTGGGTTATTACCTATACACCTCTGCCTACCCCTTCGGGGACCCTTGTGGGAAGGCGTGAGGATATATTATACACATAGATACTAAGCTGACGGTAAGCGGTCACCGCCAATTGTAAGTCCACTTGAAAAGTAATAAAACTTCGCTCCGATCGTAAGAAACCGCAATTTGGAAGCAAGTAAACTAAAATACCGGAAACAGTAACCTCATTTGGAGTTGCAACACGCAATTTTGATATGCGCCGAGGAAAGGCTTTGAGATTAATTTAAATAATATATCCTCACGCCTTCCCACAAGGGTCCCCGAAAGGGTAGGCAGAGGTGTATAGGTAATACCCACACACCCACTTTCCACCAGAGATATATTAGGTGCCAACGTGACAGATGGCGAGTCCATCGCCGTTACTAAAGCACGACTATACATACGCCTTTGAATTTCTTCTCAGACGTATGCAGGTTTCCTTTCGATGTTTTCCTTCACCGTAAAGCTCGTGGTGTTAATCACACCACAAGCTCACATCAATGTACTTAAGTTCAGAAAAACTCATTGGTACAGTCGGTATTCGAACTTGCGACCTTTGCGTCGCAGGCAACTGCTCAAACCACTCGGCCACCACGGCTCTTTGCATTAATTTGCAAGTAAGTAATAATATGGGTATGTCAGAGGAAGTATGAAAAAAGCTTGAATCCAGTTGAGATGCGATCTCTTCGCAAATCAACTGGCGTGAATGAGGGCGTGATTGTAAAGATGAAGAAAGGCATGTTACGTTGGTTTGGACACATAGAAAGGACGAGTGAAGAAAGATTGACGAAACAGATATACAAAGCAAAAGTGTGTGCAAGAAGAGGAGGAAGACCACGTTCCAACTACCTGGATCAAATAGATCGGACTCTCAAGGACGGGAACGTTAAGAGTACTCGAAACCGACGAGCATGTATGAAGAGACTGATGAATGTGGACGAAGCGAAAGAGGTATGTAAGTCTAGAGAGAACTGGCGCTCTATGCTCTCTGCCTACCCCGTTAGGGACTTGGCGTGATGATATGTATGTATGTACCTATGTAAGTAATAATAATAATACTTCTCGAGGAGGCACTTACTTCCTTTCCCATGGACCCTAGTCGGCGGTACTTTGGACCCTGATCCCGCTACCGGTGGGCCCTATATCATTAACTAAGTACATGTATCAACATATACTTCTCATCAGGAAAATCGAAACACCTTGCAAGTTTGTGTTTTGTAAGGATTATAAAAAAAAATGTATATTTAGGAATATATACGTTTCATTCTAATGTACCTACTATTTTTTTTTTATACAACAATATGCCCATCTGATGGGAAACGGTTACCGTAGGCTATTTACGCTCACGATACCGAAGTAACACTTGCGCGTTGCCACTCTGTGTTCGGAGAGTTATAGTGTGTTGGCAGCATAATGGGTTTAATCCCTCTGCTTACAACACAATGTAACAATCCTCCCCCCACCCCAAGGAGCTCATTACTGGAAACCTTATTCACCGCGTAGGAACACAACGCAAAAAAATGTGTTATTTGGCTACGGACTTCTGTAATTCGAACGGGAAACCCGATATGCCCTACCTCTCTTAATTATTCTCTTAAACCTTCTCCTTACATGTTTTTTCTTGTAAACGATGGTAACTGTAGTTTTATATTTAGTATGTGACGTTCAATAAGTGTTCCCTGTGTCCCTTGCGTTGGATAAAAGATTTGTTTTCATTCGTCTTGCGGCGGTTTAGACCGTATAAAGGGCTACTAATGACTACCTAATCTAATCAGATGATAAATTGGACTAATTAACCCACTTTGAACTAGCACCTGGCTTAGCGATATGACGATAAATAACTCAAATAGAAGATATATATACCTATTGTTCATATTATATTAATTTACTAGCTGCCCCGCCCAGCTTCGCCCGGGTGAAAAAGTAAAATTTCCTGAAACATGATCGCAGCGCCACCTATCGGGTCCAATTGTGATGTAAGCTATCCTATCTTTTAAGTTGGATGAAACTGCACACGGTGTGCAAATTTCATTGGAATCGGTTAAGTAGTTTAGGAGTCCATTGAGGACAAACATTGTGACACGAGATTTATATATATTAAGATATTCATAAGCCGTGGTGGCCGAGTGGTTGAAATAGTTGACTGCGACACAAAGGTCGCAAGTTCGAATCCCGACTGTACCAATCAGTTTTTCTAAAGTACAATGATAAGTCACACCACGAGATTAACGGTGAAGGAAAACATCGAGAGGAAACCTGAATACGTCTGAGAAGCAATTCAAAGGCGTGGACTCGCCATCTATCACGTTGGCAGCTAAAATATATCTCTGGCGGAAAGTGGGTGCGTTGTTACTACCCATACAGAGGTGTATAGGTAGTACCCACACATAGAGGTGCCTACCCTTTCGGGGACCCTTGTGGGAAGGCGTGAGTAAATATAGTAATTTATTTATTTACTAGTGAGAAATGGGGTATATTTAACGCCCTTACAGCTATATGTCCTCGAAGGGGTAAGCAAATGTGCGTACTTAGTGCTCATAAAGCCACTTTTCGCCGAAGATATATTTAGCCAACGTGACAGATGGCGAAACCATCGCCGTTACTAAAGCACGACTATACATACGCCTTTGGATATCTTCTCAAACGTATGTAGGTTTCCTCGCGATGTTTTCCTTCACTGCAAAGCTCGTGGTGTGACTAATCACTGTATTTAAATTCAGAAAAAACCCATTGGTACAGTCATGATTCCAACCTTCCTGAACCAGTTCACCTGAACTATTCAGGAAAACGGGTTTGAACTGGCGATCTCAACACAACACTGCAGGTGACTCTAATCACTGTCAACACGACTAGTGTATTTATAGGTGCCCAAAACCGGATCGCAAAGCAACTGGATCTGAGCGTACGTCTGCCAGACCTACATAGATAATATCAGCATTAGACAATAGCTTTGCATAACACAGTGGCATAGTTATACTGTACTGCTTCTTGAACTCAATTTTATTACGAACAAAGAACGCCCCGCGGTTCCGCCCACGTAAAATTTCATTATTAGCTTTTGTTTTTTTTTAATAAAACATATCCTACCAGCTGTAGCCTGCCACGCTTCGCTGTGGATATGTGACTGATGCAAAAAACAGATAAAAACAATCCTTGATGCGGATTATATATCATGCTAAAATTTCAGCTCGGTCGGTGCAGAACTTTTTGAGTTTTTGAAGCGTACACAAACCAACATAACATTTATATATATAAAATAATAATATAATGATAAGATGTATTAATCCAGCTAATAATCTATCTCTGTACCAAATTTCATTCAATACCGTTCAGTAGTTTTTGCGTGATAGAGGAACAAACATACACACAAACTTTTGCATTTATGATATTTTTTTATATCACGCTTTTCCACAAGGGTCCCCGAAGGGGTAGGCAGAAGTGTATAGGTAGTAACCACACACCCACTTTCCGTCAGAGATATATTTTAGGTGCCAACGTGAAGGATGGCGAGTCCACGCCTTTGTATTGCTTCTCACACGTATGCAGGTTTCCTCTCGATGTTTTCCTTCACCGTAAAGCTCGTGGTGTGTCTAATCACTGTACTTAAGTTCAGAAAACTCATTGGTACAGTCGGGATTGGAACTTGCGATCTTCGTGTCGCAACTAATAAAAATAATAATATATATGTCACATAGGCCTAGGTGGGCACTTATAAAACGTCGAAAAAGGTGCACGGTTCGGGTTGGTCGTTTCTATGGAGAAGAACCGGCAAGAAACTTCATGTTTATCGGCTACGGCCAAAATTACGTAATCCTGTATGTATGTGTGTGTGGGATTGAATGTCACAGATAGCGGTCAGGTTCACGGATCAATAAGACATTACGATAACACTATACGAGATAAATCCACCCTTGATTTACAGCAGACGTGGAAATCAATAACATTAATGATTAGTTCTTCTTAGGAGCCTAGATGGCGCTAGTTATACACCAAGAGAGTTGGGGCATAACGGGTTTCCCGTTCGAATTTGGAGCTGCCCGACTGGGGCAGGACCTCCACCTTATAGAAGTCCGTAGCCAAATAATACAATTTATTGTGTTATGTTCCTACGAGGTGAATCAGGTTTCCAATATTGAGCTCCTTGGGGAAGGGCAGGATAGTTATATTGCGTTGCGATAACACAGCATAGCTCTCCGAACACAGAGTGGCAACGCGCAAGTTACTTCGGTATCGTGAGCGTAAATAAGCTACGGTAACCGCTTCCCATCAGGTGGGCGGTATGCTTGTTTTCCACTCTTGTTGTATAAAAAACTAATTCATCTTTACCGGTCACTCCTTCGCCTCCTTGGACCAATACGTCAGTCAATGATGGGAAAGTCAAGAGTACTCAAAACTTCCCAACCTTTACGAGAAGGTTAGAATATACAATGATAGTACGTATTTTTAAATCATAACGAGGGTGTTATTGTAAATATGAAGAATGGCATACATATACATACATATCATTACCGAGCCGAGTCCCTAACGGGGTAGGCAGAGAGTATAAAGCGCCAGTTCTCTCTAGACTTACATACCTCTTTCGCTTCGTCTACATTCATCAGTCTCTTCATACATTCTCGTCGGTTTCGAGTACTCTTGACGTTCCCGTCCTTGAGCGTCTAATCGATGCATGTTATGGATAGCGCCATCCATGAAGACGTAAGCGTGCAACCTTCCACTAATGTGTGAGTATTGTCGGTACACACTGATTACCTATGAGTGTACACGCACACTACAATTAATACACTCGGGTCATACTGCCCGCATCCCGCGACCCGTTCGACTAGACATTGGTGGGGCGAGCCTTCGTAGATGGCACTAAATATACTTTGGTTCAAAAATACATATAGAAAGGATGAGTGAAGAAAGACTGTGTGTGCGTGTGTGCAAGAAGAGGCAGAGGAAGACCACCTACAAACCAGTCTTCGCAGACATATTCGCTTTGTATATCTGTTTCGTCAATCTTTCTTCACTCATCCTTTCTATATGTCCAAACCAACGTATCGATCACACTGTAATGCCAATCTCATCACCGCGAATCCGATCTAAAACTGTTTAAACAATACTTACTATCATATTATTATGATAGTGAACAACGTGTGTGATTCACGTCTGTGTGTTTTGACTGACTAACTAAAACAGGACAGGATAGTTAGCACGGGCGTGACTTTCCTTTATGCAGTTGAATTGCAAAGCAATCCTAGTCATCATTATTACTGTTTTTATTTCAAGTTGTTGCGATACAAAGATTGCAAGTTTGAACCAAAGTTTTTTTTCTGAACTTAAGTAGATACAGTGATTAGTCACACCACGAGCTTCACGGTGAAGGGAAACATCGAGAGGAAACCTGCATACGTCTGAGAAGCAATTCAAAGGCGTATGTATAGTCGTGCTTGAGTAACGGCGATGCCTCGCCATCTGTCACGTTGAATAGAAAAAAAGAGAATATTGTTTATTCGTGTTGAACATGAGTGACAATTGACACCTAAGTAAAATATGTCTCTGGCGGAAAAGTGGGTGTGCGGGTACTACCTATATACGTCTGCCTTTCCCTTCGCGGACCCATGATTGACGAAACATATGTACAATGTGAAAGTGTTTGCAAGAAGAGGCAGAGGAGGACCACGTTCCAACTACCTAGATCAAACCGATTGGACACTCAAGGACGGGAACGTCAAGAGTACTTCAAATTAGCGAGCATATGCGAAGGGGCTGATGAATGTGGACGAAGTGTATGAGGTTTGTAAGTCTAGAGAGAACTGGCGCTCTACTCTCTCCGCCTACTATATGTGCCCGGTTCACCGGCGTAATAATTGATTTATTTTCAGCCGTGGTGGCCGAGTGGTTCGAGCAGTTGCCTGCGACACAAAGATCGCAAGTTCGAATCCCGACTGTACCAATGAGTTTTTCTGAACTTAAGTACAGTGATTAGTCACACCACGAGCTTTACGGTGAAGGAAAACATCGAGAGGAAACCTGCATACGTCTGAGAAGACATTCAAAGGCGTATGTATAGTTGTGCTTGAGTAACGGCGATGGACTCGCCATCTGTCACGTTGGCACCTAATATACCTCTGGCGGAAAGTGGGTGTGTGGGTATTACCTATACACCTCTGCCTACCCCTTCGGGGACCCTTGTGGGAAGGCGTGAGGATATATTATTTATTTTTAGTTTCCGGAATAAACATATCCTATGTGTTAATCCATCTAATAATCTATCTCTGTGGCAAATTTCATCCAATTCCGTTCAGTAGTTTTTGCGTGAAAGAGGAACAAACTTACCCACAAACTTTCGCGTTTAAATTATTAGTACGATAAGTTGGAAGTATGAATTCAAACTCACTAGAGAGTACCTACCATTAGTAAGTATCTAGTACCCAAGTGCGAACATTAAAAAAATAAACGGTCAGACAAGTGTGTCATTGCGCCCACTCACTGGCACCGCTATCGGTCAACACTCTCTAGCTATCGATTGCGATTTATCGTCAGACACAGACTACATCCATGCAATCTCTTTGACCTCCCATACGCCACGACAGACACCTTTGCTTAAAGAGCTGGCCTCTTGTTGGCGTCTCTGATGCAACTCCTTCCATTTGCCTCTGTCCAGCGCAATCTCTTTGACCTCCCTATCCGCCATGACAGACACCTTTGCTTTAAGAGCTGGCCTCTTGTTGGCGTCTTTGATGCAACTCCTTCCATTTGCCTCTGTCCAGCGCAATCTCTTTGACCTCCCTATACGCCATGACAGACACCTTTGCTTTAAGAGCTGGCCTCTTGTCGGCGTCTCTGATGCAACTCCTTCCACTTGCCTCTGTCCAGCGCAATCTCTTTGACCTCCCTATACGCCACGACAGACACCTTTGCTTTAAGAGCTGGCCTCTTGTCGTCATCTCAGATGCAACTCCTTCCATTTGCCTCTGTCCAGCGCAATCTCTTTGACCTCCCTATACGCCATGACAGACACCTTTGCTTTAAGAGCTGGGCTCTTGTCGGCGTCTCTGATGCAACTCCTTCAAAAGAAAAGGTTAAAAAGCGATTACAAGCTCGAAACCTGGCTGTAACAATAAGTTTTTCTAACTTAAGTACAGTGATTAGTCACATCACGAGCTTTACGGTGAAGGAAAACATCGAGAGGAAACCTGCATACGTCTGAGAAGCAATTCAAAGGCGTATGTATAGTCGTGCTTGAGTAACGGCGATCGACTTGCCAGCTGGCACGTTGGCACCTAAATATATCTCTGGCGTCTATGGGTACTACCTATACACGTCTGTCTACCTTCGGAGACCCGTGTGGGAAGGCGTGAGAAAAGGTAGCTGATCCGAAAGATAATTTAGATAAACACGAGCCAATCCGTGTGAAAATGTGAGTATATAATAATGCTTCCCCTCTTCCAGAAACACCCCTAATTCAAGTCTATTTATAGCTTAATATGAACAGAGAATTTATTGTTCAAAACTATCTTTGCCACGCGACTATTCCCGTGTATAAGATAGATAGTTAGATATTGTTTTGGAATAAAATACATACATATATTTAAATATGTATATATAATATATAATATCCTCATGCCTACCCACAAGGGTCCCCAAAGGGGTAGGCAGAAGTGTATAGGCAATACCTAAACAACCGATATTCTGCCCACGTCATCAGATGGCGAGTCCATCGCCGTTGCTCAAGCACGACTATACATACGCCTTTGAACATTTGACTATACATATTTACATATGGTTGAATTATACATATAGAAAACTAGAGGCCCGTCCCGGCTTCGCACGGGTGGACATAATTTTTTTTTTAATTTTGGCATGGAATATTTTTTTCTCATGCAATTAAAATAGCCTTTATTAATCAGTGATAATGTAGCATTCAAATGGTAAAGGAATTTTTAAAATCGGTCCAGTACTTTTGATCCAATTCCTTACAAACATACTTACATACAAATCATTCCTCTTTGTAATATTAGTATAGACAATATAGAAAACAAGTCACTCCGTAATAAAGTATGTGTAGCTTTCAATAGGTTCATGATTTTTCAAATCCATGATGCATTTTTTATATATCCTCACGCCTTCCCACAAGGGCCCCCGAAGGGGTAGGCAGAGGTGTATAGGTAATACCCACACACCCACTTTCCGCCAGAGGTATAGGTATTAGGTGCCAACGTGACAGATGGCGAGTCCATCGCCGTTACTCCAGCACGACTATACATACGCCTTTGAATTCCTTCTCAGACGTATGCAGGTTTCCCCTCGATGTTTTCCTTCACCGTTCAGCTCGTGGTGTGACTAATCACTGTACTTAAGTTCAGAAAAACTCATAGGTACAGTCGAGATTCGAACTTGCGACCTTTTTATTTTTATTTATTTTTATTTTACAAACAATCATACCAACCGTGGTGCCGTGGAGCCGTGGTGGCCGAGTGGTTCGAGCAGTTGCCTGCGACGCAAAGGTCGCAAGTTCGAATCCCGACTGTACCAATGAGTTTTTCTGAACTTAAGTACAGTGATTAGTCACACCACGAGCTGACCGGTGAAGGAAAACATCGAGAGGAAACCTGCATACGTCTGAGAAGAAATTCAAAGGCGTATGTATAGTCGTGCTGGAGTAACGGCGATGGACTCGCCATCTGTCACGTTGGCACCTAATATACCTCTGGCGGAAAGTGGGTGTGTGGGTATTACCTATACACCTCTGCCTACCCCTTCGGGGACCCTTGTGGGAAGGCGTGAGGATATATTATATTATCATACCAACATACAGACAAACAAATCTTTCCTCTTCTATAATATTCGTCTTACAACACATGTTCGGGAACAGATGTTCCCACTCCGAAAGCCCTTCCTATATTGATGTACGCATTTTAAGCACAGACCAAACAAACTGTATATTTATAATTGTTTGCATCTGTGGTTATAGCTATTGTATCTTGTATCCCCCCCTGAAAGAGAAGGAGGGTGAAATGGTTGAGAGAGGTTAGATTGAGAGGCACGTCGGCTTGGACGTAGTCCAGCCCAGCTCCCTTGCTCGCGATCCAGCAACGCCCTAAGCCGAGGATCGTACCCCACAGGGGGTGCCCTTAGCTGTGTTGCTTAGAAATAAAGTGCCTGGCTGGAGGTGCTAGGTCTCGCCATTGACCGGTTAAGTAGCAAAATTTCCCGGAACTCACGCTACGAGAGAGAAAAAACGGCTTGGACATAAAGAGAGACTTTGTGAAGACAGGTTGGCGAAACAGATATACAAAGCGACAGTGGATGCAAGAAGAGGCAGAGGAAGACCACGTTCCAACTACCAAGATCAAATCGATCGGACGCTCAAGGATATAACCAAAACCTTGTTAATAAAAATCAGTTTTATTAACATCATCATCATATCATCACGAGTCCCTAAGGGTGTAGGCAAAGAGTATAGAGCGCCAGTTCTATCTAGACTTATTACCATAAAATATATTATTATTGAACCCGCGACCTAAGACGTGTTGTGCCTACCATCATTGGACTCAGTAACTGTATCATCATGATTAGCGAGCCACCTACATGATTGTACAGTTCCGTTTACATCACGCATCGGTGTAACTACCCACATGCGATCGCGTTCAACAATGGATGTGCGCGTGCGCACTTTCTCTATCTATATCATAGATCGGAGACATTTGTACCCGCCGTGCGCCGTCTACGCAATATGTCAATCCTATTATCGTACTTAATATTATAACTACGAAAGTGTACATGTACTATTAGCCACACCACGAGCTTTTAGTAAAGGAAATATAATTATGAAACCTTCATAAGTTTTAGAAGACTTCAAAGACGTTTTTTTTTATATACAACACGAGTGGCAAACAAGCATACGGCCCACCTGATGGGAAACGGTTACCGTAGCCTATTTACGCT